>CM060370.1:49215891-49815891 GCA_030545235.1 Helianthus tuberosus | reverse complement strand
ACGCAAGGTTTAAAGACACTCAAGCTGATATCAAGGCAATTAAGGCCCACATATTGAGCACCTCTGGCACTGTTCCTCCCTCTATCATAATTATCGATAACCCAAAATCAGATGATGCCAAAAAAGGGGAGAAAGTGGAACCAGATGGCTCTAAAAAGATTGATGAAACCACTAAGACCTCTGTTGATGAAAAAGCAAAGGCAAAAAGTGATTTGGAAGCAAAGGAAAAAAGCAAAGTTTGAACAGGAGAAGAAAGCTTTCATGGAACTGAATGTGCAGGGTACTTCTGAGCCAAAGGATGATGAAAATCCCAAGGATGAAAAGAAGAAGCCCACTAGACAAGTGAGGCAACCCAAATCCATACCATCCAGATCCGGAAAACACACTCCCAAACTTCCTAAAAGCTCCACACATCAATCTTCCACCCAAACAGCTGTTGTAACACCTACTGTCTCGACAACAGTTGATACTTCAGTGGTTTCAGCAGTTGTTAAACCAACAACCACCACCTCAGTTACAACAACTGCTCTCACTCAAACCATTCAAACCACTGCCCCACCAGAAACACCATTATCTCCAAAAACCATCTCACCTCCATCACCTCCTGCTAAAAAGCAGAAGACATCAGATGTTACAACATCTGTTGTAATGACAACAGTGGTTGAAACACCGGTTGTCTCAACACCTGTCAGTCCAAGCACCCTCACTTCACTTCAAGCCATCTTCACTCAAATCAACAAAACACCCAAAAGCACTCCTTCACTAGAGAAAACTTACACCAGAAAACGAAAAACAACTCAAGCAGATGATGAAAAATATGATCCTATTGCTGAAAAATATCCACTGGAACTGGAAGCTGTAAAAAATAAGATGAGACAATTCTACACTGAGGATGATCCTTCAAAAAGAAGATTTCCTTCTCTCATAGGCTTCATAAACCCAGAAAATATGGATGAATATCTCAAACTCAAAGCAAGGCTGGCTAAGATAAGAGCCAAACTTGAATGTGAAGATCAAAGTGACAAAGCCATTTCTGAAAAAATGGAATTTTTGCTCACTAAAGTCAAACAGATGGAAGACTATGCAAGAGATCTGAGCAAAGAAATGTCAAATTTACCACCCAAAGCAGATATGCGAAAAGAAATGAGAAAACAATATCTAGCATACATCATGAAAGAAAAATTCTATCCAGCTGAAGAAAAACAATTCGAAGAATGGCCAATAGTTGCATTAAAGCATGAGGCAAACATAATTGAAAGAATAAAAAATGATTCAAGCAAGAAGAGGACAGCTCCAAACTGGAGCAAATACAAAAAGCTCATTGCTGATCTTACTTCAGAGTACAAAAGGAAGAAACAAGAGCTGGTAGATGCAAAGGTTGAACCTGCCAATGTCATAGCAAAATGGACTAGGCAATATACAGATGAGGCTTATGAGAGGCTAAAGAAAAGAAAGATGACAGATTCAGACACACCAAAGAAGCCTGATCACATAAAGCCAGAACAACATATCAAAACTTCTGAACCACTGTTCACATCAACAGACATCTCAGACATTGAGTTAGATCAAAGGAAGAGACAAGAACTGATTAATAAAGAGACATCAGAAGATATAGCTGCAGCAAATGAGATCATCAACAAGGCTTTCAAACAAATGGCAGCTGAAAATCCTGAACAGATAAAAGCTCAGGATACTGCTCAACAAATCTTCACAAGGCCACAATCACCAGACTCATTAGTAAATAAATCTCTCCCAAGAAACCCATTGGGTTCAAAAATACTAAAATGGATGTCTGATCAAAAGACCCATGTATTGACTATGATCAGATCCAATGGTGAAGTGAAGTACATATCAAGGAAACAAGCACTAGGCCTTGGTGTTGAAGATCTACAAGATCTCCTTGAACTTACACTGTGCAGGGATGAGGATGACTCAAGTTCCTAGGACTTTGAAGTGGAATTTAAAAGATAAACTAAGGAACTTCTGATGAGAAAATAAAGATCCAGAATAACGAAAGGTTTTGGCATCATCCGTTCCAGGGGGAGATTGTTGGGATTGAACCCTACCAGAGGAACAGATGATGTAAAGCCAAAACCAGGTCACAACAATGGATTCACAATAAACAGTAGTTTGCACTAGACTTTCCCCTTGAAAGTGATTTGAAACATCTGATGACCTCCAATCCACTGATTTGTACAACTGCTGCCTTACAACTGCTGATCACACTAAAGTCTGATGAAGTACAAAGCCCTGCTGTTCAATCTACTGCGATGGGTCAAGCACTGCTGGGTTACAGCAAGTACTGCTGGGTTCACATCAGTGGAAAGTTTCAGCAGCTGTTTAACTTCTTTTATGTTATGTATTGTAGTCAGTGGTTAGCATAAGCAGTGTCTGTATTAGATCAGTTGTTAGAGTTTGTTAGTTTGTTAAACGTCACTTTCATGGTGACGTCAACAAAGATGTTTCAGTGGTTTGACTGTGCCTATAAATGGAACAGTACCCTGTACTGTTTCATTTGATTGTCCAGGAGATTCCATCTCCTCCAATCCTTTCATCCTGTGCAATCAACCTTGGGGCATCTTGCTGAGGGGGAGTTTTTAGTATGTAAGCAGTTCTGTAATTATTCGTGTACTTTAATCATTCAGCTCAATGAAAAGCATGTGTTTACTAAAACTATTTTTCTTTTGATTGTGTTTACAAAGTTTATTTATTATTTCCGCTGCACCTTACTTTGATCAATATCCATTCATTTGTTCAAAATATAACAAACAAACACTATCATGAGACCCTCCGATCCTAACAGTCAAAAACCTTAGTATAGTGGTATTGTGAAATTGCTTAAATGCGTAGGCTTGAAATGTTGAAAGTCAAGCATGACACCAATACACGCGCAAACCATGAGATGGGAATGAAACACTAATGCTTGGTAAAACTGGGGATGGGTAAAATCATTGAAACCAAGCGAAGATAGTAAACAAGTTGTATGATTTAACAACAAACGGGTCGAATAGTCAAATAGTGGATTTATAGGCTAACTGTTTATAAACCAGAATTTAATGCAAACAACGATGGTAAACGGGCTCGTAATTTAATTATGGCCACATAGGAAAAAGAATTACGTAAAACACACTTGTAGAATAAAAGTTATGATCGTTTAAAGTTGAATTTTTGTAAAAATGTGAAGCTGGGAATATGCAGCAACAAACCAAACGAGCTGCTGTTGAAAACAAGGGGTCGCGCCACGCGACGCTAAAGCAGAATCATTGTCGCGTAACGCGACGTTGGTCGCGGCCCGCGACGGAGTTGAGCGACTTGGTCGCGGCCCGCGAGGGCCCTAACTGCTGCCAATTTCTTTGAATTTTGTTAATTTAACGCATGGGACTTGATTATATGTTTTTCTAACTTATCAAAACTAACCCGTATGTTGGTTTTGAATTTAGGTAATCATAGGATGCATCCGGATGATGATCAAGTCATGTAACAAGAACCGAACACTCGTCTTTGACGCTTCCACAATGATGTAGTTTGTTTATTTTTAAAACAACTTATGTAAACAATTTTCACTATCTTTTGAATGTCTTAATTTATGTATGGATGGTAACTCTTAAAAGTTTTTGAATGGATGTATTTTCATGTAAAATGCATAGTTTTATTATTAAGATCTTGAATAATTGGGACGGGTGTTACAAGTTGGTAATCAGAGCTCAAGGTTGTTAACAAAGTGTGTTCGGTTCAAGCTTGATCAAACATCCGGTAAGAATGAGTTATTTTAGTAGATATCATTAAAACATTAGAAAATGAATACGATTAGATGTGCATGGGAAGGGTGCGTAATACACTCAAACCCGAAAAGTGCACCAAACATGAATGGTCTAAGCAAGTTGTGAACTTGGCTAAACCAAAACGAAAGATGTGAATGATATAAAATGAAATGTTTAATAATTAGCATAAACATTTCAGATTCAAGATGGCCGATGAAGGCAATGATGATACGGTGCTGATAGTCACCGAATAGATGAAAGAAATGTCCGGTGTAACGTGGGACGAATCAACATCTCAACTAATTGAAGAAATGGAAGCTAAAATTTCCGAGGAAGTCGGAAAGGTAGTAGAAGCTAGTTTACCGCAGTTTTTAGAGAGACTACAAACCACAATCCTGCTAGTGGTGGAGGATACGATGACCGAATTAAAAGACAGTCTCTCACAAGAAAAAGAAGACGGAAGAGCGTTGGATGTGAACCCAAGTCCCGTAAAGAAATAGAAGCCTAATAAAGCTTCTAGGAAAGTAATTACAATAAGGGGATCACCTCAGTGTGAAATATGTGGAAAAACTCACCGGGGCAAATGCTACTTTAGAAACAAACCATGTCCCATTTGTAGAAAAGTGGGACATGTGGTTACAAATTGCCCGAGGAAGGTGTTAGTGTGTTATAAGTGTTATAACCCGGGACATAAAAGGTCTGAATGCCCGGAATTGGTTGGAACCGAAGATACAGTTGACGCAAAGTCTGATACCCTGAAAGAGAAGGCAAGGTCTTCCCATATGACAGCCGCAGAGGCTAAAGCTGAACCCGATGTCGTTTCAGGTATGTTTATTACAAATTTAATTTCACCATAAATTTTATTCAATACTAGTGTGAATAATAGTTGCATAGGGGCATACATGAGTAGTGAAACGGGTGAATTATGTAAAAGAAATATATATATATGCATAAGAAAATAAACAATGGTGAGCATGTGAATCCGAGGCAAAAGTAATCACGATAAATATTTCCGTGGGAAGGAGTGCGCGTACACTCGAACCCGCGAACTTAATAAAGTGAATAACTGATGTATTGGGAAGGAGTGTAATAACACCCGAACCCGGAAAATTGCAATAGTAATAGATGACAAGGACATGGTTATAGACTTGGCCAAACCAAATAAAACATGTAGAAACTTCGTTTATATCAATAAATGATGTGGATAAATTCCATACAATGATATGGAATAATAAAACGAAATGAATTGATTTTGTTATTGTAACAATGGATCAAGGTAAAAAAACATGAGAGATTAAGACTCAGGTAGAAATAACCTCAAGAAAGAAGCTAAATGGATAATACATATTATTCGTTGCGGTGAATAATGAAATATCAATAAATATGAAATTAGAACTTGGGTATGGGTAACTATCCAAGTAACATGTTATTAATAAAATCCTTATGAGGAGGAACGATAATCACATTAATAGGTGTAATTGTATAGAAGATTAGTAAAATAAACGTATTAGAAGTGTTGGAACAAAAGCGGGTAAAAAACCCCAAAAGCCGTATAACAATAGCAGTGATTTTACCAAATAAGGCTTAAGAAATAAACCTTCGGGATATTTATAAAAGAGATGGATCTAGGGGTCACTAACAAAAGAAATATGGTGTTCGAATCAAAGTAAACAAAAATATATATCGACAATTTAGAATGACAAGGCATAAGGACAAAGTTTGACTGTCTTAAGCGACGGAATTCACACGAACAAGTCAAACGAGATGAATGAAAGAATAAAAGACTTGGTTGAGTAAAAGCGATAGATTTCGCTAATACGACCAAATAAATCAAGAAACGAAGTCTTAATGCATGCCGGAACGGTTGCTATGAAAATAATTTCGGTAAAATACCCAATTGATAGGTAGGTTTTCAGATATATGCGTAAACCAATAGACGAGAACGCGGATTAAAATTCAAAAGACTCGGATTAAGAGTTATGACTATAAGACGATAAAATTTTGCAAAACAGAAATTTTGATAGTTAGGTTCAACTATTTTCAATGTTGAATGGGTCGAATAAAGTATAATGCTCGGTAGTGCAAATAAGCACAAACCTTTAATGGAGCACAAAATATTAATAAACTTATGTGATGGGTCGTGAGAGCGTATAAAAAGGGAAAATACAAACCAGAAAACGGGAGCATTAAAACCTTAAGAAAAAAGAACCCAGGTAACGGGTTGTAAATAAATAAATGTGTGAACTGGATAACGGTGAGTGGAAAACAAACCGGCGCGTAAATGACGTAGGAAGTCATAGAGTCGGAAGATTGGTCCTAAAAGAAAACGGGTGTAGCCTTAGACTACGGACAAATCGATAAAATTCAAAAATGAAAATGAAAGAATTTTAGGCGTGAAAGGGGTGCCTTGACACCAAAAATGTATTTTTAAGAATAATAATGACACAAGCAAAAGATGATCTACGGGGTCATCATAACCTTTGGGATTATAAACAAGTAAGGGTAAAAAGGGCTAAATGAACCTCGTGTTAGCAATGGAAAGAAATAAACCCAAAAGGAGTGAAAGCCTAAAGAAGTAACGTACGAGACTAAGCAAAAGAAGCTACGGGTCACTTAAGGTAAAGCATGGGGACTGGTTACGATTCCCTGCGTAGTTTAATAGCGGAAAAGAATAAATTCCTGTCGTCAACTCCTGGATATAAGTAATTGACGTGAGTTAAAGAGATAAACGTTAAACTAAAATTCAGTTTTAGTGAGGAACAACGTTTAACAAATATGAATATTAGGAGAGAAATTAGGAATTAGTTAATAATAAAGGATATAGGTCTTAACACCGATAGGTGTAAGATGATAAGTTAGAAAGAAGATTTACAAAAACTTAAACATGACGTGATGCGATGCGATCATGGTCACAAAAGTAATATAGAATGTAATCATGTTGTAGCGCGAGTTATGGGATAGAAGATCATAAACTCACGTAAGTCTGAATATGGCAAAAAGGGTAGACCCAAATTAACGGGGCATAAGGTGACGGTGACTAATCAGTCTAGCCGATAAAATCACCCAGAGTCAAAATAGTGATGTGAATTATATAAAACACTTGTCAATATAGAGTAGTATGGAATAAACAGATTGACGAACTCGTACTATTGAATGGTCAAGTGGCAATTGGAACGAATAAGCGACAAGATAAGAAATACAAGACACAAGTTACAGTCCGTGAGGACTTACACGTGGAAGACGCATGCGTCGAGACGAAGGATAACTTTTGACTAAAAGAAAAAAATGTCTTAAAAACAAACTAACTTAGCTTAGCCTAAACCAATGAGCCACATAAGGAAGGTTTCGGGGACGAAACCTCTTTAAGTGGGGTAGACTTGTAACACCCCGAAAATATAGATTTAATATTTTAAACTAAATGTCGGTTATGGTCAAGATAAAATAACTATGAATAAATAACCTAGTTAGTTAGTGTCTTGACATAATAGAACAAACATGGTTAAGATACCCTTCAAATAACTTGTGTAAAATGGAGGGACGAAACATGGATAATTGTAACAAGTTTTAATTAAATCAATTAAAAACACACAAAACACACACACATATGTGTGTGTGTCTGCGATTTAACCAGAGCCAAGAAAGGGGTTTCATATTCAAACCCTAAACCTTCAAAATCCGTCAAATTGAGAAGCCAAATCAAGCCCAAATTGAAATCTAAACACAAAATAGTGATTACCTCAGTAAAGGGATCATAAGGTATGTAAAATTTCATGGTTTGAATTCCATCTTGAATTCTAGATGAACACATGAGATTCGAAATTGAGCTTGCATGATTGTTGTTTGGATGAAATTGTAATGAAATCATGTCTAGGAGTAAACCCTAGACATTAGTTTGTTGAATTAGTGCTTAAACTATGAAATTAAGTCAGGGGTGAAACCCGTATCTTAATAAACAGTTCCACTCTCTATAAAATGGTTTTCAAAATCTCTCACCAAGGACTCGACTATAACGTGTTATATGTGTTCCGTGCATTATCGTATGTTTGTTTATGAGTGGGGAATGGATGGGAAACTTACATGGGCATAAACCGTTAAAGTGATGCATGTTATGTGATAGATACGTGTAGGAACTTTGTGCTCTATTTAAAACCACTAAATGACTAACTGGTAATCATACTAGGACGTGATTGACCAACCTTGATTGTTAGCTATTTGTGAGAGTCAAACCGAACAACCGAGGTGAGTTCACACTTTTCTACAAAGCATGGTAAATTCCCGGTGGGAATGAGAATGGGTACAGGAATGGGGATTCCTCGTCCTTTGGGACGCGTGCAGGAATGTGAATTCCTCATCCTTGAGACGTGTTCAGGAATGTAAATTCCTCATCCTGTTGGGACGTATTAGACTTACTGGACTAGAACTCTATCAGCGAAGTCCCTCCGTTTTTGTATCGACTTAATCGCCGAGGCTATGGCGAGTGGGTCATTAGTTAATAGCGCTATTAGGTTTAACAAACCGCACACCGTGCCAGTTGGACGGGTGTGTACTAATGGACTATGGCACGTCGGTGATGACAGACACCGACGCTAGGGCACAATTAATTTTCGTTAGTAGTCGATATGATAAACGAGTCTGGTAGTTTAAAATAATGGGGTAGCTCCCCACGGCCGGAGTGTCGGGCTGGATAGCCAGGGAAGGTGGACATGGGATGGTTAACTAATAAACGTTTTCGAACTATGGGGTAACCCCCACGACTGGATAGCTGAATGAGATTAAACTACGTTTTTGGAAACAACCCTAAAATGGACAACCAACCGTGAACTCAATCAACTTTGTTGTTGACTCGTTGCTACATGCTTTGCAGGTCGCTAGATGCTAGGGAGCTTGCATATGGAGGTGGTCGTTGTGGGGTGCGAACTGATATGTCCCGTACTTAATGAATAAACTTTATGAATTTATGAAACTTATGTTTGGGTCTTTAAACTTATGAACTACGAACTTATGTTTTGAACTTACGTTTTATGCTTCCGCTGTTAACTTAAAACTGGTTACTGTCTTATGGTCACCAATTGTATTGTGGTTGGTCTTACTTACCTAATTTCGTTGTTCAATATGATTGGTGGCTCGATCCTGGTCATGTCACGCCTCCAAGCGGTGATACTCCGCATGGTGGATTTTGGGGGTGTTACATGTATCGTGCGTTCTGTCTGACCGTCGGTTTGGGGATGGAAAGCGGTACTTAGATTAAGAGTAGTACCGAGAGCAGATTGAAACGTTTCCCAAAGGCGTGAGGTAAACCGACCATCGCGGTCAGAGATGATATCACGAGGCGTCTCGTGTCGACAGATGATTTCGTCGGTGTAGATCCGTGCTAATCGTTCTACCTTAAACTCTTCTCGTATCGGCAGAAAATGGGCATATTTTGTAAGGCGATCAATGATAACCCAGATGCTATCGTGACCTGATGGCTTGTGGGGAAGTTTCGTTATGAAGTCCATAGCTATACTCTCCCATTTCCATATAGGGATCTCGGGTTGCACGAGTAAGCTAGAGGGTCTTTGCTGTTTAGCCTTGACTTTCGAAAAAGTCAGGCACTTCGAAACGTAGATAGCGATATCCTTCTTCATTCAAGGCTACCAATACCGAAGACGAAGGTCATGGTACATTTTGTCGGCACCGGGATGAATGGAATATCGAGACTTGTGAGCTTCAGTCAACAATATCTCCAGAAGGTTATTGCGACTTGGAATCCAGATGCGATCGAGATAGTTATAGATACCGTTGGATTTGGCAAAAAATTGAGTTTCAGCACCACACTTCTTCATTTCCTCTCGCAAGGTATTCTCAATGAAGCAAGCGTGCTGGGCGTCGCGAATTAGCGCTTCGAGGTCGTGCTGGGCGTGAGTATTACGAACGGTATGCAAATAGCTTCGTCGAATTAGAGCATCGACAACGACATTTGCTTTGCCAGGATGGCAGTGAATCTCACAGTTGTAATCATTAAGAAGTTCAACCCATCGGCGTTGGCGCATATTCAGTTCTTTTTGGTTCAAGATATGTTGTAGGCTCTTATGGTCGGTAAAGACCGTACACTTGGTACCGTAAAGGTAGTGTCGCTAAATCTTAAACGCAAAAACAACTGCACCAAGCTCGAGCTCGTGGGTTGCATAGTTCTTCTCGTGGATCTTGAGCTGACGAGAGGCGTACGCGATAACCTTGTCCCGTTGCATGAGAACACAACCGGGACCGAGGTTAGAGGCATCGCAATAGACTACGAAGTCATCGTTTCCATCGGTTAAAGCGAGGATAGGAGCATTGCAGAGCATATGCTTTAGAGTTTGGAGGGCAGTCTCTTGTTCAGTCCCCCAAACAAAAGGCTTGTCTTTATGCGTGAGAGAGGTAAGCGACACGACGATTTTAGAGAATTCTGCGATGAATCGGCGGTAGTAATGTGACAACCCGTGATTTACGGCTCTTAATTACGTAATTAACGGGTGATTAACGCGATAATAAATAGTGTTTACAGCGCATATTAACTTAATTAGGCCTTTGGAGTGCCTAGGAACGTTTATCCGGCTTTACAGTACGCGTATGGTGATTTACTGGAAATCTGCTGAATATTAAGCGACAACGAACTGATGCCGTACGAAATACTGACAACACCGACAAATACGAATTTTCGACGAATATTCTATATTTATGAAATTAATTTTTTGAATTTATTGGGCTTCCGTGCGACACAAATGCAAACGTGAACTAAAAACGCGATGATAGAAAACGCATCGGCAACAAAACGGAAGCGACGGAGACGCCTGTCACTTTCAGAACTTACATTTTAAGCTATATTAGCTCCGTGATAAAATTTTGGTAATTACAGTCGAAACCGGATCGAAAAACGGATTAGAAAGACCAACGTCGGATTTTACGCGATTTTTACCGAGAACGACGCACGAGCGCGGAAACGACAAAAACGACATTATTTTACAGGTTTTAAAATCTAAAATCTTGATTTACGACGTTTCACGGAGCTCGGGTTTGGAAAACAGGTTCGTAGGAACGAGCGGGGCCCTTTATACGCAACATTGGGCTTGTGGGCCTTGGGCCCAAGCCCAAAGCCCATCTAACAAGTCCTAAGTATATAAGGGAGAGTACTCTTATTTTGGTTCATTTGTAACATATCAGACAACACACACTTACATGAATGCTCTCTACTCTCTCTCTCTAGAAGCAATTTCCGGCGACAAGCAAACCGGCGGAGCCGGCCGGCGACCGGCGGAACGGTGGCAGCGCCGCCGCCTGCGGTGGCGGTGGCGGTGATTTTTCCGGCGACTCTTTTGATCCGACACCCTACCCCCACTAAACCAAACACTCCCGACATGATGGCGGTGTCCGTTTTAGCAGATTCTGAGTCGTTTGGGTTGTACATCAACTCCGGCGGAGCTCCGATCAAATTTCCGGCGAACACGTTTCGAATTTTTAATTCCATGCATGTTTAGATCGGGCTGTTGGGAACCATTCTGCAAGTTTTCGGTACATTTTATGTTCCGGCGAAATTCCGGTGAGTATTCCGACCAGTTCCTAGTTCGTTTTCCTTATTTTTTTTCGAGTGTTAGACTCATTTTACGTTTATGGTGGTTAACGAAGATGTAGGAGTGGCCGACGGTTAAAGAAAGGGTGGTGGTTCGTCGGGTAAGGGCAGCGATAGCCGGCGGCGGCGGCTCCGGGCCGGCCGGACGGCGATAGTGGTGGGGGTGGCTATGATGGTTCAGCCTAGGGTATGATCGGTTCTCATTTTGTGTTGGGTTGGCTCATATGGTTCACTCGGGTTCGTTCGGTCAACAAAAGTCAGCAACAGTCAATGGTTCGGGTCAACTGGTCCGATGTGGGTTCAGGTCAAACCCGGTCAACGCTAACTTTGGTAAAATATTGATGATGATGTTTCCTTATACACTTATTCTGATTTGTCATAACGTGACGTCGAGGTTCAACCCGAACCAACTAACATAATCGTCATGAAAATAAAAAGATTTAAGTCATTATCAGATTTTGCTGTTATCGTGCGTATATACTTATGTACATATTAGTCAAAAACCGAACTTATACGCGATAAAATAGTATATATAAGTTAAATTTTATAAGACAAGAAAACGGCGTTTGAATTAAAGGAAAGATATTTGTATATTGTTGAAAAGTTGATTGATTAAATTTTGAAAAATAACGACAACTAGTGTTGTCGGGATCGTCCAAAAACAGAGGAAACTCTGCCCGTTTTTCGAGAAAATCCGCAATATACAACGCGTTCTATCATAAAATAAAACTTCTGGATTCAAATATGATTTTATAAAATTTCTTACGAGGACACTTTACGACTTACAAAAACGGCGATGAAGCAAACTATTGTACAAATAGTTATAGTTATTATATTTAAACTCGAATCTTTTAAAAAAAAATAATAAATACATTTTATATATCTATTTCAAATAACGGACAACACGAAATCGTTTATACAATACATATAGTATGTATTCATTGTCAAAAATCAAACAAAACGGATTCCCCTTTATAAAAATAAATATAGTATATATATTTATTTTAAAACATGCAACGACTCGATGAAGTTTTATATAAAATAAATATAACTTTTATATTTATTTCGAAACGCCTAAACGACAATTACTTATATTTCGATCCTTATTGTATGAGACGTGATGCACAACACGAATTGTTATATATTATTTTCGTATAAATATTCTTTTATACGCACGACTCCTCGGAACGACTAACCTTATTCTACTAGTGTATTTATATATTCAGATATATAAATACTCATATATTTTAAATCCCACCGACATTAGATGAACCTTAACAAGCTTAACCTATTCGTTTCTTTCAAGTTAACAACTTACCGTCGAATCGTTCGGCTAACGATTCGGTAGAGCTCGGCGACACGTAGTTTTGTTACCACATTAATTAGAAACTTATAAGATATTCCGTGTTAGGAATATTGTAGAATGCACGATAGCAAGTCAAGACTTGGAAACGACATCACGAAGTCGTAATTAGCTAGCTTTCCACAGGAATATTCAGGTGAGTTCATAACCCCACCTTTTACAGTTTTACATTTTTGTAAATGTTTTCGGGGTGGAAAGACATGCACGTTTTTCAGAAACATACAAGGTTATCGATAAACAAAGATTGCATATTTTAGACAAAGCACGTTTTGCAAGAACATACAAAGTTTTCGAATGAATGAAAACTCACATTTCTAAATCATGTTACGAACGGATTTCAAGGAACTCAAACGGTTTACGAATGAACTTTATACTAAATATACTGGTTTTTACAAAACAAATGCGTATTATCGAAAAGTGATTGATTTTTATTACTAGGGGAAGTTAGCCTTAGAGGCTGGGGAGGTTCAGCCTTAGAGGCTAGGGTAAAATACATGTTACAATTATTACAGACATTTAAAGACATTTACAGACATTTAAAGACATTTACCGACATTTACAGACATTTACAGACTTTTTTTTTGGTATGGTTAGCCTAAGGAGGGTTTACTACTAGACTAGATCATGTGAAGGGTGGGCACAACACTTGAGGCCATTAATCCTCATTATAGGACCGAGGGACACAAGAGTGATAGATCTATTTGGGTGTAGCGAGCCCACACCCGTGAGGCCGGGGCGGCCCATAGAGGTGACTGTGTCTTCCATCCGGAAGCCCGGTAACAAGTTTGCTAGGTTTGAGTTTCCCTGCACTTTTTCACACATACCAGTGGCTTTGCAACCCATTGGTGATCTCTTTTTCCTTAATGCTACATACCAGGGACTTTTATTCATACATGAAAGGTTTATACATACTCACAGAAATACTTGATTTATACAAATTAGATGTCATGTTTTTATACAAATTCAAAAAGCATAGGATTATGCGGGCATGAAGTCAAAGTCAGGGTGGGCATTGACGGGTATACGGACATTACAAATACGAGACTTTACAAATACATGGTTACAAATACAACGTTTCCATATAACTTGGCAAGGAAATGATTTCTAAATTCGTTTTCTTAATATTATTTCACAAACCGGTTATTCAAAAGATTTATTTCAAATCTTTTACAAACAAACTATGAACTCGCTCAACTTTATGTTGATTTTTCAAATGTTTCTTTCTCAGGTTACAGTTCTAAGACAAGGCATGGTTGGAATAGGAGAACCATTGGGAATTCGAGTACTTAGTGGGCGTTCAATTTACTAAAAGACTTAGCTTATTTTGCTTCCGCTGTGCAATGAAGATACCAGTCCAGTCACGCCAGCTCTGATAATTTCGGGGTGTGACAACTTGGTATCAGAGCTATAGGTTACAGCGAATTAGGTTTCTGTTGTGATACCTAGGCTCTAACCTCACTTTTCTCTGGGACTTAGACTATTAAGACGTTGAATACTTACAGAACGCCTAGTACTCGAATATGGTTTCCAACCGTTTCCGAAAAACAAACAGTCAAAATTTTGTTTTCAAACATACGCTAAAGTACGGTACACGTAACGATTACATACAGTACACAAAACTCTGAGAGTTTAGAAAACATGCATTTAAGACCTTCGGAAACTTATGTTGAAGTTCATTAAAGGTCATCATATAGGAACCGCGAATATTAACTCGGGCACACACTATTATCCATATTGTCTATGGTATTTTAACTTCCCGAGCAGGCAGCCTACGCATAACGAAACGCTAGTGCACAGGTATACGTGAAACTTAAGCTATACATCAACGGAGGTTGAAGTACGCCACATACGACTTACGAGGTGAAGTCACCAAGAAGACACTGTGGAACATCTCAGAGGTGATGCTAATCCTGTCAGCACGAAAACTATCGATCAGGAAGCGGGGGTTTGGCACGCGGTCCTGCAAACGACACGAGTCACGCCAGGGAGAAGACGTATTTCTTCACATTCCCCCTAACTCATAACGACGAATACGCTATGTTCGACATTCCATGGTAATGTCACCTAACAACCGGTCATCACACGAAACCCCAGGTAAAGTCCTTAAATTCCTTTTATGGAAATTCCGATTTTTGCATCTAATGAGTAGATTTTCACATCTCTACTCCTCTTATGGATCATTGTGTCACAATCATTTCTTTTCAAGTTACATACATGGTTTTTCGCTGTGACCATGCTGAAAGTTTTCTTGTCAATACATATATTTATTATCGGATTGTGCTAAAATCAAGTTCAGTTGTTTGAACTTGTCCATTACACACATTTACTTCAGAGCATCATATGATGTATTGGGAGCATCATATTCAAAATTCGTTTTAACAAGTGTTTCATTTGTTCCGAGTCGAAGTAAACTTGTTTGGCATTCGACTCCATTGAATTGTTTGTTGATTTCGACACCTTGTGGTGGTATTTCCACTTATTTGAACTTTGCGCTAAACTCGTTTACATATCTTATGCACGGATTTAATTATTTATTTATTTATTTGCTTTAAATCCGCTTTGATTTATCATATTACAACAGTCTTAATACAATCGTGTGTTAAGACAGTGGTACGCAAACTTATTTCTATATTCCGGTGTACCTCTTAACGGTTCTTTCAACATTGATCGAAAGTTTTGCGATATTCATTGCTTCTTCATCTTCGATCGAAAACATTATTTCTTTGATGTTCCGTTTTCAATTGAAAATCTTTTGATGTTTGTTGGAACAAACATTCATATTTACTTCATTGCGCTTTCATTTGACTTCAAACACGGTGAAATTGTTAGATCACCGCTATCATTGGATTATTTAAATCGATACGACACCTTGTGGTGTCGGTGTAAACTTGTAGCTTGGGCTAATCAAGGTCGAGCGTTTCATGCAAAACCCAGGTGATACTTGTTCGATCACCCCTATTGTTGAATTGTTTCATTCACTACGACACCTTGTGGTGTCGGTATGACTTGCAGCTTGTGCTAATCACGGTCGAGCGTTTCATGCAAACTATTATATTTGAGATTGTTGATTCTAAGTTCATCCAGTGGATGTTATTGCTTCTAGAACTCATTTACATGTTATAAACGTTCATATGGAATTCAATTGGTCGAAGTTCCTGTTCGTTGTTGGATCTTTGTTAACTTAGTCGCACTGGTGACTGTATCATTACGTCTCGTTTCCTTTGACATCAATTACTGAGTCACATTGCTTTTACCGTTGGGTTCTTATTGTTGAGGAATGTCATTAAATTCACATGATTCGAATAAGTCTTGTTTCGATTACGCGGTCATTCACTTTGTTATTATTCGGACTTACCTGCGAACAACACAATTCTGAGGAGATAACATAGTCTAAATTTCGAGGACGAAATTTCTGTAACAGGGGGAGAATGTGACAACCCGTGATTTACGGATCTTAATTACGTAATTAACGGGTGATTAACGCGATAATAAATAGTGTTTACAGCGCATATTAACTTAATTAGGCCTTTAGAGTGCCTAGGAACGTTTATCCGACTTTATAGTACGCGTATGGTGATTTACTGGAAATCTGCTGAATATTAAGCGACAACGAACTGATGCCGTACGAAATACTGACAACACCGACAAATACGAATTTTCGACGAATATTCTATATTTATGAAATTAATTTTGTGAATTTATTGGGCTTCCGTGCGACACAAATGCAAACGTGAACTAAAAACGCGATGATAGAAAACGCATCGGCAACAAAACAGAAGCGACGGAGATGCCTGTCACTTTCAGAACTTAAATTTTATGCTATATTAGCTCCGTGATAAAATTTTGGTAATTACAGTCGAAACCGGATCGAAAAACGGATTAGAAAGACCAACGTCGGATTTTACGCGATTTTTACCGAGAACGACGCACGAGCGCGGCAACGACAAAAACGACATTATTTTACAGGTTTTAAAATCTAAAATCTTGATTTACGACGTTTCACGGAGCTCGGGTTTGGAAAACAGGTTCGTAGGAACGAGCGGGGCCCTTTATACGCAACATTGGGCTTGTGGGCCTTGGGCCCAAGCCCAAAGCCCATCTAACAAGTCCTAAGTATATAAGGGAGAGTACCCTTATTTTGGTTCCTTTGTAACATATCAGACAACACACACTTACATGAATGCTCTCTACTCTCTCTCTCTAGAAGCAATTTCCGGCGACAAGCAAACCGGCGGAGCCGGCTGGCGACCGGCGGAACGGTGGCAGCGCCGCCGCCTGCGGCGGCGGTGGCGGTGATTTTTCCGGCGACTCTTTTGATCCGACACCCTACCCCCACTAAACCAAACACTCCCGACACGATGGCGGTGTCTGTTTTAGCAGATTCTGAGTCGTTTGGGCTGTACATCAACTCCGGCGGAGCTCCGATCAAATTTCCGGCGAACACGTTTCAAATTTTTAATTCCATGCATGTTTAGATCGGGCTGTTGGGAACCATTCTGCAAGTTTTCGGTACATTTTATGTTCCGGCGAAATTCCGGTGAGTATTCCGACCAGTTCCTAGTTCGTTTTTCCTTATTTTTTTCGAGTGTTAGACTCATTTTACGTTTATAGTGGTTAACGAAGATGTAGGAGTGGCCGACGGTTAAAGAAAGGGTGGTGGTTCGTCAGGTAAAGGCAGCGATAGCCGGCGCCGGCGGCTCCGGGCCGGCCGGACGGCGACGGTGGTGGGGGTGGCTATGATGGTTCAGCCTAGGGTATGATCGGTTCTCATTTATTCTGATTTGTCATAACGTGACGTCGAGGTTCAACCCGAACCAACTAACATAATCGTCATGAAAATAAAAAGATTTAACTCATTATCAGATTTTGCTGTTATCGTGCGTATATACTTATGTACATATTAGTCAAAAACCGAACTTATACGCGATAAAATAGTATATATAAGTTAAATTTTATAAGACAAGAAAACGGCGTTTGAATTAAAGGAAAGATATTTGTATATTGTTGAAAATTTGATTGATTAAATTTTGAAAAATAACGACAACTAGTGTTGTCGGGATCGTCCAAAAACAGAGGAAACTCTGCCCGTTTTTCGAGAAAATCCGTGATATACAACGCGTTCTATCATAAAATAAAACCTCTGGATTCAAATATGATTTTATAAAATTTCTTACGACGACACTTTACGACTTACAAAAACGGCGATGAAGCAAACTATTGTACAAATAGTTATAGTTATTATATTTAAACTCGAATCTTTAAAAAAAAAATAATAAATACATTTTATATATCTATTTCAAATAACGGACAACACGAAATCGTTTATACAATACATATAGTATGTATTCATTGTCAAAAATCAAACAAAACGGATTCGCCTTTATAAAAATAAATATAGTATATATATTTATTTTAAAACATGCAACGACTCGATGAAGTTTTATATAAAATAAATATAACTTTTATATTTATTTCGAAACGCCTAAACGGCAATTACTTATATTTCGATCCTTATCGTATGAGACGTGATGCACAACACGAATTGTTATATATTATTTTCGTATAAATATTCTTTTATACGCACGACTCCTCGGAACGACTAACCTTATTCTACTGGTGTATTTATATATTCAGATATATAAATACTCATATATTTTAAATCTCACCGACATTAGATGAACCTTAACAAGCTTAACCTATTCGTTTCTTTCAAGTTAACAACTTACCGTCGAATCGTTCGGCTAACGATTCGGTAGAGCTCGGCGACACGTAGTTTTGTTACCACATTAATTAGAAACTTATAAGATATTCCGTGTTAGGAATATTGTAGAATGCACGATAGCAAGTCAAGACTTGGAAACGACATCACGAAGTCGTAATTAGCTAGCTTTCCACAGGAATATTCAGGTGAGTTCATAACCCCACCTTTTACAGTTTTACATTTTTGTAAATGTTTTCGGGGTGGAAAGACATGCACGTTTTTCAGAAACATACAAGGTTATCGATAAACAAAGATTGCATATTTTAGACAAAGCACGTTTTGCAAGAACATACAAAGTTTTCGAATGAATGAAAACTCACATTTCTAAATCATGTTACGAACGGATTTCAAGGAACTCAAACGGTTTACGAATGAACTTTATACTAAATATACTGGTTTTTACAAAACAAATGCGTATTATCGAAAAGTGATTGATTTTTATGACTAGGGGAAGTTAGCCTTAGAGGCTGGGGAGGTTCAGCCTTAGTGGCTGGGGTAAAATACATGTTACAATTATTACAGACATTTAAAGACATTTACAGACATTTACCGACATTTACAGACATTTACAGACATTTACAGACTTTTTTTTGGTATGGTTAGCCTAAGGAGGGTTTACTACTAGACTAGATCATGTGAAGGGTGGGCACAACACTTGAGGCCATTAATCCTCATTATAGGACCGAGGGACACAAGAGTGATAGATCTATTTGGGTGTAGCGAGCCCACACCCGTGAGGCCGGGGCGGCCCATAGAGGTGACTGTGTCTTCCAGCCGGAAGGCCGGTAACAAGTTTGCTAGGTTTGAGTTTCCCTGCACTTTTTCACACATACCAGTGGCTTTGCAACCCATTGGTGATCTCTTTTTCCTTAATGCTACATACCAGGGACTTTTATTCATACATGAAAGGTTTATACATACTCACATAAATACTTGATTTATACAAATTAGATGTCATGTTTTTATACAAATTCAAAAAGCATAGGATTATGCGGGCATGAAGTCAAAGTCAGGGTGGGCATTGACGGGTATACGGACATTACAAATACGAGACTTTACAAATACATGGTTACAAATACAACGTTTCTATATAACTTGGCAAGGAAATGATTTCTAAATTCGTTTTCTCAATATTATTTCACAAACCGGTTATTCAAAAGATTTATTTCAAATCTTTTACAAACAAACTATGAACTCGCTCAACTTTATGTTGATTTTTCGCATGTTTCTTTCTCAGGTTACAGTTCTAAGACAAGGCACGGTTGGAATAGGAGAACCATTAGGAATTCGAGTACTTAGTGGGCGTTCAATTTACTAAAAGACTTAGCTTATTTTGCTTCCGCTGTGCAATGAAGATACCAGTCCAGTCACGCCAGCTCTGATAATTTCGGGGTGTGACAAGTAACCCGCCAATTCGAGGAACGAACGAACTTCGGATGGGGATTTGGGTGTAACCCAACTCTTAACAGCTTCGATCTTGGCGGGGTCGACATGAATACCTTGACTATTGACGATGTGGCCGAGGAATTGGACCTCCTCTAGCCAAAATTCACACTTGGAGAACTTGGCTTAGAGTCAATTCCCTTGGAGTAATTCGAGAACCAAACGAAGATGTTGTGTATGTTCGGCTTTCGACTTCGAATAGATCAGGATATCATCAATAAACACGATGACGAAACGGTCGAGAAAGGGTTTACACATGCAATTCATCAGATCCATGAAAACCGCGGGTGCGTTGGTTAAACCAAAGGGCATAACGAAAATTCGTAGTTGCCGTATCGGGTTCGGAATGCGGTTTTAGGTATATCTTCCTCCTGGATTCGTAACTGGTGATAGCCTGAGCGTAAATCAATCTTCAAGAAACACGTAGCGCCTTGTAATTGGTCAAACAAATAATCGATTCGGGGCAGGGGATAGCGATTCTTGATAGTTAGCTTATTCAATTCCCTATAATCGATGTACATCCAGAACGATCCGTCCTTCTTTTTGACGAAAAGAACAGTTGGGCCCCAAGGAGAGGTGCTAGGGAGAATAAAGCCTTTGTCAAGCAATTCTTTGAGTTGACTCGAGAGTTCGCGCATCTCGGACGAAGCGAGGCAGTAGGGAGCTTTACCAACAGGATTAGCTCTAGGAATGAGGTCGATTCGGAAATCAATATAACGACTCGGGGGTAAACCAGGTAAATCGTCAGGAAAGACAACAGGAAAATTACGAACCACAGGCACCTTATCCATTGCCTTCTTTTCCTTTTCCTCCGCTACTATGATGTGTGCCAAGAAAGCTTTGTATTCCTTTCGGAGATACTTGCTCGCTTGGATACACGACATGAGTTTGAGGTCCTTCGATGCGACTTCGCCATAGACACATAGTTGATCACCATTTGCGAGAGAGAAATGAATCATTTTATCAAAACAAACGACTTCAGCATGATTTTCGTGAAGAAAATCCATGCCTACTATGATATCAAAACTACCAAGCTGCATCGGGATAAGGTCGATAGGGAAGACGTGATTGTTAAGTTCAAGCGTACAATCACGGAGAACAGAATGAACAGTGGCGGTTCTTCCAGTGGCAACTTCTACGTCGAACGTCGAAGGGAGATTAGCGCATTTACGTTTTAGGAGTTTTTCAAATTCTAACGATACAAAACAGTTATCGGCTCCATTATCAAATAAACACGAAGCATATATACCGTTGACAAGAAACGTACCATTAACCACATTGTTGTCTGCTTGCGCCTGGCGGACGTTGATGTTGAATGTTCGTCCACAGGCTGCTGGTTGCTGCTACTGCTGCTGAGGTTGCTGCTGTTGATGTTGTTGCTACGCTTGTTGTTGTTGTGGCTCTTGCTTCACCACTCTGTTCGGGCAGACATTTGCAAAGTGGTTGGGATCACCACATGCAAAGCAGGCTATTGCGTGAGCAGGAGCTGCTTGTTGGCCCTGAGGAGTAGGAAGAGGAGCTGGCAGTGCAGGACCTTGAACTTGGGCTTGAGCTTGGCGGGGACCAGTACAGTAGTTGGCAGTAAAGTGGCCATAAAGGTTGCAATGCACAGAAAATCGACATGCGATCCCAACAGGATGATGATAAGTACAAGTAGGGCATAGCGGGTGTGGACCGGTATATGCACGGTTAGCCGGCGGTGCATTGGTCACGGGTGCCGCTACTTGGTGGTTCTGGTTCTGGGGTTGGGCAGGTACAGCATTGAGTGGAGCGGCGGTGACTGCACAATTCTTGTTTTTGTTTTTTTTTTCTTGCGCTTGCGGCGTGAAGACTTGGAAGCTTGAGGTGCGGTGGTTTCAGGGGTGGCTTTATGGAGACTTTTGGTGGTATTCTTGAAGTAACAAGCTCTAACTCGCTTGTCATTGATTTCTGCAGCAAGTAGGTAAGTGTCTTCGATGGTTGTCGTCTTGGCGACTTGCATGAAATCAACAAAACACGGATGTATTTCTTGATGGTGATATCAGGAGTATAGACTTGGCCGGGTCAAATGATGCCACCCTCTTGCTTGATGTTCCAAAACTCATCCTGCAGCTTCTGAAGCTCATGGAGAGGGCATAATTCTTTCATCATGATTTCTTTCAACTCCTCCCAAGTAAGCCCACAGGCTGCGTCATTCCCTCGCCTGTTCCTTTCGACGGTCCACCAATCCAGAGCCCTGGACTGGAAAACGCCAGTTGCGTTGACAGTTGGAGGTTATCGGGACAACCGCTTTGGCGCAGAGTGTCTTCAATTGAATCGAACCATTGAAACATGGCAGTAGGCCCGTTTTCACCAGTGAAGTCTTTGGGGCCACAGGCCTTGAACTGCTTGAAGCTAAAAGTAGCGCGGGGCGAGTCAGTCCTAGATTCCTTAGAGGACTTGCTACCTATTTTATTGATTTTGCTGACGATTTGCGGAATGACCTTAGCCATTTCCTTGGCGACTAGCGATGCGATGTGTTTGTCGGCGTGGTTGCGGCGGGTAGCGCGAGAAGTGTGCGATCCAAATGACGACATTGTCTGCAACAGACATCGTCACATGGGATTCAGACGATTTACAATCGAATTTCCTCACACAAACATACTTATTATTACTAGATAAAGCATCAGGAACACGTCTGCACATAAGCACATAGTTCACATAGGCACATAAGCACAGAGGCACAGAAACACGTAAGCACATAAGCATGTAGAGTACGGAGGCACATCTTCAACTATATTTTGCACGTATTCACCTACATATATTGCACGTATTCACATATCCTTCAAGTTTCACAAGCGCGTTCGAGAGTCAAGCGTGGTGTTGAGTTTCACAGCGTATGGATCCCATACTTCAGTAAATGCGATGAGAGGTTTATGATTTGTTAGCGTGTTGAGATGTGTGTACAGTGCGAGTTGGGCGTGTTATTCAAAGCGAAAAGCGGAAAAAGAGTATAGTCTCCAAAACCGAAGTACATAAACATATAAAACCACATAAAATCACACATAAAAGCGATAATTCACAGAGTCCGCGGGATTGTCCCGCAACCGCTAAAATAGATTGTCCTGGGTGTTGAGACATCGACTACCCAAAGTGATTCGACTATTCTCGACGACTTTGAGTACACGTTTTGGTCTAATAGACTGTGCTCTCTCACCAACATATGGTGAATGACACGCATCCTTTCGGTCATTATGTGACCTGAGTTGTTGGAATTCATCGAGACTTTGGTGAGAGTTTTGTAAAACCAAAATAGAGAGCAGAACAAGTCATCAAGATTCGGGTTTCACCCCTAACTTGACGACTGCATTCCTGTTTGTGTGATAAAATCACGAGAGAGATAGGGAGAATCTTCGTCAAGATATGGATTTCACTCCTGACTCAACGCAAATTCTCGTGTTTATAGTAAAAATGTGTGTCGGGCGAGCGATCTAATCGAGAGTTTGCGGTTTTCACACCTAATCTCGACCAAATCACTCGTTTAAGCGAGTGTTCTAGAAAACGTGTGTGTTGTGCTTGCCTTAGAAGAGGCAATTATGCGTTTCAGCTCTAGGAAGAGCTGCTTTGTGTGAATCTGTAGTATGCGGTGCTCGCACAAAGTTGTAGTTTCCAAGCGAGAGTATCGAGAGTAAGCTCGCGCAAAACCTCTACAGGGTTCGCACAAGGCGGTCTGTTGATACTTAGACTATAGACTAGGTCATTTCTAAGACATCGACCCGGACTAGGTCGAGTCTTGCCTAATTCCCTATAGTTATGGCCTGATACCAATCTGTCACACCCTAACCGGAAACATCGGGGTGAGGCACCAAGCGAAATAGATTGTTCAGGAGAATCCATAACAACTATAATTACCAGATATTTAATGTTACGTCCCATAGCATAACATATCAAATAAAAATAATTATTACAGACATAATGTTCTCAAAGACAAACATTGTTCTGACAACTCATAAATTATTTAATTTGTTTCTAGACCCCCTAGCTTGATACCACAAAAGCAAGGCATAGCACAGCATCCTAAACACCTGTCACATACGTTAAAATAGGTCAATACACATAGTGTAAATGTGAGCATACAAGTTTCATAGTATAATAGTAGCGAAAGCGATTTACGCATAACCAGCATGTAACACGTAGAAATGTGAAGCTTAGCAGGTTATCGACAATGAAATATGCACAGACATGACAGCGAGTTGTAGAATGCGCAATACATATCACCACTGTGACACGTGAAGAAATACCCTTAACAACCCCTGTCCACGACAGGTGCTGAGTCCAAACTATAGTACTATCATTGCTAAGGTGTCAGGCAACATCACTGTGTAAACATAACATACAAGCATTCGTCGAATAACACGTATAACATGCAGAGCGGTTAGCGTATAAAAGTAGTTGCGTTGTGTGATAGATGTGATTTGATATAGGTAACGTATGTAACACCCAAAAGTGCGTAAAGCAAAAAGGGTTCGAGTATACTCACAGATCGTGTTTAATGAATAAACACAGTCTTGGATTGAAGGGAGCGCTGGAGAGTTAGCCTGATCAGATAACGACAGTATAAGCGTTGAACAGTGCGTTAAAAAGTGTCGAGTGGAACGAGTGACGAACAGCGATTCAATCGGATGACCATTCGGTCGGAGGGTCATTTGTTTGGGAAGGATGTGTTTGTGTATTGTTTGAACTTTGAAGTTTTCGTTGTAGCATTTTAAAAGATGAGAAATGTCTTTATTTGTCCAGCCATCCGGTCGGATGGTCATCCGGACGGAGGGCCGTTCGATCGGATGGTGATTCGTTTTGAGTGGAACGTTTCAAAGATTCAAGTCTCCTGGTAGGATAGTCATTCGATCGGATGGTTGTCCGATTGGATGACTATTTGTTTGAAACTGATATTCTTCGAAGTTCTGTAAAATGTTTAAGTGTTGAAAAACTCAAGTCTCCTGATCGGATCGTCGTTCGATCGGATGGTGATCCGATCGGACGTCGATTCGTTCGGGTAACTTGTTTGTTTGAGAACTTGTAAAATCCATTAAGTTTAGAAAGTTTTGCGTTTGAACCGAGATGGTATGACAACGTGTTAAAGAACGGAACCCACATCAAGTCCTAGTCATCCGATCGGATGGGAATCACCCCGTCCGATCAGTGACTGTTCTTGACAGAATTTTCATGTTCAACCCGTAAGTCGGTTGTCTCCTTGATAGTAATCCGTCCTCAAACCGGCACTTCACTTAGAGAATGCGTAGGAGGCCTGAACGAACTCGGGTGCTACCGGTTTAGAGTGAAAAGTGAGGAAAGTTTGAAGAAAAGTTTGAATCTAGTTGAAAATGTTTAGATTTAGGTAAAATCAGTGTTTAAACATTGTAGAAATCCTTTAGATCTAAGTTGTTCTTGGTGAGATGAGATCATACTTCGGTGTTCATATGAACCCGTGATGATGTCACCCGAAAACAGCCCAAATCAGGTGGATCTCATGGTTAAAAGTTGTGATTTGGTGTTGAAATCGATGAGAAAGTGTGTGTAGATGATAGAAGTACAAGATTCGAGGAGAAAACTTACAAGAATCGCGAGAAATCGAGGGAAAAGAGGCCTGAGAGTGCGTGGGTCGGAGGAGAGCTGTCACATCACGTGAACAATGATGTGACATGTGAGTATTTATAGGGGAAGGAGAGAAGGCGGTGTGGAGTGATTCGGTCGGACGGCTTTCCGATCGGATGGCCATCCGATTGGATGGTCATCCGGTCAGATGACCATTCAATCGAACGGTCGTTCGATCGGACGACGTGTGCGAGTTAGTTTCCGACTTCCGTTTCGTGTGTTGAGCGTTGCGATGCGTTTAAGCGAGTGTCGAATAAGGGATGCGATAGTTTTAAATAATAGTTACATAAATAACATCACTAACATACAACAACATAAGTAATCCTGCGTTTCCAGTTTGCGATGAGATTGCGGTGCGATGGAGTTGCGATTGCGTTTGCGATTAACACCTTTAACATAATTAAACATGCACAAGTAACACATAATAGCACACACACGTAAAACAATATCCATAACTGCGATTCGAGCTGCGATGCGATAGTGGTGAGATAGCGTTAAGTAGGTTAGCGTTTAATTGCGTTTATTGCATTGTTACTTCACATAATACACCTAAAATAACGTAAACTAACGTATCGATTAACGAGGTTCGAGAGTACAAGTAATAATTAAGTAAGGAATGACAAATCTGATTAGCAATCTTTTCTTCCTTTGACTTTGACTTTGATTTGTACTTTGACTTCAAAAAGTCATGTTGTTACAACGGATGTTTGTGGCATATTGTATGTATGATTGTGTGACCGTTAAATATAGTAGTTTTCCCATTAGGCGTCGATAACGAGTAGCATCAACATAAGGGGCGTCATCTCTGGTGGATAAGTGTACGTTGGGTTCCATGGGAAAAGAGCTACGACGACTACCTAGTAACCCACTTTCTTTGAGAATGTCAAGGGTGTATTTCCTTTGACTGAGAACTAGGAATGCATTGATTTTCATAGTTTGTAAACTTGAGCGTCACCATTTTTAGCGAAGCCCTGTGGGATCTTCATGTAAACTTCCACATTTAAATCTCCATGTAGGAATGCATTGTTCACATGATAATCCTGTTGCGTTTAGCAGCAATAGTTAACAAGGTCCGAACCTTTACTAGTTTGGCAACTGGTACAAGCGTCTCATGGAAATCGTCACCTTCTATTTGTGTGAATCCTTTCGCCACTAGACGGGCTTTAAAGCGCTCGATATTTCCATTTGGTTTATATTTTACTTTGTAAACCCATTTCGAGTCCACAAACCTTTTTTCCCGGTGGTAGTTGTTCCAAAGTCCAAGTTCTATTTGATTCCAACACTTGAATTTCTCGTTTCATGGATTCTTGCCATTGAGGATCTTTAATAGCTTGCGGAAAGTGTTTTGGCTCATCATAAGAAGTGAAAGTGATGGCCGTAAGGTAAGCTTTATGGCTAGCATAAAATATATTATAGGATATGTAGTGTGCAAGAGGATGTACCATCGAGGTCTCAGATTGTGGAGTGGGTTGCGAATGGTCTAAGGAGTCTGGAACTTTATCATGATACTTGTCCAAGTGTTTCGGCCTTTGTCTTTGCCTCGTGCTGCGTCGAGTATCGGTGGAGTGGATTTGTTCTTGACCCATTTCTTGTTCACTTTGTTTTAAATCGGGTTTCCAAAGGAAGATGCTTCTTCATTAGCTTGGGGTTCTTGTTCATTGACCTATTGATCACCGTGATTTAGTTCGGTGATATTGTTGTTGATGGTTTTTCGTCATAAAATTCCCATTCATGAGCTCGTTATTCTGTACCTCTCTTAACATCATGAGTATTTGAAAAAGGGAATATATTTTCTAGGAATCTTACATCACAAGATGTATATATTTTTTTGATTCTAGATCATGCACTCTATATCCCTTTTGACCTTGGGGATATCCATCAAAGACGCGTGCTCTACCTCTTTCGTTGAATTTATCTCCCCCTTTCTTTGTATCCCGGGCATAAACGAGACAACCGAACACTCTCATATGATCGTAAGTAGGCATGCATCTTTCTAAGCAAAATTTCAAACGATGTGGTTTCGTTTAAAACTTCAAACTTCAGAGGGTAAACGATTTATGATGTACGTCGCAGTTAAAACGCCACCCCCCCCCCCCCCCCACACACAAATTTTATTGGAAGGTTTGCTTGAAAACGTAATGCTCTAGCAGTTTCTAATACGTGTCTATGTTTTCTCTCGACTACCCCGTTTTGTTGAGGCGTGCATGAAGTTTCCAACACAATACCATTTTCACGATAAAAGCTTGTAATGTAATTAGATTGGAATTCAGGCCCGTTATCAGCTCTAATTCTTTTTATGATTTTCCCATATTGTGTCTTGACCATGTTATAAAAGGTGATTAGAAAATGAGCTACCTTAGACTTGTATTTCATAAGAAATACCCAAACTCCTATGCTATAATCATCAACAATTGTTAATAAGTAATGTGCACCTGTAGATGAGGCTGTTTTGTACCCTCCCCATATGTCACAATGAATTAATTCAAAACAATCAGACATTTTTATAGAGCTGGTTGAAAACGGTGAACGAGTTTGTTTGGCTCTCATACAGGAATCACAAAAACCATTAAAGGAACGAGTTTGTTTGGCATATGGGCGTGTAGTAGCTGCATTTTCACGTCGCTTTTCATCCTCTGATACAAGATGATAAGCAACTCCAAGGCTCGGTGTTGGTTTTGTGGTTAATATTTGTGTCGTCACAGTGTTAAAAACTTCATCGAGTCCCATGAGGAATTCATACAGGTGTTCCTTTTCCCTATTTTCAATAAGTTGTTTGGCTGCTGCACAAGTACACTTTGGATCAGGAGAAACAAAGCGAATTTCCTCCCAAATTCCCTTCAATTTTGTGTAGTATGCGGACACCGTCATGTTGTCTTGTCGTGTTTGAGCAGGAACACGTCTTAACTTGTACGCCCTTGGTGCACTTTCTGTGCCGAATCTCTCTGCTAAGCCAGACCAGATCTGTTTAGCGATTTTGGCGTATCGAATGCTACTTCGGATCTCTTTGTTCATGGCTGTGCTCAGCCATCCTCTAATCATTGCGTAGCACTGTCTCCATGATTCATAATTATCGGTTCCTTCTTCAGGCGTAGGGATTGTCCCATCGACGATTCCCATCTTGTTTTTGGCCAGGAGGAAGTTGCTCATCTCATCTGCCCATTCGGCGCCGTTTCTGTCGCGAAGTGGTTCGGTTACGTGAAGCTGACCTGGGCAATCGGATGGGTGTATGTAGAATGGAGACTTGAACTCGACGTTTTGAGGGCCGTTCGGATCATCTCTTTGTTATTTGCAAACATGGTATCACAAGTCAATCATTGCCATATTATGTAATATTCAACAACATCAATGACCAATATTTCAAAATAACAATAATGTGACCAGCAGGTGAATTAACCAACATATGAAAGACGAATTGTATGCGTAAAATCATCAAAGGGTGCTCAAACATTAAACAAAAAAACAAAGAAAACAGACAAACTCATCGTTAACAAAGAAAGAAAAGCGAAGCTTAAACGTGAGCTCGCATTTAGGGGATTCTGATATGGAGCATAAGGAGGCATAGATGGAGGCATCACACAGTTATCGCCATTAAAATATGGTGAGTCTCTGCAAAAACATGTGTGAAAAAAGCGTTATTTGATTGCAATTATGAGTTTAACATAAGTAATAGTTGTTAGACATAGACACAAATTGTTTTATGAAAAATACGAACTTACTTCACACAACTTTCTGGGTGAGAAACGTTATTTTTGCATCCACATGTACATGAATAACAAGGTACAAATGTCTCGTTTATGTAACGAACGGGAGATGTACAACAAGCAGGAGGAGGTTTCCCGACCAGAAATTGTGAATATGTGCATGTAACATTCCATGTCACTGAAAAAATAAAAACAGTTCAGTATCACCAATTAACGATGGATTTCCGTTGGTAACCACTTTGACTGACATATATGAACGCGGGTGATACTCATTTATTTTGTAGGAGTTTATGAGTTGAATTTAAGTATACTTACTAATAGCTTGAGTGACTCTTCTTCCATCCGAGGTAATGAACTATGTTTGTTTACCAACGATAGCTGGCCCGCAGGTGTGGCCAGGATTGTGTGGATCAAGAAACGTGAAGTTTCTAGGGACCTTGATCGTGTCGTTGGTGGTTCCAGTGTTACCAACAGTAATCTGGAATGAGCTGATATAATTTTCAGGATCGAGGCCCGGTAAACTCATAACACCTCCTTTACAACAATTTGCAACCTGCTGGTTGTAAGGGACATCTGGTAACAAATCAACAATATTTGGAGTTTTCTTGCAGGAATGTGGTATTCCTGTTGCACTTGTATAGCTTGAACAGTTTCCTTGTTCAGTGGCTTGAGCACCAAACATGTACCATATAACCTCTTTTTTTGCCCAAATCCAACTTAAGGTCCACCCAGGGGATGAAATGTAACGGTATTTCTGGAAGTTGTATATTGTAACAAAGGCCTACCAATAAAAATATACCTTATATGAATTATGTAGCAAAGCGCAATGCAGAAAATATGTTTGGATTTGCTAAACAAAACATAATAATCAGATTATGAGTGTTTCTAAATTTCTCCTCATTAAGGATTTAGGAGGTAAAGTTGTTAGAATTAGATAAACGGTCTGAACAAGCACATAATATCATAATCATAAGTAGTTTGCTTCAATCGAAAGACTCGAAACAGTTGTATCATATATCATAACTTAATAAGGGTAGACTAAGCAATGGCGAACATCTATCCGGCCGCTAGAAACATCATGAACTGATGCTTGGAGCACAGCAATGCAACACCTAAGTTATATGAACTTACGTTATATTCATGAACCATCTGTACTATTTTTAAAAAATTAAAAAAAACTATTCTTTTGAAAAACAATAAGGGTATCCGGGGCACTCTCGGGGAGTGGGTTCGGTGACCACCTTCCCCGATCGGGAACACCGCCGCCATCACCGCGGGGACCCGATTCGGGGAGTGGGTTCGGCACTTGTTCACCGCATTGAATTGGCACGATGTTTGAGGAACGGTCGAATTTTAAAAAAAAAAATTCACTTTTTAAACAAATATAAATAACCACACCCACTTCACTATTTTTTATACTCTCAAATCACACCCACTTCTTATTTTTTATACTCTCAAACCACACCCACTTCTTATTTTTATACTCTCAAACCACACCCACTTCACTAATTTTTTATATACTCTCAAACCACACCCACTTCAAACCGAGCAATGGAGAACCAACCCCGCGAAGCCAAGAAAAAAACTAAGGGACGGGGCAAGCAACCGTCTCGTGGTGGTTCGAGCGGTGCAAGTGCACAATCACAACCCCCTTTCGGATATACTTCACAACCCCCGTTTTTTTTCCAACAACCTTCACACCCCTCCTTTTACAACACCCAAGCAACCAACCTTCCACCCAATTTCGGCTATTTTCAAAATTTGTTATCAATGGATCCACCTCAATCCCCCGCCTTCGACCCATATGCTTTTCGTTCCCCACAAGTTCCATCTACACGAGGAAATGTTGAACGTCCTCTACCTATTCACGACGACGAGGACGAGGAGGTAGTGCCCGAAACTCAAAATTTGGGCGACGAGTACGAGGACGAGGACGACGAATATAATGTGGATGAAGACGCCGGCAACGAAGAAGATGACGCTCGGGATAAAAAGGGAAAAATGGCGAGCGAAAAATGGACAAAGGTCCAAGAAGAGGCGTTGGCGAAGGCGTGGGTACATTGCTCTACCAACAAAAAGAAGGGCAATCAACAAAACCGCGATAGTTTTTGGCGTAAGATTTTAAATCATTTTAACGCCACCCTCGGTGGAAGTAACCGGACCGTGCATCAAGTACGGTCTAAATGGGGCCCGATGCACACGAAAATAAACTTTTTCAACGGCTTATACCAACAAGCGGTAAAAATTATATTTTTTAACATTGTATATTTTTTAATTTTCTTTACTAAGTTCATATTTTTTAACACTTATTATTTTATAATATGTAGGATCGCACACGAGGAAGCGGAGTCAAGGATCTCGACGTGATGAAAGTCGCTTTAAAAGAATTTAAAGAGAGATTTCCGAACGGTTTTCAACATGTCGAGGCGTGGGAGGTCCTTCGAAAACACGACAAATGGGCCCAAGTCCCATTGTTGGGTGAGGAAGGGGAAGGTTCGGGACATAAAAGAAAGCCCGTTGAGGTGGACCCTTCCATACCCGATATGAACGAAGACCCCTCGCTACAAAGAGCACAACGGCGAGACAAGCGTCAAGCGACATCGTCCGAGGGAAGCTCGGCCGAGTTGGCGGAACAATTCAATGAGTACACCGCCATGAAAGAAAAGAAGCACGCGATTGAATTGGAGGTGATTGAATTGAGGAAGAAAAGAGAGGCGCAGGCTCTCGAGCTCATATCGGAACAACGCGAGACGATGAAAAACTACAATTACGATCGAGATATGGAAACATTCATCAAGCCGCACGACGATGCTCCGCCAAATATGTTGCCGTTCATCCTCGCCCGAAAACGCGACATCGCTAACAAGTACGGGTGGCCGTGCGATTTCTAAAATTATTATTTTCTAGTTTTAATGTAATTTTTATTTTCTAGTTTGAATGTAATTTTAATTTTCTAGTTTGAATTTAATTTTTATTTTTATTTTTATTTTCTACTTTGAAATGTCTTTTGTTAAATTTTATTTAATTTTTATTAATATTTTTTTATAAACATGCATAATTACAACAAATAAAAAAAAAAAAAAAAAAAAAACCAAGTCCCCTAATAGGGGAGTGCCGCCATCAATTTAGGGTGTTAGGGGAGTTTAAGAGGGGAGTTGACGTGGCACACGAGGATTGGTTATTCGTAAGAGAGGGGACTCCCCTCTTAGGGGAGTGCCCCTCTCACCCTAAGAAAAAACTTGTCCAACCTGCAAACTGAATAGTCAAAACTGGCTGTTCCAGCCGTACCGACAATCCATCTAAGTCAGATTCGGTTTTGTTTTTAAAAGCACAGTTAGCGGTTCGGCCCAGAATTCTGTCAAAACAACCGAACTGGACTGTAAACACCACTGGATACACCAGGAATTGAGAGGAGGGCCCACCGATCAGTTTGATTAAAAAACCAATAAATTCTGTAAATACCGGTACCGGTACCGAATATACCCGGTACCGGTACCAAATGCTCATCCCTATTTTATATGCCCGAATTGCCCTTCTAGTTAATAGAATTACATATAAAATGACCGAATTCACATTCTCGTTAACAGAAAAAATGGATAAAGTTAATCCAGTGGACTAAAATGGCAACGGTAAAACCTTTTTGGACCCATAGATGAAAAATGAAACGTTTGGACTAAAATGGCAAAATAGTCTAAACCACAGGTACTAAAATGGCATTTAACTCTTTTATTAATAACTGTAATAGCTTATTACTTAAAATAATTTGTAACTAGTTTACTAACTTTTAAAAAATAAAATAAAAAATATTTGTAAAAAAATTTCAAGGCAAATAATACTTATTTCAGTATATTTTAAATATAATATAATATTATTATATTACACTAAAAAAACAAATTGCTTATACTAAAATAATAATTTAGTTATTGAATATTAACGTCAAACATATGACCCAGCATGGATAATATATAATTGCAAGTACAGATACACCTTTGAGTTTTTCTTTTTACAAATATTAGTGATATTTAATAATCTACAGGACTGGTAAGAGATTAGAGAATGGACATCTTACCACATAACCATCAGGAGTCCAACTAATAACATCCCACTTGATTGTAATGTTTCCATCTGGGTCTTGTGCATCATAAGCTTCTGCAAATTCACAAACAAAAGATGGAGGCACATAACTTACAAAATGGCAAACTGATCATGACATGAATCAATAAATGATCTGAATTATACAAAACTTTAATGAAGGAGTAATTAATCAAGTTAATTAAAAATATAATGGCATTATATTATTTCAATAAAGATCTACTGATCTTTACCAGTTTATCACTTTATTATACTAACTAGGTTAGAATAATTAATTGGTAATAAAAAATTTAGGAGTTGTTTTTTTTGTTTTTGTTTTTTTATGTTTCATTACTATTACTTTTTTTAGTTAAAAAATAGCATACGCAAAGGTGAAATAAGAAAAGCAGAAAAAAAAAAAGACTCTTGCTCTCATAGAATTGTGACACGTGCGCAACCAGTTACTTATCTATTGGGTAAAGACTTGATTTGATGATGTCGGAAAGAAGATAATAGATAGTATAGAGGGCTAATATGTAACTTGGTGTTCTATATAAACACCATTCTTTGTAACCCTATTTTTTGATCAATACAATTCTCAATACAATTAAAACCCCAATTGCTGTGTTTGCTCTCTATACCAGTCAACATGGTATCAGAGCAGGTTTCCGATTCGTAAAACCGATTCGCTCATCTCCTACAATCGATCTCCACTTGGAACTCAAAATCAATTTCAACTTATCCTAGCTTATTCAAACTCAAACCTGAAAAACCAAGATCAACCTCAATCTGTCGTGTGAAACCGCAAAACCACAAAACCAGTCATCGCCGTCTTGTAACCAAGATCACCTTTTGTTCGATTGTCTTCTCAATCGCCGTGCTATCTCCTGCCCAAAGTTGTGTGTCCCCTATTATCGGCCCAATCCAAAAAAAGAAACAAAATCCAAAATCTCCTCCAATTGGCCCAAATAGAAGTCCACATGACTCCTTATGATGTTGATATCCCTTGCATGTGCCGTCAGACCTAATGATGATGATATTGTTTTGATGAAACCAGCAAAACAATTTCAACCATTGTCGTGTTCCAAGCAATTTCAATCAATTCCATAAATTCGCTACCTTCCTTTTTCCACTAACTCCATAATTTTCGCCATTTCCTTTTTTTTGCGAATTTGTGGTTTAAATTCGTTGTCGGTAGCGAATTTGCGTTTTTTTTTTTAAATCTTGAACGCGAGTTCAAGTTACCGTGTATTTAATAAATTCGCCGGTAAAGTACCTTCGCTACCTAGCGACGATATTCCTAACTAAAATCTTGAACGCGAGTTCAAGTATCCAGCGAAATTGATAAATTCGCCGTTTTAGTTGGTTACTTAATAGCAGTGCCGGGACAACCCAAAAAAAATGGAAATCAATCATGGAAAAAACAATTCTTGGATATTTGATTCTGGTGCCACTGACACCATGACGTTTGAACCATTAGACATACGGTCAATGACTCAACCTCAAAAATCTCAAATACATACAGCAAACTACGGAACGATGCAAGTGAAAGGAAGAGGAGTAATTGAAATTTCACCAACTATGAAATTGTCAAATTGCCTCTATGTTCCGTCCTTATCACACAAATTACTGTCAATCAGTCATATTACCAAAGAATTAAATTGCATGGTACTAATGCACCCTACTTTTTGCCTCCTACAGGATATCAGGACGGGTGTGATTATTGGACGTGGTACTGAGCGTCACGGATTGTACTACGTGGATGAAGTGACTCAACAGGGTACTGTGATGTTGGCACATGGAACCGAAAACCGGGAAGCCTGGCTATGGCATAGACGTTTGGGGCATCCATCCCATGGCTATTCGCACCTTTTGTTTCCAAAACTCTTTCCCTCAAATGGAAAAATAGATTGTGAAACCTGTCTTCGTGCTAAAAGCCATCGACAACCGTTTAAACCTAGTAATACGAAAGTTGCTTCACCTTTCTCACTAATCCATTCTGATGTGTGGGGTCCTGCTCCTGTGATGGGGGGCAGGGTCTTCGGTACTTTATACTATTCGTGGATGATTGCACTCGCATGACATGGGTATATTTTTTGAAAAACAAAGCCGAAGTTTACGAAAAATTTATCACGTTTTATGCTATGATTCAAACTCAATTCCAAACCCAAATCCAAATCCTTCGATCCGACAATGGGGGAGAATTTGTCAATACGTCCATGAAACAGTTCTTTAAAACCAAAGGATTAGTTCATCAAACCTCTTGTTCTCATACCCCCGAACAAAACGGTGTTTCCGAACGGAAAAACCGTATTATTCTTGAAATGACTCGAGCCCTTTTGATCGAATCTCAGGTCCCTAAATCTTTCTGGCCGGAGGCAGTTGCAACCTCTGTGTATCTCCTGAATCGGCTCCCCACAAAAGCTCTTATATTTAAGACTCCCTTAGATTGTCTGTCTAAGTCTACCAGTATTCCTCATCCTCTTACACTTGAACCTCGAATTTTCGGGTGTACCGCATTTGTTCACATACCCAAAGTCAACCGAAACATGCTCGGCCCATGTGCTGAGAAATGTGTGTTTATCGGCTATGGGATCGACCAAATAGGTTATCGGTGTTATAATCCAAAAACTCGTCAAATGTTCACCACAATGAACGTTGACTTTCTTGAAACAAAATACTTTTATGACACCCAACTCAGTGGTCAGGGGGAGAACGAATATATAGACCCTCTGAGTTGGCTAACCCAACTTCCCTCGTCTGAAGAAGTAACAACAGAACTTCCTCACAGTACTGCCAGTCCTTCAAACACAGACACACAATCTGCGGAACACAGTACCACTGAAGAAAGTCCATCCAACGTGATGCCTGAGGTAAGAAATACTGAGAACCCTGAATGTTCTACGCCTTATAACTATGAGACAACAGGGGAACACATAGAACCGACAACTACAGAACATGTGGATCCAGTTGTTGAACAGGTTGATCCAGTTGTTAAACATGTTGAACCAGTTGCAGCAGAGACTACCGGAAGATACTCTCTTCCACCTAGAGCCAATAGAGGGGTTCCTCCAAAATGGTACTCTCCAGAGAGGGAAACCAGAAATTCAAGATATCATGTAGCTAATATGGTCAACGGGAACTTATCTAACAGTGCGAAAGCATTTGTTACTTCACTATACACTGAACAAATACCTAATTCCGTAAAGGAAGCTCAAGGTAAGAAGAACTGGGAAGAAGCAATGGAAGTGGAGATGCGTGCTCTTATGAAAAACAATACATGGGAGAAGTGCATTCTTCCTAAAGGGAAGAAAACAGTGGGATGCCGGTGGGTGTATTCGATTAAATATAAAACAGATGGTTCCATTGGAAGATACAAGCCCGACTTGTAGCCAAAGGGTACACTCAGACGTATGGGATCGATTACTCTGAGACTTTTTCCCCGGTTGCAAAAATGGATACCATCAGAGTCCTCTTTTCCGTGGCAGCTAATAAGGATTGGCCCCTTCATCAATTTGATGTTACGAATGCATTTCTTCATGGAGACCTAACTGAAGAAGTTTACATGGAAGCACCCCCAGGTTTTTCAGCGGGTTTTAAAGATGGAGAAGTTTGTAGGTTGAAGAAATCTCTATACGGGCTAAAACAGTCTCCTCGGGCATGGTTTGGAAAATTCACCTTGGCCATGAAAGAATACGGGTATCGCCAAAGTAATGCTGATCATACCTTGTTCCTTAAAAGGAGGAATGGCCTCGTAACTTGCTTGATCATATATGTGGACGACATGATTATCACCGGAGATGATGTGGAAGAAATAGCCCAGCTGAAAAGGAATTTGTTTTCAAAGTTTGAAATGAAAGACCTTGGGAATCTCAAGTATTTCCTTGGAATAGAAGTTCTCAGGTCTAAACTGGGGATTTTCATTTGCCAAAAGAAGTATGTTCTTGATCTCCTGGCGGAGACTAGGTTGATTGATTGTAAACCAGCAGATATGCCAATGGTGGTGAACCACAATCTTCACATGGAACTCGATGGAAAGCTCGCAGACAAAGAAAGATATCAACGGCTCGTGGGCAAGTTAATTTATCTCTCACATACTCGCCCTGATATAGCTTACGCTGTTGGAGTGGTAAGTCAGTTTATGCACCAACCACAAGTTGCCCACATGGAAGCTGCCCAGAGAATTCTAAGGTATCTCAAGGGAACCGCAGGCCATGGAGTGTTGTACAAAACAAATGGGCATTTAAATGTTGAGCTCTACACTGACGCAGACTGGGCAGGAGATAAGGGAAACCGAAGGTCTACATCAGGGTACTTCTCCTTGGTTGGCAGAAACCTTGTTACCTGGAGAAGTAAGAAACAAAAGGTGGTTGCCTTGTCAAGTGCAGAAGCAGAGTTTAGAGGTATAGCTCGAGGGTTAAGCGAAGTTCTTTGGATCAGGAAGCTTCTAGAAGATATTGGTTTCTCCCAAAGGGTACCCAATAAAATTATGTGCGACAATACAGCTGCAATACAAATCTCAGAAAACCCAGTTCAACATGATCGAACGAAACATGTAGAGGTTGATCGGCATTTCATCAAGGAAAAACTGGAGGAAAGGACCATAGAGCTCCCGTATGTAGCATCAAAAGATCAACTCGCAGATATCCTCACAAAGGCAGTCAACGGAAATGCGTTTAATAGCTGTTTGAGCAAGTTGAGTATTGGTAACCCCACTACTCAACTTGAGGGGGAGTGTCGAAAAGAAGATAATAGATAGTATAGGGGGCTAATATGTAACTTGGTGTTCTATATAAACACCATTCTTTGTAACCCTATTTTTTGATCAATACAATTCTCAATACAATTAAAACCCCAATTGTTGTGTTTGCTCAGTCAACAGATGATTGAAAATGATCTTTGATCAACAAAGATCTAATCTTTCTGATTTGAAAACCCTAATCAAAACTATGGAATTAAGGAAAACCCAAAAATCAAATTGATTATATATGGCAAGTAGAAACTTAAAGAACTCAAATGTAAACAAGATTCAAACCTGTGTAAGTGAAGCTGAATGAAGAAAGCAAGATGGCCAGAAAAAAGGTGGAAGTTAAAATTCCAGTGAGAGATCTGAAGCAGTAATCCATTGCTTGTTGTTGGGATTATCAACAGCAGTTTTTATATAAAAGTCAAACATGGTAGTCATAAATGGAGTTTATGATCTGTATTTGCATGCATGTTGTAAATAAAATATGTTTAAAGACCAATGAAATAGAATTAGATCACATGCTCAACTTAATTGTTCTTATATTTCATGATTTTAATCCAAGTGTTGTTAAACTTATGGTTCATTTTAAGCATGATCATGTTATTACTTATTAGACACATGAGTGCTAAATTACTAATGTGTGTTTCTGCAAGGCCCAAACCATCTACACACCAAGTGTGTAGATAGCCACACCCAAAAATGTGTTTTTTGTCCTATATGCACACCTTGCAGTGTCGAGCTGTGGCTAAAGCGCGACATTTTGGTCCGGTCAACCAGACAAAGACTGACGGGTGTCTGACGGGTCTGTTGACCGGACCAAAACGCCGAGCTTTGGCCACGTTAACCAGACAAAAGACTGACACCCAGTCAGTCTTTTTTCGGGTTGACAGGACCAAAACGCGGCCAAAGCTCGGCGTTTTGGTCCGGTCAACAGACCCGTCAGTCTTTGTCTGGTTAACCGGACCAAAACGACTCGCTTTAGCCACAGCTCGACACTGCAGGGTGTGCATATAGGACAAAAAACACATTTTTAGTGTGCCAATAGGCAAAATAGGTGTGTGAATAGGTACACCCTGGTGCAATTGTGCTACAACAGGCATCTCAAGCCGCATGTCTAAAATTTAGATGGGCCAGGTCTTAGAAATATTTTAAAGGGGCCTAAATGTTTTTTAACTTATTGGATCTTAATTGAGTGGGGGCTTTTTTTCCCTCATTGGGCACCCTTTTCAAGTTTCAATTTTAGGTTCAGTTCAGTTCTGGAGTTTCTAGGGGACCGGGGGTGGTGCATGTGTTTGTGCATGATGGAATCTTCCACGCGTGATGAACTGTGAAAGACCACCGTCACTATTCAAATTTAACGCGTGAATTCTTCAAGGCGTGATTTCTTCAACGCGTGATGGTGTTTATGCTGTGAGGGTAATTGTTGGTTGGGGGAAATTGTTGGGTGTGTTGGTGAGTGATGACCATTGTCACTAAAAAAGGTTGTGAGTGATGAAATAATGGTTGATGACATGACGGAACTTGATTGGTTATTGTGAGTGATGAGTGATGACCACCCCACCCTTTTTAGTGTGGGGGTGGTCGTCACTCATCACTCACAACATCCAATCAAGTTCCGCCATGTCATCAACCATTATTCCATCACTCACAACTTTTTTATTTTTTTTTAATTAGAAATTAACAATTAAACACTAAATAAATTATAAATTTCATTTAAATAAAACATAAATTACATAGCAAAATAAAAAACAACTAAACATTGGAAAAAAAAACCCTTAAATTAAAGAGATGGCATCTTCCAACCCCACCTTTTCACAAATCTCGCGCTTTTGTTGAATTATGACCGACTTATGGGATTTTTCTTCCTAAAGCACGTCGGCTCGCCAAGATTCGCTCGAACCTTGGGTCTTATACGGGATTTTTCTTCGTACTCGAACTCTTTTTCGAACCCGCACCTCTCTTAATTGAACTTTCCATGTTTGTTGTAAAATTATTAAGATTGAGTTGGAGAATTTTTGAAATGAAATGGAGAATTTTTTGGAGTGAGTGGGGGGAATGTTTGATGGATTTTATATAAAAAACCTTAAAAAAAAACCCCAACGTTCATATTTTTCCCCCAAACAGTCATTTTCCAATTTCAACGCGTTGTTTGTTCCACGCGTTATATTTCGATGTGGCGGCGGTGTGCAATTGTCCACAACGAGTGATGGATTACCCATTACGTACCACCCCCAATCCCCTTAGTGGTGCATAAACTGGATATTAGGCCATACCCTCTCAGTTAGGGTATGTAACCCAAGCTACAGAATTCGTTAGAGATAACACGTCTGCAATTATTTGCAAAGTGTTAGCATCTCCTTGCACTACAAGAAAAAGGACCAATAGCGGCGACATCCAATATGTCGCTGCTATTGGCCTTATCCGCACCAGGTGTCCCACGTTAAACCCTAGCCCCACGTTTCTTATCATCATCCAACGGCTGGGGTTTGTCCAGGTTAGGCTATGAGGTGTGGATGGAGCCCCATGGGGCTTTATCAAGTCTACATAGGATCCAACTCATTTATGGAGTCCCCCTTTAATTTAGAGGGTGTGGATGGAGCCCATATAGAGCCCCCCTTTAATTTTGATTGGTTTAAAACTAGTGGACCCCACCTGAATTAACCAAAGTTGGCGTTAAAGGGCTTTACCACCATGGAGCCCCCACTTGGAGGGTGTGGTGATGGATGCTGACGTGGCATGGATGGAGCCCCCACACCTCATTGCCTTAATAGCGACGACACATTTCATCAATAGCGGTGATAGGTTGTCGCCCCTATTGGTCCGTCGAATAAACAACCAAGAAAGCGCCAGTTCTTCCCTCCTTCCACTTTCCCCAAAACCTTTCATCTCTCCTCTCACGGGTTCTTCTCCAAATCGGCATAATCTCTTCATTTTTACGAATTTCTACTTCAAATCGGTTAGTATTGTTAGTTTTATGTTGAATTTCTTTTTTATTTTGTTATATATGTTGTTAATTTCTTGATTCTTGGTGTATGTTCGGGTGTATGCTAGAGAATTTCTCCATCGGCACCACCTCGTCTCCACGGCCACCACCTCATCTCCACCGTCACCACCTCTTCTCCTCCTTCAAAATAAGGTTAGTGTATGTTTATTTTTGTTCAAAGATGTGAATGTTGGTAAATGTATGTTAGGATATATGTTAGCTTGGTGAAAATGTTTAGGTTGAAAATGTGGAAAGATAGAGACAGAATCACAATGTCAAATTAGAATGTATGTTGAAAATGTATGTTGGGAAGATAGGCTGAAAATGTATGTTAGGATGTATGTTGCCATGATGAAAAGAAAATAGAAATAAAAAAAATGTCAAATTAACTAATCATATTTTGTTTGTAAGAACTGTCATTTTAAATGTTTTATCTTTTAATAAAAAGAAAAGCAGCTGAATAAATGGATCACAAACTTTAGCATACTTTCTTATAACTATATTAGATTCATCATGGTTTACGAAGAGTTTCTGAAATGACAGTAACGATGACAATGACAACGACAACGCTAGCGTTTTTAAAATCTTCAGTTTCAAGGATATTATCAAAATAGAAATGTGATGCTCTAGTTCTTAAACCAACTTGATTCCTATCTTGCGGCGAAGGGAAAGCAAGCCTCAACCGACGATGACGATGACCATGGGCGCAACTTACTTGGGGCGGGAGGGGGCGCCCCCCCCCCCCCGAACTTTTTGATACGTAGTGTTATGAACAGTAACTTCGTATAGAATTTTTTAGCTATATACGTTTTCGCCCCCCGGTTTCGGAAAAAAACGGCGACATGTGCCGCCGCTATTAATACAAACCATTAGCGAAGACACGTGTCGCCGCTAAAAGTCCGTATCATTAGCGGCGACAACAATCAATAGCAGCAACAAACGGTCCTTTACTGGCCAACCTTTAGCGGCGACTCTTTACCGGCGACAGGTCGCCGCTATTACCTTTAGCGGTGCTGAGCCGCTATTGATCGATTTTCTTGTAGTGTTGTACCTTGATTGTTTCATCTCAAGCTAACTTCTCCGTAAACATACAAACAAGTACACCATAATCCTCTAACCTATCTCTATGTTGAGCCACGTATTTGGAAAAATTAACTACTTATAGTAAGTGTGATATGACATTCTCATGCCTATCCCACTAAGATATTGTATACAAAAACTTGCAAAACAAAGCAAACAGCGTCTAATTAGGATTAATGGGTGTGTTCTTTCTTAAAAGTTAAAAAAGTGTATACACTTACTACTTCATAGAGAACCCATGTTTTTCTTGTCACATATATATTAAAAGAACATGTAAAGTAAGTTATAAATTCAATATTAATTAACTATAATACAATTAACAAAGTTTATGAATAATGTTCCTACTTTTGAATTTAGACTTTGTATTCGAGTTTTGCGTGTTTATATATTTATGTATGTGTCGGTATAAATTTAAGTTGATTTAAGTTTCGACGTAAATTTCTTTCTGGAAATGAATTTGGTCAAATATAATATGTTAATGCTTATTATTTTGTACGTTTTCAATTGATCTACATTTTGACGTAAATTTTATGTTTATTAAAGTGAAGCAAACTAGCATGAATATAACGAGCAAATATGACAATAGGCGATATGTTATGGGGAAGAAGCCCTTGATCTTCTTCGTGAAGATGATTTCCAACACAAAAAACCCCGAGAGTTGGAAACTACATAGCTCTGGTCTATTAATAACATAAAAGAATACAAATTTCAGTTTTGATCGATCGAGAGCTATGTGTTACATTGGTAATTGCAGTAATTGCGAGTGTGTTGTGGGTATCTCTTTTTTCTAACTCGGTCAGACCTAGCCAATTTATAGTACATGGCTAAAACGAATCCTAACTACAATTCTGAAATTCCCAGGATCCTGCGAAGACCAGGCCAATAACCGTTGCAGCCTTCCAGCCTCTTTCTACACGTTTTCTTCAACAAGTTTCACAAGAAATCCGCAATAGGTTATCCAATAGCAGTTACAGGAGAATATACCTGCAAATTATTCTTGATAAGGACAATAAATTGATTAGTAATAGGGAGGTTCAGGATCATTAGTCACATCAGGATGTTGCCATATGCTAAGGACATCAGCATCCTTGCTGGGTATAAAAATTTACCCCAAACAATTAGCCCCAATTTTATGGCTGTGGATAACAGCTATAAAATTCTGAATTTCAAATGTAAAAGATGTGTTTGAGATTAAAGGATAGGATTTTGACCAATTTACCCATGTTGATTTGATTGCTAGGAAACTCATTATAACTATAAGCCCCATTCTCACTCATCATTCATTATAAGCGGCGAAGTTGAAACATCAGGTCAGTCTCCTCTCTTCTCGCTTACTCTTCCTTTTGCTTAAACTTAGTTTTCTCTGGCGAAATTCACAAATGGTCAAGAAACATCTCCGATCATCCAATGTTTTTGAGTTCATCGATCAGAGGATCCTGGAATCTTCTGAGGAGGAACTTTGTTCCTTTGACGATCGGTGCATTGCCCAACTAGTAGCCTCCCGAGTTCTATAGGAAAACGATGTTGTCCGACCCCATGATCCCACCACCAAGTTTGACCTCAGTTCCAGTGTTTGGTCTATTTTTCGTACTACCCTTTCTCCATTGGCTTCACCTTTCCATTCACACCTTTTGTGAATGAGTTCTTCAGGATCACCAAAATCTATTACTCCCAGGTTATACCTTTGTTGTGGAGGATCCTCTACATCCTTGACAAGCTCAATCGAACCCACTCCTTAGACGTTAATGTGTCCGAGCTTGCTACTGTTTATGAGTTAAGAACCCATGGTGCTTCCCGTTTCACACTTCAAATCAAGCATGGCCAAACCCCTCTTGTTTAAAAAACCAAACAAAATGACCAAGGTTGGAAGACCCGATTCTTTTTTGTTCGTAGAGATTCGATTCCTGGTGGCCACCCTTTATAATGTACTGGATATTCGGTGAATTTGGTTTTCGGGATTATGAAAGTTGAAGTCACTGTACATTCATTGGGTATAGTATATGACATTTGTCTCATCTGTACGTAGCTTACTTGAATATGATCTCTTTCTCTAGTCCTTGACATCCTACTACATCTTAAAATTTAAAAACCAACTTATTATTAAGAGTAAACTACAGTTTTAGTCCCTGGGGTTGACACCGGATTGCACGTTGAGCCCCCACTTTTCTAAGTTGAACAATCAAGTACCCAACGTTGCTCATTGAAATAATTGAGTCCCTGCTAACAAAATAGGTTAGTCAACCATTAGTTGACCGGGGCAAAATTGTCTTTTTTATGTTGAATGTTAGGGGGTATTATTGTCTTTTGCATTATTATTATTAGTTTAAAAATCATATCAAATCTCATTTATACCACCTCCAATTCCTCTTATCAGATCTTCCCCTGTTGACCATCAGATATTCATCATCTCCAGTTCATCATCTCGCCTACCACCATCACCATCTCACCTCCTAGTACATCATCTGGCTACACCTGAAACATCAACACCACCAGATCATTATCTCACCGACCACACCATCTTCGCCTCGCCTGTGTTTCAGTCGGAAAAAGGGTCTTCATCTTGCATATCACCACCATCTTCACTTTCTAAAAAACCCATTTCAAGATTCACAATACCCATATCTTCAATCTTCAAACAAAATCGTTCGGTTACACAGACGGATTTAGGTGGTCCAAACCCCAAACTGAGACAACGAAGAATCAAGTGAGTCGACAAGCTGGGATTGATATAATGTCTCTGATAAAACTCATCTTGATATAATGGGGATTATTGTTATTAAGGTGTATTTTTGGAAGCTTCACATGGCTTTGGAATGAAGGTAACAAGGAAATGATGTGTTTAGGGGACTACCGGAGCTTAAACAGTTACATTCGGAATCTAATTGAGAGATGGGAAGTACCGGGAAGCATATGGAAGTAACCGGGATTGGTTTTGAAAAGAAAGGAGAAAACATGAGATGGGGACGCAAGTTACTTCCTCATGGACACAACTTGCATCCGCATCAGCCTTACTCGGATGCATAACAAGGGGCACATGATAGTGGGCATTTAAGAGAAGGGACACATAATGTACCCCGAGGAAACATAATATGTCCCATCGCAACTTGTGAATTCCTCTCTTTGACCCCTTTAATGTGCATTCATTCTAATTAACACACACATGAATTGGGGGTTTTCTACCAGAGATTTTTGGATCATTTTGGGAGATTCTTGAAGATCCAATCATCCATTATCACATTCCATCAAGTTCGAAAGATCAATCATCAACTATGAGTGGCTAATCACTTCAAGATCATCCCCGGGTGGAAGATTTTGAGGTTTTTAGGGTTTGTTTTTTATGTTTTGGTTTGATACAAACATTTGTTAAACTTTGATTGAAATTGTGTGAATCATTTGTTGGTATTGTTTTGAACTCGAAATCATTAAGTATTCTTGCAAAATTAACGTTGAGAGATGATTGCTACTATTAAGTTGTGATTTATGCTAGGGTTTGGTTTTTGTTCTTGATTAATATTGGTGTAGTTATATCTTGCACCTGTTGCATATGATAGATGATTGTTGATGTCTAAGATTAGGATTTTAATTTAACAAACTCAATAAATAATTGGTGTTCACAACATAATCAAACCATTTATGTAGATAGCCCTAGATACTTGTTAATCTGAAACACCCGGAAACCCGGGTGTGATTCTTTTCCAAATATTGTGTACTTTTCAATTACCATTTTGATAATCATTATTCCTAATAACATCATTGTCTTATGTCTACAAACCAATTGGAAGCACATTGTTGGTTCCTATTCTCATACACATTTTAATGATAAAAAGCAAGCTTCATAACTGACCCATTTAATCAATCTAAATCTAAACACTAACCATAAACTCTTCGTGGTTGGACACCCTTTTTACCGATATAGTTAAAGGTACTAAGAAACACACTATCAATATATCTTTGAGCGGACCCTTGACATCCGATCACGCATGTACATGATTGTTACACAACACTTGTACATCATGTTCACTATGAAAGCTTAGTATTAGAGCCGACAATTTTACACGAATACACGACACGAACCTACACGAAGTTAGCAGGTATCGTGTATGGCCTTAACAGGTCTCGTGTACCAAACAGGTAGACACGAGATTACCTGTTAATTTTCGTGTATAAACAGGTTAAATACCTGTTAACCTGCTAATACCCGTTAGTACACGATAAGAAATTAAATTAAATAAAACTCATCAGCCATGTGCGTGTGGGTTCCTTAATTCCTTTCTATTTTCATTCCTCATTCAATTAAAAAACAAATAAAACCCTAAACTCCCTCTGTAACTCTCAGATAGCATGTCGCGTTCGTGTTTGTTGTTCGTGTTAACAGGTATTAACAGGTAATTTTCGTGTATAACAGTCGAACAGTCGTGTTAACAGGTATTAACAGGTAATTTTCGTGTAATCGTGTCGTGTTCGTGTTCGCGTTTGAAAAAAAGGACACGATAAGTTATCGTGTCGTGTTCGTGTATGAGATTTCGTGTATCGTGTCTTATCGTGTCGTGTCTTATCATGTACGGGTATACACGATATGCCAGCCCTACTTAGTATTATCATATTTTTATTTTAGTATCATTTTTGTAAGTAGATTTATGGCCTTATGTTTCTTTTACAAAAAATCTTACTTCAGTCATAAGCAATTTATCACAATTTATTCACTAATCTAAGTTTAATTATTCTAAATATATAACTTCTAAATACAAAATGTACATAAATATATGGATTAATTAGTTAGTCATAAGTTTAATAATCCTAAATAAATAATGTACATAAATATAATCCATAAGAACTAAATTTAGTTTACAAGACTGGTCGTTGTGGAATGGTGAGGGCGTGCCACCTCAGCCGTTAACGAAGTGCACACCCCCATCATTATTCGCGGGTGATATTGAGTGGATCGCTAGCCCACTAACTGGAGCGATTCACATTCTAGCCCTTTGGCATTGCGAAATTCGAGGAAAACGGAGAGTTGGAAGGTGGGACCGTTGTGGTTGCCTTTTAAAAAAACTTTTTTAATTTCCGATATATACCATTCACACCTTTTTAAATCTATACAACATTCAACACCATTTACACCTTCAAACTCTACATTCTTTCAAAAGAAAACATGAATCTATTGGGTCCAAGACACCTGTTTGTTTCAACATTCGAACGGCTGTTAATAACCCGTTCTTTGGAAACACACAGCAAAACCCAAACCCGGTGAATGATGTAAACAACCCTTCCAACCTCTTCAATCCAAGGTACTTCGACTAAGGCTATTTGTATCGTCCTACGCAAGAAAGCCAAAATTCACCAAACTTAGAACATGATTTTGGTCTTAGTTCGATTCTGAAGACACAAGTTTGTCCGACAGACAACCCATCACCGCTAAGGGAACCAAAATCATCACAAATGAAAAAAACGAGCTGCTTCCAGGAGGTTGTCAAGTGTTTTCGCTTGACCATTCCATTCTTGGGTGGTTGGTTTGGCCCTTGTTCATGTAACTCGAATCCTAGCCCGGTATATCCCAATTTAGTTTTACACCATTGTGAACCTTACGCCTTTTTTACTCTCTGATCGAGGTTCTCGGCATTGAAAAATTTTCGTAAACTAAATCACACGTGTATATGTTGACATTTAAGAGATATACAATCAAGCAAATCAAGAGCAATGGTGATATATATGTGGATTAGACACCAAAAATAATCACACAAAAAATGGCCACAATTTAAGGAATGTGTTTAGTGATACATCAGATTCCTAATTGATGGAGAAATGTCTGGTGGCAAGAAAAGCTGCATCCAGGTGGTTGTCAAGTGTTTTCGCTCGACGATTCCATTCTTGGATGGTTGGTTTGGCCCTTGTTCATGTTACTTGAATCCTAGCCCGGTATATCCCACTTTAGTTTTACACCATTGTGAACCTTACGCCTTTTTTACTCTCTGATCGAGGTTCTCGGCATTGAAAAATCTTCGTAAACTAAATCACCCGTGTATATGTTGACATTTAAGAGATAAACAGTCAAGAAAATCAAGAGCAATGGTGATATATATGCGGATTAGACACTAAAAAATAAACACTCAAAAAATGGCTACAACTTAAGAAATGTGCCTAGTGACGACATCAGATTCCTAATTGATGGAGAAAGGTCTGGTGGCAAGAAAAGCTGCTTCCAGGAGGTTGTCAAGTGTTTACGCTCGACGGTTCTATTCTTGGGTGGTTGGTTTGGCCCTTGTTCATGTAACTCGAATCCTAGCCCGATATATCGCATTTTAGTTTTACACCATTGTTAACCTTACGCCTTTTTTCCTCTCTGATCGAGGTTCTCGGCATTGAAAAATCTTCATAAACTAAATCACACGTGTATATGTTGACATTTAGGAGATATACAATCAAGAAAATCAAGAGCAATGGTGATATATATGCGGATTAGTCTCCAAAAAATTAACACTCAAACAATGGCTACAATTTAAGGAATGTGTTTAGTGACGGCGTCAGATTCCTAATTGATGGAGAAAGGTATGGTGGCAAGAAAAACTACTTCCAGGAGGTTGTCAAGTGCTTTCGCTCGACGATTCCGTTCTTGGGTGGTTGGTTTGGCCCTTGTTCATGTAACTCGAATCCTAGCCCGATATATCCCATTTTAGTTTTACACCATTGTGAACCTTACGCCGTTTTTTACTCTCTGATCGAGATGCTTGACATTGAAAAATCTTCATAAACTAAATCACACGTGTATATGTTGACATTTAAGAGATATACAGTCAAGAAAACAAGAGCAATGGTGATATATATGCAGATTAGACACCAAAAAATAAACACTCAAAAAATGGCTACAATTTAAGGAATGTGTATAGTAATGGCATAAGATTCCTAATTGATGGAGAAAGGTCTGGTGGCAAGAAAAGCTGCTTCCAGGAAGTTGTCAAGTGTTTTCGCTCAACGATTCCATTCTTGGGTGGATTGTTTGGCCATTGTTCATGTAACTCGAATCCTAGCCTGGTATGTCCCATTTTAGTTTTTCACCATTGTTAACCTTATGCCTTTTTTACTCTCTGATTGAGGTTCTCGGCATTGAAAAATCTTCGTAAAGAAAATCACACGTGTATATGTTGATATTTAAGAGATATACAGTCAAGAAAATAAAGAGCAATGGTGATATATATATGCGGATTTGACACCAAAAAATAAACACTCAAAAAATGGCTACAATTTAATGAATGTGTTTAGTGACGACATCAGATTCCGAATTGATGGAGAAAGGTCTGGTGGCAAGAAAAACTGCTTCAAGAAGGTTGTCAAATGTTTTCGCTCGACAAATCCATTCTTGGGTGGTTGGTTTTTGCCTTTGTTCCAATAACTCGAATCCTAGCCCGGTATATCTCATTTTAGTTTTACGCCTTTTTTACTCTCTGATCGAGGTTCTCTGCATTGAAAAATCTTCGTAAACTAAATCACACGTGTATACGTTGACATTTAGGAGATATACAGGCAAGAAAATCAAGAGCAATGGTGCTATTTAGCCCTTCGTTTCGACAACAAAGAAGTCATCTTTGACGATTTCCCATTCCTTCCCTGACGAGCCGCCTCTCTTCGCCCTCTGCCTTCCCTTTCTATAACATAGCCATATTAGACACCAAAAAATAAACACTCAAAAAGCGGCTACAATTTAAAGAATGTGTTTAGTGACGGCATTAGATTCCTAATTGATGAAGAAAAGTCTGGTGGCAAGAAAAGCTGCTTCCAGGAGGTTGTCAAGTGTTTTCGCTCGACGATTCCATTCTTGGGTGGTTGGTTTGGCCCTTGTTCATGTAACTCGAATCCTAGCCCGGTATATCCCATTTTAGTTTTACACCATTGTTAACCTTACGCTGTAGGATCGTTTTCTGACCCGAACGAGTCGTTCAGAGGAGTTTTTATCTATTTCAAAGGCGGAAACAGAGAAATAGACTTCGAAACAGCTTGAATGTCACTTTAAAATGCTTTCTGATTGATATAACACTGATTACAATCACTGGATAAACCGGCAGCACCTCGGTATCCAAATTCACAACTGTTACAACTGATTTCGCTTGTAGGGTATTTATAGAGCAGAGATTTCGCTTGAAAGAGACAGATGTCAGTTCAAGCGAAATTAAGTATGTTGATTTCGCTTGAAACTGTCAAAGACTCTTTCAAGCGGAATCAACCACTTCAAGCGAAATTACATTAAAAACACCTTAAAACCTCCTATTTTCTCGTACAACGTGCCCTGATCTAACATATCTAGGACAAGACTCGATACAAGACGAAGTCGACAGATGTATGCACCAACAGTCTCCCCCTCAGATGTTGACGAGTCTAAAGTGTCGAGTCTTCGCATCTTCAGTCTTTATCAGTCTTTGGGCTTCCTTCACTCTAACTTTCATCAACAGATCTTTCACTAGGATGACCTCAGAATCTCTCTTTCGATATGCTGGAATTCCTCAAGTTCATCGGCATCATCAGTTCCAGAATCAAAAACTAGCCTTTCCTGCACAGACTCTACCTCACAATAAATTTCACAAATTTTAACCATTTAATATTTAAATGTATGCACCAACTCAAACTCTCTTTTTCAAAACAATCAGAATATCTGAGATCATTTGCAGAAAAATATTTAAACATTTTTTATTTAACCAACTCCCCCTCAAAATGATCATCATGTTCAGCACTTGGAATTTTGAAAATCAGCTTTCCAATATCAGTTGTCGAAAAACTTTTTGTATTTTTCAAAATTTATGCTAAAACACACTAAAAATCTTTTTTGGTTTTTTGAATGAAATGAAATGCAGTAAAGAAATATTTACAGACAATATTTTTGTGAGTTTGTGTAAGAGGATCATATCAGTTTTTGAGACAAATCATCAACACCGTTAAGCTTTAAACATTTTCAGTTCTAAACAATTCACATAGATTGACGGTATTGTTGTCCACTTAAACTCAATCTAAAAACTTTCGAAATGCTTACCGATACGTTAAGGTATATTAATTTTGCACTAAGTTCTTATTTACCCCACGATCTCAGCATATCCCCTCATCATGCAATACACTGACTCAAGTAATGCCTTTAAACTTTTATCAACTGTGAATTGTGCGAAAACAACACAGAATGTTTAAACATTAACAATCAGGTCGATACTTCCGTATACGCAGAGAAAGTCCAATGTTTAAACAAAATAAGAAAATAAAAATAAGTTGAAGTTGTTTAGGCTTTAACCACCAGGTCGATACTTCCGTATACGCAGAAGAGGTCCAAAGCTTAAACGAAACACCAAAGAAAATAAAGCAGAACGTTTAGGCAATAACATCCAGGTCGATACTCATGTATACGCAGAGGATGTCCAATGCTTAAACAAAATAAAGAAATAAAACAAGTTTAAATCTTTGCAAAATGAAATGCACAATCACAGCGACTTTTCAGCAAAGTTGTGAAAGTTCACAAACTTAACCAGTTTTATGTCTTTCGACAATCAGCGATTACTGAGTAGGCAGACAATCAAGAAGGACAAAACTAAGTACTATGCTTTTGACCATGTTTCCCACTAGAACTAGGCTTTTTCATTTAGGTTTGTATCGTTATCACAAATCTACTAGTCTAGCTGAGCCTATCGTCACATCTTTAGTGAGATCGTTTATCACATTTTATCATTCCATTTCTTTAGCATGTCGTGATCGTCCACTGATGTACTATCATTTCCTCTTTTATACAACAAAACTCATTTTGTATTTTATCATGTTTTTGACTTTTTCAAATTTTCTAATGTTTTTGGATTTTTTGAAAATTTCTACTCCCCCTAAAATGCAAACACATTTGAAAACAAACTGTACAAGTAAATTGACAACCGATATCGAATCGCTTCAATTCGCCATCCACTTGGCATAAACAATCAGAACTCCCCCTTTCAACAAGCTATTTTCTCATAGTGATTTCAAAACACTTAAGTTTGTTTTAACCAAAATGATTTTTCCAGAAAATAAGTTTTGTTGATTGATTTTACCATTTATAGGTTAGGGATAAACTTCCTCACTTTGCTCATATTTTACAATGATGAACCCAATTTTACCACTTGTATGAGGATTACATCAAGTTCAAATTAATGACCTTGAGTAATCACTATGTCAGAACAAACCTCTGTACCACATGTAAGAAAATCAGGTACAACTTAATGTTCCTGATTTACCACTTGTAGGAATACCACATCTACACAAAATCATTTTACCAATAAAGATGCCGATTCCTGCTTCACACTTACCAACCTGGAAGCTCCGGCAAGTCACACTTAACCTTAAAAATTTAATCATTATAAGATTCATTCACAAAATCAATTATCAAGAAGGATGCTGATTCCTGCTCCACAATTACAAACTTGGGATCTCCGGCAAGTCAGATTTTTAAGGGAAAAGAATTTCCACCCAAGTCTGACCAACCTTGGGTGATTTTAACTCTTGTTCAGTAGGGTTATAAGTTGCCTTCTTTGTAGCATAAAAATATTTAACCCCTTTGGCCTTTCCCTCGACCATTTTTCCAAAAATTTTCTTAACATTCCCATTGAATGCTTTCTCAACATCAAATTCTTTATTCATAGAATAGAATTGATTTGAGATCTCAATCTTTCCAATTTTCTGCTTAAACCTTTTATCCTTCAATGATGGAAAATTATCATCATTCACTGAAGGTACTGATTTTTCTTCTTTCATCTCAACTTGTGGCTCTTCTGGCTTTGTGGAACCAGATTCATTGCCGACTTTCTCAGTAAATTTCTTAACAACCCATGTTTGTTTGTCTTTGGCTCTCTTCTTGTAAAAATTTTTCTTTGAACACTCACCAACTTCATAAGTTGAATTTTCAAAAAATTTGAACTTTTCAGTTGGTGGTTCAACATCGACAACTTTTTCTTTAAGTTTCTTAGAGACTCCCTGTTTTGTTTTAGTAGCTTGAGAACAATTCCATGCAATGTGACCAACTTCATTGCACTTGTAACAGGTTCTAGTCTCCTTTCGGTGAAAAACTCCAGTTCCTTTCCTTTCCTTCTCAGCAAGAAACTCCTGGTTTGATTGTTTCTAGAAAGGTTTCTTCTGTTCTTCTTCAGCACTTCCTCCTGAAACAAATTTTGTGTTTGTATTAGAAATTTTATCATTTTTATAATTTTCAGGTGGAACGAAACCTAATCCTTTCTTTTTGTAGTTACCATTATGGTTTGATTTCTTTTGAAAACCAGAACCAAAAGTGTAACCTTTTTTCTTGTTTAATCGTTGTTGAACTCTTGAAGTGTACTTTTTAGGTTTCCCAGAAAGATTTACATCTTTTATTTCAGAAATATTGATTTCTGTAAGTTTGAAAACCTTTTTGATTTTTTCAAAATTAACACTTCTTATTGGAAATTCCTCATCAGAATATAATTTGTCTGAATCAATCAATGTATATGCCACTTTGATTGCTTCGTCATTCAAATTAAATTTTGATAACAGGAATTCTTTATTGTACACCCGTTTAACCGACGTCTTTGAACTGTTGACCGACGAACTCGAACTTTTGACCGACGAACTTGAACACTCGGACTCGGATTTTGACTCAAACTTTAACTCCAACTCCTCATCTGTATCTAACACCTGATCGACCACCTTTTTAATTAACTCGGACTCATGATCTGTGTCAGACGATGTAAAAACAACATCAATGTTTTCTGGTAAACCATCGGTTATATCGGACTTTAACTTTATATTGACTGCCTTTTCGACTTGCTCCTCATTCGATTTTCTAGGAGAATACCCTTCCCAAATCGGAGGCGAACACTTGTTATAACTAGCACTCTGTTTCTTACCAGTATCTTTCTTCTTTGGCTTCTCATCATCTTTAAATGCTTCAAAACCTGCAACAGTTGGATAAATTCGATCAATAAGATAATCAGAACTAGAATAACTCTGTAATAAACGTCTGATTCTCTCATTCTCAATCTTCTCAGTCTCCAACTCTCTTTGCAGCTTTGCACATTCTTCGATATAATGATTTATCGCTTTTTGCTTTGTCATCATCACAGAATTCATCATAGTCAATGCATCTTCTCTTTCAGAATTTGTCTTTTGAAGACCAGTTACCGTTCTATTCAGCACATCGTAAGATTCTTTCACATAGTTGAGATTGAACAATAATTGTTCCTTCATCTTTTCTTGCTCAACCAATTTCTCATCCTTTTCTGCACATTGCTTGCAAGATTCTAAACACTTCATGCAAGGTTTGATGACTTCCACAATCTTTTCAATTTCCATGATCTTCTTCACTTCAACAATTTTTTCACTTTCAATCACCTTCTCAGTTTCAATAATCTTCTCAGCAACACTTTCAGCTTCATCATTTTGAACAGTCTCATCTTCTTGAACAACACTTTCAGATTTCATTTGCTTTTGTTCTTTTGCAGCTCGTCTTTCTTTTAACTTCTCCAAGCGATCTGCAAAATAAAAATGAAAGCTTTCATGAGATAAATGAGTTTTTGCAACATTAATATGTCTTTCTTCTTCATCATCACCACTGTCGTCAGTTGGTGATTGATCAAACTCAATTGATTTATCAGAACAATCATCTGAAGAACTAGAATCAGATGGTGTTTGATCAAAAATAGTTTCTCTTTCTTAACTTTCATCTGAACTTTGTGATCTTTCATCTGATGAAACAGACTTTTCTTCTTCATTCTTCACACTAACACCAATAGCTTTCATCCACTCTGTAAACAAATCCGGTTCTTGAACTATCTTCGCAATGAAAGCTTTAAAATTCCCATTCTCATCTGCAAACATATCCCAGCTAAACCCTTTAGGTAACCTTTCATCTTCTTGATTGATTAGGCATGTTTTGTTGTCGGATGAAATGTATTTATCCCAGCTGAAATTTTCTTGATTCACTAAACATGCTCTTTTTGAAGAATCCTCTATCACTTTTCTACCATGAGCAACTTGTGGTTCTTGTTGTTGTTGACCAACTTGTTGATATATAGCTCTTCGGTAGTAATCATCTTTTCCAAATGGATTCTTTGTTTCACTTGCTTCTCGGTTTTTGCATTCCCTCTTGAAATGACCTTTCTCCCTGCATCGAAAACAAGTAACTTTAGATTTATCAAAACCTAAAGTAGAAACATGCGCATCAAGAAAATCATTTCTTCCAGTGATCATTTAAAATTTTTCTGCTCTCCTCAAGACACTAGCTAGACACGATTTGATGTCCATGAGCTCCATTTCTTCAGCGTCTATTTGATCGTAATCCTCTTTTGTCAGCATAGGATTTCCGATCCTCCCTGCAACCAAACCTTCATAAGATTGTAGCACAGTTACAAGTAACGCCATGTGATCTTTTGCAATTTCTTTAGAAAAACTTTGACCATCTGGAAGATTCAATGCAATGTTGCAATGTTGCACTGTATCACACAACCATTTCCACTTCTTGAGCTTTGAGAATGAAAACTTGAAGTTGAACTCTTCGGATTAACACTTGGATATGAAGAGAATCCACTGCTGCTGTTTAGACTTTGTTCAACACTTTCAGATGAATTTCCAGCACTAAAAGCAGTTTGAATTTTCGGACTCTTTTCAGCTTCTTGAACATTGCCTTTGTAATACATTTTCACATCTTGTTGACCACTCGGATTACTCATCCTCGCAATCTTCTGTTGTTCAAGATCTTGTCCTTCAATCTTCTCGATGAACTGAGAAATCGTCAAACCATCATAAACTCTGGTGTTCTTTAAGATCATCAAGAATGTACCCCATTCTTTTTGAGGTAAAGCATCAGCTAGTTTGTCGACCCATTCCTCTCGATCTTTGGTTATACTTAGTAACGACATAGAACGCACTAAGTGGCAGTATCTTTCAATCAACTTCTTTGTATCTTCCCCTGGCAAACTTGTGAACAGATCAAACTCCTTTTTAAGCAATGACTTTTTACTTTTTATCATCTTATCACTTCCCTCAAACTTGATTCTAAGAGCATCACAAATTGATTTTGAAGTTTTGTCATGTTGAAGCAATACAAATATATCTTCTTTAATAGCTTGCTGAAGTAGACTAATCATCATCTTTTCAGCCCGGTACATGTCACGTTCTTTGTCATTGAATTCAGAGATTTCTTTCTCAACTTGCCGATCAGTACGTGGTAGAACATACTTCTTTAAAATACACTCCCAAGATCTCAAGTGATTGGCTTGAACCCAGTTTTCAAATCTGTCTTTCCATCCGTAATACTCCTCAATGCTCATTAGCTTCGGGGGTTTTTGTGTAGTTCCAGTTTCATTTTCCAAGTTCATGTTTTGAGCAATGGTAGTCGGAGTAATCGGGGATGTCGCAAATGCGTTGTAAAATTCTTCACTCATGATTCGATAACATGTTTTTCAAAAATAGCACTCTTCAAGTGAAATACCCTCTTTAAGCAGAATGCCCTGTTCAAGCAGAATGCCCTGTTCAAGCGGAATACCCTGTTCAAGCGGAATCAAACTTTTCAAGCGAGATTAGTACTTTCAAGCGAAATAACCAAGTTATTTCAAACGGAATTACAATTAGAAGCGGAATCAGACTATTTAAAGCGAAATCACTGATTTCGCTTGAACTTTCAAGCGGAATAACACCTTTGAAGCGAAATCAGCCAAGCGAAAACACTTTTTCAAGCGGAATCACAAATGTTCGCTCAAACGGAATCAGAACTTTTGTCCATTTTAGTCATATTTAATCCGAATTTTAGTCTGAAACCTTTAAGGGTTTGTTAAAACACAATTTTACACAATATGTGAGAAAATGAGCTGATTTTAACCGTAAAAACTTGTTGATTTTGAAAAGAAGGTGTAGAAAACAGAAATTTTGAGCTGAATCGGTAAGAACTCCTCTTCCTGAGCTCTGATACCACTTGTAGGATCGTTTTCTGACCCGAACGAGTCATTCAGAGTAGTTTTTATCTATTTCAAAGGCGGAAACAGAGAAATAGACTTCGAAACAGCTTGAATGTCACTTTAAAATGCATTCTGATTGATATAACACTGATTACAATCACTGGATAAACCGGCAGCACCTCGGTATCCAAATTCACAACTGTTACAACTGATTTCGCTTGTAGGGTATTTATAGAGCAGAGATTTCGCTTGAAAGAGACAGATGTCAGTTCAAGCGAAATTAAGTATGTTGATTTCACTTGAAACTGTCAAAGACTCTTTCAAGCGGAATCAACCACTTCAAGCGAAATTACATTAAAAACACCTTAAAACCTCCTATTTTCTCGTACAACGTGCCCTGATCTAACATATCTAGGACAAGACTCGATACAAGACGAAGTCGACAGATGTATATGTTGACATTTAAGAGATATACTGGCAAGAAAATTAAGAGCAATGGTGATATATATGCGGATTAGACACCAAAAAAATAAACACTCAAAAAATGGCTACAATTTAAGGAATGTGTTTAGTGACGACATCAGATTCCTAATTGATAGAAAAAGGTCTGGTGGCAAGAAAAACTACTTACAGGAGGTTGTCAAGTGTTTTCGCTCGACGATTGCATTCTTGGGTGGTTGGTTTGGCCCTTGTTCTTGTAACTCGAATACTAGCTCGGGATATCCTATTTTAGTTTTACACTACTGTGAACCTTACACCTTTTCTACTCTCTAATCGAGGTTCTCGGCATGGAAAAATCTTCGTAAACTAAATCATACGTGTATATGTTGACTTTTAAGAGATATACAGTCAAGAAAATCAAGAGCAATGGTGATATATATGCGGATTAGACACCAAAAAATAAACACTCAAAAAATGGCTACAATTTAAGGAATGTGTTTAGTGACGATATCAGATTCCTAATTGATGGAGAAATGTCTGGTGGCAAGAAAAGCTGCTTCCAGGAGATTGTCAAGTGTTTTCGGTCGACGATTCCATTCTTGGATGGTTGGTTTGGCCCTTGTTCATGTAACTCGAATCCTAGCCCGTTATATCACATTTTAGTTTTACACCATTGTTAACCTTACGCCTTTTTTACTCTCTCATCGAGGTTATCGGCGTTGAAAAATCTTCGTAAACTAAATCACACGTGTATATGTTGACATTTAAGAGATATACAATCAAATAAATCAACACCAATGGTGATATATATGCGGATTAGACATAAAAAATAAACACTTAAAAAATGGCTACAATTTAAGGAATGTGTTTAGCGATGACATCAGATTCCTAATTGATGGAGAAAGGTCTGGTGGCAAGAAAAGCTGCTTCCAGGAGGTTGTCAAGTGTTTTCTGTCAACGATTCCATTCTTGGGTGGTTAGTTTGGCCCTTGTTCATGTAACTCGAATCCTAGCCCGGTATATCCCATTTTACTTTTACACCATTGTGAGCCTTACACACTTTTTTACTCTCTGATCGACGTTCTCGACGTTGAAAAATCTTCGTAAACTAAATCACACGTGTATATGTTGACATTTAAGAGATATACAGTCAAGAAAAATAAGAGCAATGGTGAAATATATGCGGATTAGAAACCAAAAAATAAACACTCAAAAAATGGCTACAATTTAAGGAATGTGTTTAATGACGACAACAAATTCCGAATTGATGGAGAAAGGTTTGGTGGCAAGAAAAGCTGCTTCCACAAGGTTGTTAAGTGTTTTCGCTCGACTATACATGCGTGGTTGGTTTGGCCCTTGTTCATGTAACTCGAATCCTAGCACGGTATATCCCATTTTAGTTTTACATCATTGTTAACCTTACGTATTTTTTACTCTCTGATCGACGTTCTCGCCATCGAAAAATCTTCGTAAACTAAATCACACATGTATATGTTGACATTTAAGAGATATACTGTCCAGAAAATCAAGAGCAATGGTGATATATATGCGGATTAGAAACCAAAAAATAAACACTCAAAAAATGGCTACAATTTAAGGAATGTGTTTAGTGACGGCATCAGATTTCTAATTGATAGAGAAAGGTCTGGTGGCAAGAAAAACTGCTTACAAGAGGTTGTCACGTGTTTTCGCTCGACGATTCCATTCTTGGGTCATTGGTTTGGCCCTTGTTCTTGTAACTCGAATCCTAGCCCGGCATATCCTATTTTAGTTTTACACCATTGTGAACCTTACACCTTTTCTACTCTCTAATCGAGGTTCTCGGCATTGAAAAATCTTCGTAAACTAAATCTCACGTGTATATGTTGACCTTTAAGAGATATATAGTCAAGAAAATCAAGAGCAATGGTGATATATATGCGGATTAGACACCAAAAAATAAACACTCAAAAAATGGCTACAATTTAAGGAATGTGTTTAGTGAAGACATCAGATTCCTAATTGATGGAGAAAGTTCTGGTGGCAAGAAAAGCTGCTTCCAGGAGATTGTCAAGTGTTTTCGGTCGACGATTCCATTCTTATATGGTTGGTTTGACCCTTGTTCATGTAACTCGAATCCTAGCCCGTTATATCACATTTTAGTTTTACACCATTGTTAACCTTACGCCTTTTTTACTCTCTCATCCAGGTTCTCGGCGTTGAAAAATCTTTGTAAATTAAATCACACGTGTATATGTTGACATTTAAGAGATATACAATCAAGAAAATCAAGAGTAACGGTGATATATATGCGGATTAGACACCAAAAAATAAACAATCAAAAAATGGATACAGTTTAAGGAATGTGTTTACTGACGACATCAGATTCCTAATTGATGGAGAAAGGTCTGGTGGCAAGAAAAGCTGCTTCCAGGAGGTTGTCAAGTGTTTTTGGTCAACAATTCCATTCTTGGGTGGTTGGTTTGGCCCTTGTTCATGTAACTCGAATCCTACCCCGGTATATCCCATTTTAGTTTTACACCATTGTTAACCTTACGCCTTTTTTACTCTCTGATCGAGGTTCTCAGCATTGAAAAATCTTCGATAACTAAATTACACTTGTATATGTGGATATTTAAGAGATATACAGTCAAGAAAACCAAGAGCAACGGTGATATATATGCGGAATAGACACCAAAAAATAAACACTCAATAAATGGCTACAATTTAAGGAATGTGTTTATTGACGACATCAGATTCCTAATTGATGGAGAAAGGTCTGGTGGCAAGAAAAGCTTCTTCCAGGAGGTTGTCAAGTGTTTTCGGTCGACGATTCCATTCTTGGGTGGTTGGTTTGGCCCTTCTTCATGTAACTCGAATCCTAGCCCGGTATATAACATTTTAGTTTTACATCACTATTAACCTTACGCCTTTTTTACTCTCTAATCGAGGTTCTCGGCGTTGAAAAATCTTTATAAACTAAATCACACATGTATTTGTTGACATTTAAGAGATATACAATCAAGAAAATCAAGAGCAATGGTGATAATATGCAGATTAGACACCAAAAAATAAACACTCAAAAAATGGCCACAATTTAAAGAATGGCTTTAGTAACAGCATCAGATTCCTAATTTATGGAGAAAGGTCTGGTGGCAAGAAAAGCTGCTTCCAGGAGGTTGTCAAGTGTTTTGGCTCGACGATTCCATTCTTGGGTGGTTGGTTTTTCCCTTGTTCCTGTAACTCGAATCCTAGCCCGGTATATCTCATTTTAGTTTTACACCATTGTGAAACTTATGCCTTTTTACTCTCTGATCGAAGTTCTCGGCATTGAAAAATCTTCGTAAACTAAATCACACGTGTATATGTTGACCCTTAAGAGATATACAGTAAAGAAAATCAAGAGCAATGGTGATATATATGCGGATTAGACACCAGAAAATAAACACTCAAAAAATGGCTACAATTTAAGGAATGTGTTTAGTGACGACATCAGATTCTTAATTGATGGAGAAAGGTCTGGTGGCAAGAAAAGCTGCTTCCAGTAGGTTGTCATGTCTTTTCGGTCGAGTATTCCATTCTAGGGTGGTTTGTTTGGCCCTTGTTCCTATAACTTGAATCCTAGCCCGGTATATACCATTTTAGTTTTACACCATTGTGAACTTTACGCCTTTTTTACTCTCTGATCGAGGTTCTTGGCATTGAAAAATCTACGTAAACTAAATCACACGTGTATATGTTGACATTTAAGAGATATACAGTCAAGAAAATCAAGAGCAATGGTGATATATATGTGGATTAGACACCAAAAAAATAAACATTCAAAAAATGGCTACAAATTAAGGAATGTGTTTAGTGACGGCTTCAGACTCCTAATTGATGGAGAAAGATCTGGTGGCAAGAAAAGCTGCTTTCAGGAGGTTGTCAAGTGTTTGCGCTAGACGATTCCCTTCTTGGATGGTTGGTTTGGCCCTTGTTCATGTAACTCGAATCCTAGCCCGGTATATCCCGTTTTAGTTTTGCACCATTGTTAACCATACGCATTTTTTACTCTCTCATTGAGGTTCTCGGCATTGAAAAATCTTCGAAACTAAATCATACGTGTATATGTTGACATTTAAGAGATATGTAGTCAAGAAAAACAAGAGCAATGGTGATATATATGCGGATTAGTCACCAAAAAATAAACACACAAAAAATGGCTACAATTTAAGGAATGTGTTTAGTGACGACATCGGATTCCTAATTGATGGAGAAAGGTCTGGTGGCAAGAAAAGCTGCTTCCAGTAGATTGTTAAGAGTTTTCGGTCAACGATTCGATTCCTGGATGGTTGGTTTGGCCCTTGTTCATGTAACTCGGATCCTAGCCCGTTATATCACATTTTAGTTTTACACCATTGTTAACCTTACGCCTTTTTTACTCTCTCATCGAGGTTCTCGGCGTTGAAAAATCTTCGTAAACTAAATCACATGTGTATATATTGACATTTACGAGATATACAGTCAAGAAAATCAAGAGCAATGGTGATATATATGCGGATTAGACACCAAAAAAATAAACATTCAAAAAATGGCTACAATTTAAGGAATGTGTTTAGTGACGACATCAGACACCTGATTGATGGAGAAAGGTCTGGTGGCAAGAAAAGCTGCTTCCAGGAGGTTTTCAAGTGTTTTCGCTCGACGATTCCATTCTTGGGTGGTTGGTTTGGCCCTTGTTCATGTGACTCGAATCCTAGCCCGGTATATCCCGTTTTAGTTTTACCCCATTGTGAACCTTACACCTTTTCTACTCTCTAATCGAGGTTCTCGGCATTGAAAAATCTTCGTAAACTAAATCACACGTGTATATGTTAACCTTTAAGAGATAAACAGTCAAGAAAATCAAGAGCAATGGTGATATATATGCGGATTAGACTCCAAAAAATAAACACTCAAAAAATGCCTACAATTTAAGTAATGTCTTTAGTGACGACATCAGATTCCTAATTGATAGAGAAAGGTCTGATGGCAAGAAAAGCTGCTTCCAGGAGGTTGTCAAGTGTTTTCGGTCAACGATTCCATTCTTGGGTGGGTGGTTTGGCCCTTGTTCTTGTAACTCGAATCCTAGCCCGGTATATCCCATTTTAGTTTTACACCATTGTGAACCATACACCTTTTTACTCTCTGATCGATGTTCTCGACGTTGAAAAATCTTTGTAAAGTAAATCACAGATGTATATGTTGACCTTTAAGAGATATACAGTCAAGAAAAACAAGAGCAATGGTCAAATATATGCGGATTAGAAACCAAAAAATAAACACTCAAAAAATGGATACAATTTAAGGAATGTGTTTAGTGACGACATCAGATTCCTAATTAACGGAGAAAGGTCTGGTGGCATGAAAAGCTGCTTCCGCGAGGTTGTTAAGTGTTTTCGCTCGACGATTCTATTCTTGGGTGGTTGGTTTGGCCCTTGTTCATGTAACTCGAATTCTAGCCCGGTATATCCCATTTTAGTTTTACACCATTGTTAACCTTACGCCTTTTTTACTCTCTGATCGAGGTTCTCGACATTGAAAAATCTTCATAAACTAAATCACACTTGTATTTGTTGACATTTAAGAGATATACAGTCAAGAAAATCAAGAGCAATGGTGATATATATGCGGATTAGACACCAAAAAATAAACAATCAAAAAATGGCTACAATTTAAGGAACGTGTTTAGTGACGACATCAGATTCCTAATTGATGGAGAAAGTTCTGGTGGCAAGAAAAGCTGCTTCCAGGAGGTTGCAAGTGTTTTCGGTCGATGATTCCATTCTTGGGTTGTTGGTTTGGCCCTTGTTCCTATAACTTGAATCCTAGCCCGGTATATACCATTTTAGTTTTACACCATTGTGAACCTTATGCCTTTTTTACTCTCTGATCGAGGTTCTCGGCATTGAATAAACGACGTAAACTAAATCACACATGTATATGTTGACATTTAAGAGATATACAGTCAAGAAAATCAAGAGCAATGGTGATATATATGCAGATTAGACACCAAAAAAATAAACATTAAAAAATGGCTACAATTTAAGGAATGTGTTTAGTGACGGCATCAGACTCCTAATTGATGGAGAAAGGTCTGGTGCCAAGAAAAACTGCTTCCAGGATGTTGTCAAGTGTTTTCGCTCGACGATTCCATTCTTGGGTGGTTGGTTTGGCCCTTGTTCATGTAACTCGAATCCTAGCCTGGTATATCCCGTTTTAGTTTTACACCACTGTTAACCTTACGCATTTTTTACTCTCTTATTAGAGGTTCTCGGCATTAAAAAATTTTCGTAAACTAAATCACACGTGTATATGTTGACATTTAAGAGATATGTCGTCAAGAAAATCAAGAGCAATGGTGATATATATGCGGATTAGTCACCAAAAAATAAACACTTAAAAAATGCCTACAATTTAAGGAATGTGTTTAGTGACGACAACAGATTCCTAATTGATGGAGAAAGGTCTGGTGACAAGAAAACCTGCTTCCAGGAGATTGTTAAGTGTTTTCGGTCGACGATTCCATTCTTGGATGGTTGGTTTGGCCCTTGTTCATGTAACTCGAATCCTAGCCCGTTATCACATTTTAGGTATACACCATTGTTAACCTTACGCCTTTTTTACTCTCTCATCGAGGTTCTCGGCGTTCAAAAATCTTCGTAAACTAAATCACACGTGTATATGTTGACATTTAAGAGATACGCAGTCAAGAAAATCAAGAGCAATGGTGATATATATGCGGATTAGACACCAAAAAACTAAACACTCAAAAAATGGCTACAATTTAAGGAATGTGTTTTTTTACGAAATCAGATTTCTAATTGATGGAGAATGGTCTGGTGGCAAGAAAAGCTGCTTCGAGGAGGTAGTCAAGTGTTTTCGGTCAATGATTCCATTCTTGGGTGGTTGGTTTGGCCCTTGGTCATGTAAATCGAATTCTAGCCCGGTATATCCCATTTTAGTTTTACACCATTGTGAACCTTACACCTTTTTACTCTCTGATGGATGTTCTCGAAGTTGAAAAATCTTCATAAACTAAATCACACGTGTATATGTTGACCTTTAAGAGATATACAGTCAAGAAAAACAAGAGCAATGGTGAAATATATGCGGATTAGAAACCAAAAAATAAACACCCAAAAATGGCTACAATTTAAGGAATGTGTTTGGTGACGACATCAGATTCCTAATTGATGGAGAAAGGTGTGGTGGCAAGAAAAGGTGCTTCCACGAGGTTGTTAAGTGTTTTCGCTCAACGATTCTATTCTTAGGTGGTTGGTTTGGCCCTTGTTCATGTAACTTAAATCCTAGCCCGGTATATCACATTTTAGTTTTACACCATTGTGAACCTTACGCCTTTTTTACTCTATAATCGAGGTTCTCGGCATTGAAAAATCTATGTAAACTAAATCACACATGTATATGTTGACATTTAAGAGATATACAGTCAAGAAAATTAAGAGCAATGGTGATATATATGCGGATTAGACACCAAAAAAATATACATTCAAAAAATGGCTACAATTTAATGAATGTGTTTAGTGACGGCATCAGACTCCTAATTGATGGAGAAAGGTCTGGTGGCAAGAAAAGCTGCTTGCAGGAGGTTGTCAAGTGATTTCGCTCGACGATTCCATTTTTGGGTGGTTGGTTTGGCCATTGTTCCTGAAACTCGAATCCTAGCCCGGTATATCCCATTTTAGTTTTACACCATTGTGAACCTTACGCCTTTTTTACTCTCTAATCGAGGTTCTCGGCATTAAAAAAATCTTTGTAAGCTAGATCACACGTGTATATGTTGACATTTAAGAGATATACAGTCAAGCAAATCAAGAGCAATGGTGATATATATGTGGATTAGACACCAAAAAATAAACACTCAAAAAATGGCTACAATTTAAGGAATGTGTTTAGTGACACCATCAGATTCCTAATTGATGGAGAAATGTCTGGTGGCAAGAAAAGCTGCTTCCAGGAGGTTGTCAAGTGTTTTCGCTCGACGATTCCATTCTTGGATGGTTGGTTTGGCCATTGTTCATGTAACTTGAATCCTAGCCAGGTATATCCCACTTTAGTTTTACTCCATTGTGAACCTTACGCCTTTTTTACTCTCTGATCGAGGTTCTCGGCATTGAAAAATCTTCATAAACAAAATCACACGTGTATATGTTGACATTTAAGAGATATACAGTCAAGAAAATCAAGAGTAATGGTGATATATATGCGGATTAGACATCAAAAAATAAACACTCAAAATATGGCTACAAAGTGGGATGGAGAAAGGTGACGGCATTAGATTCCTAATTGATGCAGAAAGGTCTGGTGGCAAGAAAAGCTGCTTCCAGGAGTTTGTTAAGTGTTTTCGCTGGACGATTCCATTCTTGGGTGGTTGGTTTGGCCCTTGTTCTTGTAACTCGAATACTAGCCCGGTGTATCCCATTTTAGTTTTACACCATTGTTAACCTTACGCCTTTTATACTCTCTGATCGAGGTTCTCCCAATTGAAAAATCTTCGTAAACTAAATCACACGTGTATATGTTGACATTTAAGAGATATACAATTAAGAAAATCAAGAGCAATGGTGATATATATGCGGATTAGGCACCAAAAAATAAACACTCAAAAAATGGCTACAATTTAAGGAATGTGTTTAGTGACGGTATCAGATTCCTAATTGATGGAGAAAGGTCTGGTGGCAAGAAAAGCTGCTTCCAGGAGTTTGTCAAGTGTTTTCGCTCGACGATTCCATTCTTGGGTGGTTGGTTTGGCCCTTGTTCATGTAACTCGAATACTAGCCCAGTGTATCCCATTTTAGTTTTACACCATTGTTAACCTTACGCCTTTTAAACTCTCTGATCGATGTTCTCGACATAGAAAAATCTTCGTAAACTAAATCACATGTGTATATGTTGACCTTTAAGAGATATACAGTCAAGAAAAACAAGAGCAATGGTGAAATATATGCGGATTAGAACCAAAAAATAAACACTCAAAAAATGGCTACAATTTAAGGAATGTGTTAAGTGACGACATTAGATTCCTAATTGATGGAGAAAGGTCTGGTGGCAAGAAAAGCTGCTTCCAGGTGGTTGTCAAGTGTTTTTGCTCGACGATTCTATTCTTAGGTGGTTGGTTTGGCCCTTGTTCATGTAACTCGAATCCTAGCCCGGTATATACCATTTTAGTTTTACACCATTGTTCACCTTACGCCTTTTTTACTCTCTTATCGAGGTTCTTGGCTTTGAAAAATCTTCGTAAACTAAATCACACGTGCATATGTTGATATTTAAGAGATATACAGTCAAGAAAATCAAGAGCAATGGTGATATATATGCGGATTAGACACCAAAAAATAAACACTCAAAAAATGGCTACAATTTAAAGAATGTCTTTACTGACAGCATCAGATGCCTAATTGATGGGGAACGGTCTTGTTGCAAGAAAAGTTGCTTCTAGGAGGTTGTCAAGTGTTTTCGCTCGACGATTCCATTCTTGGGTGGTTGGTTTTGCCCTTGTTCCTGTAACTCGAATCCTTGCCCGGTATATCCCATTTTAGTTTTACGCCATTGTGAACCTTACGCCTTTTTTACTCTCTGATCGAGGTTCTTGGCTTTGAAAAATCTTCGTAAACTAAATCACACGTGCATATGTTGACATTTAAAAGATATACAGTCAAGAAAATCAAGAGCAATGGTGATATATATGCGGATTAGACACCAAAAAATAAGCACTCAAAAAATGGCTACAATTTAAAGAATGTCTTTACTGACAGCATCAGATGCCTAATTGATGGGGAAAGGTCTTGTGGCAAGAAAAGCTGCTTCCAGGAGGTTGTCAAGTGTTTTCGCTCGACGATTCCATTATTGGGTGGTTGGTTTTGCCCTTGTTCCTATAACTCGAATCCGAGCCCGGTATATCCCATTTTAGTTTTACACCATTGTTAACCTTACATCTTTTTTACTCTCTGATTGAGGTTCTCGCCATTGAAAAATCTTCATAAACTAAATCACACGTGTATATGTTGACATTTAAGAGATATACTATCAAGAAAATCAAGAGCAATGGTGATATATATGCGGATTAGACACCAAAAAATAAACACTCAAAAAGTGGCTACAATTTAAGGAATGTATTTAGTTATGGCATCAGATTCCTAATTGATAGAGAAAGGTCTGGTGGCAAGAAAAATTGCTTACAGGAGGTTGTCAAGTGTTTTCGCTCGACGATTCCATTCTTAGGGGGTTGGTTTGGCCCTTGTTCTTGTAACTCAAATCCTAGCCCGGTATATCCCATTTTTGTTTTACACCATTGTGAACCTTAAACTTTTTCTACTCTCTACTCGAGGTTCACGGCATTGAAAAATCTTCGTAAAGTAAATCACATGTTTATATGTTGACCTTTAAGAGATATACAACCAAGAAAATCAAGAGCAATGGTGATATATATATGCAGATTAGACACCAAAAAATAAACACTCAAAAAATGGCTACAATTTAAGGAATGTGTTTAGTGACGACATCAGATTCCTAATTGATGGAGAAAGGTCTGGTGGCAAGAAAACCTGCTTCCAGGAGGTTGTTCAGTGTTTTCGGTCAACGATTCCATTCTTGGGTGGTTGGTTTGGCCCTTTTTCATGTAACTCGAATCCTAGCCCGATATATCACATTTTAGTTTTACACCATTGTTAACCTTACGGCTTTTTTACTCCCTAATCGAGGTTCTCGGCGTTGAAAAATCTTCGTAAACTAAATCACACGTGTATATGTTGACATTTAAGAGATATACAATCAAGAAAATCAAGAGCAATGGTGATATATATGCGGATTAGTCGCCAAAAAATAGACGCTCATAAAATGGCTACAATTTAAATAATGTGTTTAGTGACATCATCAGATTCCTAATTGATGGAGAAAGGTCTGGTGGCAAGAAAAAGCAGCTTCCAGGAGGTTGTCAAGTGTTTTCGCACGATGATTTAATTCTAGGGTGGTTGGTTTTGCCCTTGTTCCTGTAACTCGAATCCTAACCCGGTATATCCCATTTTAGTTTTACACCATAGTGAACCTTACGCCTTTTTACTCTCTGATCGGGGTTCTCGGCTTTGAAAAATCTACGTAAACTAAATCACAAGTGTATATGTTGACCTTTAAGAGATATACAGTCAAGAAAATCAAGAGCAATAGTGATATATATGCGGATTAGACACCAAAAAATAAACACTCAAAAAAAGGCTACAATTTAAGGAATGTGTTTAGTGACGACATCAGATTCCTAATTGATGGAGAAAGGTCTGGTGGCAAGAAAAGCTGCTTCTAGGAGTTTGTCAAGTGTTTTCGGTCGACGATTCCATTCTTGGGTGGTTGGTTTGGCCCTTCTTCATGTAACTCGAATCCTAGCTCGGTATATCACATTTTAGTTTAACACCATTGTTAACCTTATGCCTTTTTTACTCTCTAATCGAGGTTCTCGGCGTTGAAAAATCTTCGTAAACTAAATCACACGTATATATGTTGACATTTAAGAGATAAACAATCAATAAAATCAAGAGAAATGTGTTTAGTAACAACATCAGATTCCTAATTGATGGAGAAAGGTCTGGTGGCAAGAAAAGCTGCTTCTAGGAGGTTGTCAAGTGTTTTCGCTCGACGATTCCATTCTTGGGTGGTTGGTTTTGCCCTTGTTCCTGTAACTCGAATCCTAGCCCGGTATATCCCATTTTAATTTTACACTACTGTGAACCTTACGCCTTTTTACTCTCTGATCGAGGTTCTCGGCATTGAAAAATCTTCGTAAACTAAATCACTCGTGTATACGTTGACATTTAAGTGATATATTGTCCAGAAAATCAAGAGCAATGGTGATATATTTGCGGATTAGACTCCAAAAAATAAACACTCAAAAAATGGCTACAATTTAAGGAATGTGTTTAGTGACACAATCAGATTCCTAATTGATGGAGAAAGGTCTGGTGGCAAGAAAAGCTGCTTCCAGGAGGTTGTCATGTGTTTTCGCTCGACGATTCCATTCTTGGGTGGTTGGTTTGGCCCTTGTTCATGTAACTCGAATCCTAGCCCGGTATATCACATTTTAGTTTTACACCATTGTTAATCTTACGCATTTTTTTTACTCTCTGATCAAGGTTCTTGGTATTGAAAAATCTACATAAACTGAATCACACGTGTATATGTTGACACTTAAGAGATATACAGTCAGGAAAATGAAGAGCAATGGTGATATATATGCGGATTAGACTCCAAAAAATAAACACTAAAAAATGGCAACATTTTACTGAATGTGTTTAGTTATGGCATCAGATTTCTAATTGACGGAGAAATGTCTGGTGGCAAGAAAAGCTGCTTCCAGGAGGTTGTCAAGTGTTTTCGCTCGACGATGCCATTCTTGGATGGTTGGTTCCTTGTTCCTGTAAGTCGAATCCTAGCCCGGTATATCCCATTTTTATTTTACACCATTGTGAACCTTACGCCTTTTTTACTCTCTGATCGAGGTTCTCGGCATTCAAAAATCTTCGTAAACTAACTCACAAGTGTATATGTTGACATTTAAGAGATATACAATCAAGAAAATCAAGAGTAATGGTGATATATATGCGGATTAGACACCAAAAACTAAACACTCAAAAAATGGTTATAATTTAAGAAATGTGTTTAGTGACGGCATCAGATTCCTAATTGATGGAGAAAGGTCTGGTGGCAAGAAAGGCTGCTTCCAGGAGGTTGTCAAGTGTTTTCGCTCGATGATTCCATTCTTGGGTAGTTTTTTTAGCCCTTGACCCTGTAACTCGAATCCTAGCCTAGTATATCCCATTTTAGTTTTACCCCATTATGAACCTTATGCCTTTTTTACTTTCTGATCGAGGTTCTTGGTATTGAAAAATCTTCGTAAACTAAATCACATATGTATATGTCGACATTTAAGAAAGATAAAGTCAAGAAAATCAAGAGCGATGGAGATATATATGCGGATTAGACATCAAAAAATAAACACTAAAAAATGGCTACAATTTAAGGAATGTGTTTAGTGACGACATCAGATTCCTAATTGATGGAGAAAGGTCTGGTGGCAAGAAAAGCTGCTTCCAGGAGGTTGTCAAGTGTTTTCGCTCCGCGATTTCGTTCTTGGGTGATTGGTTTGGCCCTTGTTCCTGTAACTTGAATCCTAGCCCGGTATATCCCATTTTAGTTTTACACCATTCTGAACCTTACGCCTTTTTAACTCTCTGATTGAGGTTTTCGGCATTGAAAAAATCTTCCTAAACTAAATCACACGTGTATAGGTTGTCATTTAAAAGATATAAAGTCAAGAAAATCAAGTGTAATGGTGATATATATGCGGATTAGACACCAAAAAATAAACACTCAAAAAATGGCTACGATTTAAGGAATGTGTTTAGTGATGGCACCAGATTCGTAATTGATGGAGAAAGGCCTGGTGGTAAGAAAAGCTGCTTCCAGGAGGTTGTCAAGTGTTTTCGCTCGACGATTCCATTCTTGGGTGGTTGGTTTGGCCCTAATCATGTAACTCAAATCCTAGCCCGGTATATCCCATTTTAGTTTTACACCATTGTGAACCTTACGCCTTTTTTACTCTCCGATCGAGGTTCTCGGCATTGAAAAATCTTCGTAAACTAAATCACACGTGTATATGTTGACATTTAAGAGATATACAGTCAAGAAAATCAAGAGCAATGGTGATATATATGCGAATCAGACACCAAAAAATAAACACTCAAAAAATGGCTATAATTTAAGGAATGTGTTTAGTGACGGCATCAGATTCCTAATTGATTGAGAAAGGTCTGGTGGCAAGAAATTGATTGAGAAAGGTCTGATTTGGCCCTTGTTCATGTAACTCGAATCCTAGCCCGGTATATCCCATTTTAGTTTTACACCATTGTGAACCTTACGCCGTTTTTACTCTCTGATCGAGGTTCACGGCATTGAAAAATCTTCGTAAACTAAATCACACGTTTATATGTTGACGTTTAAGAGATATACAGTCTAGAAAATCAAGAGCATTAGTGATATATATGCGGATTAGACACCAAAAAATAAACATTCAAAAAATTGCTACGATTTAAGGAATGTGTTTAGTGACGGCATCAGATTTCCTAATTGATGCGGAAAGGAATGGTGGCAGGAAAAGCTGCTTCTAGGAGGTTGTCAAATGTTATCGCTCGACGATTCCATTCTTGGGTGGTTGGTTTGTCCCTTGTTCCTGTAACTCGAATCCTAGCCCGGTATATCCCATTTTAGTTTTACACCATTGTGAATCTTACACCTTTTTTACTCTCTGATCGAGGTTCTCGGCATTGAAAAATCTTCGTAAACTAAATCACACGTGTATATGTTGACATTTAAGAGATATACAGTCAAGAGCAATGGTGATATATATGCGGATTAGACACCAAAAACTAAACACTCAAAAATGGCTAAAATTTAAGGAATGTGTTTAGTGACGGCATCCAATTCCTAATTAATGGAGAAAGATCTGGTGGTAAGAAAAGCTGCTTCTAGGAGGTTATCAAGTGTTTTCACTCGACGATTCCATTCTTGGGTGGTTGGTTTGGCCCTTGTTCCTGTAACTCGAATCCTAGCCCGGTATATCCCATTTTAGTTTTACACCATTGTGAATCTTACACCTTTTTTACTCTCTGATCGAGGTTCTCGGCATTGAAAAATCTTCGTAAACTAAATCACACGTGTATATGTTGACATTTAAGAGAAATACAGTCATTAAAATCAAGAGCAATGGTGATATATATGCGGATTAGACACCAAAAAATAAACACTCAAAAAATGGCTACAATTTAAGTAATGTGTTTAGTGACGGCATCAGATTCCTAATTGACGGGAAAGGTCTGGTGGCAAGAAAAGCTGATTCCCGGAGGTTGTGATGTGTTTTCGCTCGACGATTCCATACTAAAGTGGTTGGTTTGGCCCTTGTTCCTGTAACTCGAATCCTGGCCCGGTATATCCCATTATAGATTTACACCATTGTGAACCTTACGCCTTTTTTACTCTCTGATTGAGGTTGTCGGCATTGAAAAATCTTCGTAAACTAAATCACACGTGTATATGTTGACATTTAAGAGATATACAGTCAATAAAATCAAGAGCAATGGTGATATATATGTGGATTAGACACCAAAAAATAAACACTCAAAAAAATGGCCACAGTTTAAGTAATGTGTTTAGTGACGACATCAGATTCCTAATTGATGGAGAAAGGTCTGGTGGCAAGAAAAGCTGCTTCCAGGAGGTTGTCAAGTGTTTTCGCTCGACGATTCCATTCTTGGGTGGTTGGTTTGGCACTTGTTCCTGTAACTCGAATCCTAGCCCGGGATATCCCATTTTAGTTTTACACCATTTTAGTATATTGTGACGCCTCTAAGTTAGGTTATGGATGTGTATTAATGCAGCGTCAAAAGGTTATAGCTTACGCATCTAGACAGCTTAAGAATCATGAAGTGAATTATTCAACCCATGATCTAGAGTTTGGAGCTATAATTTTTGCCCTTAAAATTTGGAGACATTACCTTTATGGTAGTAAGTTTACCATATTCACTGATCATAAAAGTTTAAGGTATTTTTTCGGGCAAAAAGAGTTAAATATGAGACAAAGACGCTGGATGGAAATTCTTAGTGATTATGATTGTAATATCCAGTATCATGCAGGAAAGGCAAATGTAGTGGTTGATGCTTTAAGCCGAAAGTATCATGAAAAGCCAAAAAGGGTACGTTCTCTTAAATTAAATCTACAAGTAGATTTAAATGATCAAAGTAGAAAAGCACAAGAATCAGTAATCCAGGATGATACTGAAAAATTAAAAGGAATGATTAAGGAATTAGAACAAGGAACAGAAGGAATTTGGAGATTCCATAAAAAGAGAATGTGGATACCTAAATTAGGAAACCTGCGCCATCGTATATTAGATGAAGCCCATAAGTCCAAATATACGATGCACCCAGGAAGTGATAAGATGTATCTGGATTTAAGAAAGAATTTTTGGTGGATAGGAATGAGAAAGGATATAGCAGCCTATGTTTCTAAATGTTTAACCTGTTCACAAGTTAAAGCTGAACACCAGAAACCCTCAGGTTTGTTACAACAGTTAGAAATGCCAGTATGGAAATGGGAATTGATAACAATTGATTTTGTTACCAAATTACCCAAAACAAGGAAAGGTAATGATACAATCTGGGTGATTGTAGATAGGCTAACCAAGTCAGCTCATTTCCTACCAATGAAGGAAACTTTCAATATGGAACAATTAGCTAAGTTATATGTAAATGAAATAGTTTCATTACATGGAATACCTTTATCAATTGTTTCTGACAGAGATAGTCGTTTTACCTCTCATTTTTTGGTCAAGTTTCCAAAATGCAATGGGAACCAAGTTAAATCTAAGAACAGCATATCATCCTCAAACAGACGGACAAAGCGAAAGGACAATTCAGACAATGGAAGACATGCTTAGAGCTTGTGTAATTGATTTCGTAGGTAATTGGGACAATCACTTACCTTTAATAGAATTTTCTTATAATAACAGTTATCACACAAGTATCAATGCTGCACCATTCGAAGCATTTTATGGACGAAAGTGACGAACCCCAGTCTGTTGGGCAGAAATTGGGGAAAAGCAACTATCTGGACCTGAGATAGTGCAAGAGACAACCGACAAGATTATTCAAGTCAAGGAACAACTGAAAGCAGCAAGTGATCGACAGAAGAGCTATGCTGATAACCGATGCAAACCATTGGAATTTCAAGTAGGAGATAAAGTATTGTTAAAAGTCTCTCCTTGGAAAGGAGTGGTGAGATTCATCAAACTAGGAAAGCTAAGTCCCAGATATGTTGGACCTTTTGAGATTATTAAAAGAATAGGACCTGTAGCTTATCAGCTACAACTGCCAGAGAAAATGGCAGGAATACATGATGTATTTCATGTATCTAATCTCAATAAATGCTTAGCCGAAGAATCACTGATGGTACCTCTTAAGGATATATAGGTAAATGAACAACTTAAGTTTGTAGAGAAGCCTTTACAGATTGAAGACGGGAAAGTTAAAAACCTCAAACACAAGTGATTAGTTCTCGTCAAAGTAAAATGGGACTCCAAAAGAGGACCAGAATACACATGGGAGCTTGAAACAGAAATGCAAAGGAAATATCCACACTTGTTCCAGTAGACCTCGAGGACGAGCTCTAAAACAAGGTGGGGAGGATATAACAACCCTAAACCGACACCCTCATAAATTTTCAGACACCCTAAATTTTTTTTTAAAATATCCCAATTTGTCCTAAAATACACCCCATACGTGAAAACGGACCCCGAATACCTTAAATATTATTAAAATTTATTAAAAATGGAAATTTTAGGGGTGTCGCGGGGCGCGTAAGCCACCCCGTTAGCTTACGCGGGCCGCGAGCAATCGAGAACGGGGCAACACCCGGTGATGACACGTGTCATCATCGTGGCAAAGCTAGTCGATGACCCGGATGAGCTAGACCCTACCCGACCTACTACGCGGGCCGCGTAGGCCCTGGTCTTGTTTTACGCGGGCCGCGAGAAAAGCCAAATCAGGCCCTATAAATTGCAACGAAGGGCCTACAGTCGAAATTCGTTCATTCACTCGATCTCTCTCAATTTCTTAATAGTAGAAGCTATACTCGGGTCTAAATACCCCCCTAAATAACGAAGTTCTGCTCTGTTGTAAGTATCATAACCCGTGGATATGTATTAGATACTCTGCCCGATTGATCTAGGGTTCCGTAACGGCTGTCGTGGTTCTGCCCGACGTAGTCGTTGGAATGTCGTCTCGGGGAGGGTATTACTAATGTTAAAATGGGTTATTATACTAACATGTGTGCATTTGTGTAAATTATAGATTGTCACCAGGAAACCCTAAGCGATAATCTAAGACAGCAATGTGAGTAATCTCCTTTTTGTAAACCATTTTTACAAAGCCTTAACTATTTTACAATGCAATTTAGCAGTGGTTGAGTCTTTGTAATTCTTCGATTACTGCCGGTATGTTGGGGTTTTGTATACAAAATATGAGACACGTTACCATTGGACGAAGAGTTAGCCAATGTGTAATATGACCCACCAGTCAGGATTGACAGTACTGAATGAGTAATTGGGTAGATGTAAACGTTGTAATCGCTCTCAATACTGTTTAAATTAAATTAACCTTTCTTGATTAAACTGGGATTCACTCACCAGTATTTCCCCACTGACAAATGTTTTTAAAACGCGTTTCAGGTAACACAATGTGAAAGCCAATTATAAGCCAGCTGGACAGCACTGAAGGCTTGGAAAAGTGGCTATAAAAGTTACCTAAATAAAAGAAGGCGTGTATTTCAATAAAATGGGATTTATCCCTATAAATCAGTTTGTAATGAAAACTTGGGTTTTATCCCAATGTGTTTATTTATATAAAATGTGGTATTTTGCTCTAATAAAATATTTCCTAACTACGGTCCTGATGAAATTTCCGCTGCCAAAAATTAGACAATACCAGATACCACCGAAACTGGCTTGCGGCCGCCCGTTCCTGTAATTGCATAAGGATCGGGGGTTGCGACAGAAGGTGGTATCAGAGCTTAGCCACTGATTCAGCCACAGAAGTGTTCTGCTGACATCAAAATTCAAAGTGTTAGGAAATAAATTACGGAACTGCATGTATAATTGTATTTTATTGTTATGTGTTATTTGACTATTTGTTAGTTTACAGTATGAGCGACCAAGGACCATCTGACGCGTACCGTCAATTGTCTGGTTCGCCTAGAAGCGAAGCTGCCTCTTCTCAGCCTGCCCTCTCGGGGTACTCTGCTGATACGGAAGAAGGAATATTCGTATTTAAGGCTCAATCTGAAGAGCCATTCCCTCAAAAAAAAAAGAGGATGGTTCAGTCGAGGGGCACATGAGCGTAGAAAGCGTATGAAAAAGTTACAAGACTAGAGAGCACTAGCAGCAGCTAAAAGAGAAACCGATGTCTATGCCCAGGAAATGATTAATAGGGGTATAGCCAATATCCACATCCTAGCAACCACTGCAGCTGACCCTAACCTGGAACAAATGATAGCACCCCAACCACAACCACCAATTCCTGACCAACCGATGGAAATAGAAAACCCCGAAAATCAAGTATAAATGCATGATTTTAACCTGGAGGAGATACCTAGGGTACCCGCACCAAATCCCTTAGACCCAAATTACGACCCATGGTGGGACGACAATAGGGACGATGTGCAACGTTACCCGATACACGAAGACATGCCCATGCCGAACCAAGGAGCCTACCCAGGGTTAGATCCTCTAGATCCCTATTACGACAATGATGTATACATTAGGGAGATCTTAGAAAATTTTTACCCATACCAGGCCCTTACACCTCCGTACCAGGAACCCGCACCCCAATTTCCGAACCCAGTCCTAGAACCTGCACCCCCAATGAGTGCAGAGAACGTACAATTACTTAGGACATTTGGTGAGGAAATTTTAGAAAATAGTGAAAGGATGAGAAAGGTGGGAGAGCGACTCGTCTGGAAGTACGACGAGCGCAATATGGATTTCTGGATGAATCCATATCCGTAGAAGTGATGGTGGAAAAGGTTATAATAATAATATAATATAATAATAAAATATGTGTGTATGTGTATGAAAAAAAAACTACTGATGCCTATTACTAATAGTGTAACTTTAAATTTCAGTCGGTATTTTAATTTTAATTTCAGTACTGATGTGTAATAGATGCATATTATATGAATAGAGTAAAGTCGCAATGATCGATGCTTTTGACCAAAGTGCGTGTCATGTGATTGACTATATTAAATATTATTTTGGGATATTAATAAGTGATAAATGTTTAAAATTCAGATGGACAACGAAGTGAACCAGGAAAACCAGAGTGATAACCACCCAAATAACGATAATCTGAATAATGAGAATCCGAACAACAATAACAATGGAAATCAAGTGGATAATAGTGTCATCCAACACATAGTGGCACAAGGAATCATAAATGCAATGCCATTTATTATCCAAACTGTTCAGGAAGTAGATAATAAAAGTAAGCATAGTAGTAAGCGACCAACTGAACCAAAACACAGTGTAAACAATGGACCCGTACTTCAAGTGCCCATTCCCAAAAGAAGAAGAACCATGCCTTATGGTTGTTCTTATAAAGAATTCTGGTCCTGCAAACCAATAGAATTCTTGGGCAATGAAGGACCCATTGCAGCTCTACGCTGGATAGAAAAGACTGAGGCAGTTCTAAAAATAAGCAAGTGTGCTGAAGAAGACAAGATAATGTTTGCTTCTAATCTGTTTAAGAACTCAGCCTTAGAATGGTGGAACACTATCCTCCAGTCAAGAGGAAGCGATAGGGTTTATAACATGGAATGAGAGGAATTTAAAAATATGGTAGAAAGGAAATTCTGCCCTCCCAATGAAAAGGAACAGATAGCAAATAAGTTTCTGAACCTTAGAATGACCGGGGTAGATAGTAAAGTTTATACTACCACATTCTTTGAATATGCTAGAATAGTACCAACCCTTGCATCACCTAAACCGGTATTAATCTCCCGATACATCTAGGGATTAATTGGAGAAATTAGGCATGTAGTCAAGGCAGCTAGACCTCGAACCATAGAAGAAGCTGTAGAACTAGCAAATACCTTGACAAATGAATTAATCCGTACTAGAGAAGAAGACTAGAGGAGAAACCTAGCTCAAAGGCTTACCCAGGAATTCCGATCTAGAAATTCCAACCGTGGGGAAAATGTAGGTTCTACATCTGCAACTTATTGCAAGTATTGCAAAAGGAAGCATTCTGGAAGATGCTCCATATATTGCAATTTCTGCAAAATATCAGGACACAAGAAAGAAGACTGCAGGAAGAAAGCCAACAACAGGATATGCTACAATTGCGGAGAACAAGGACATATCAAGCCGAACTGTCTGAAATTGGCTCCAGCTGCGAACAACAAGAACACTAAAAATGCTAGAGCATTTGTTCTGACTGCAGATGAAGCCAAAATGATTCTGGACGTAATAGCCGGTACGTTTTTAGTTAATGATGTTTTTGCTAAAGTATTATTTGACTCTGGTGCAAACCAAAGTTTTATTAATACCTCATTTTGCAAACTTCTCAATCAACCATTAACTAAACTCTCACAAGAATGTCTAGTAGAGACAGCAAATGGAGAAACGGTTAGGATTTCTGAAATCTTGCAGGGAGCAAGAATAGAGTTTTTAAATCAAAAATTTATTGCAAACCTTTACCTAATGAATCTGGCAGGATTTGACATTGTATTAGGAATGGATTGGTTAATAGCCAATAAAGCTAATATTTTATGTGATCAAAAGTCAATTCAAGTAAATTCACCAAGAGGTGAAAAGATCAAAATTAAAGGTGATAAACCATCTAAATCCACTAAATTCATCTCTGTGATGAAAACTGCAAGTTATATAAGAAAAGGATCTATAGTGTATTTGATTTCCATAATCATTAACACTAAAGGAAAAGAACTAAAGACATTCCAGTAGTGTCTCAGTTTTCAGATATCTTTCCAGAAGAATTGCCAGGACTACCACCAGACAGGGAAGTTGAATTCAGAATCCATCTGCTACCCGGAACAACACCAATTGCCAAAGCACCTTACCATTTGGCACCAGCAGAAATGCAGGAACTAAATAAACAATTAGACGAATTATTGGAGAAAGGATTCATACAACCAAGCTCATCGCCATGGGGAGCGCCGATACTATTCGTCAAAAAGAAGGACGGATCAATGCGTATGTGCATTGACTACCGTGAATTGAACAAGGTCACGATTAAGAATCGGTATCCATTACCAAGAATCGATGATCTATTCGATCAACTTCAAGGAGCTTGATTTTTCTCTAAAATCGATTTAAGGTCGGGATATCATCAATTAAAGGTACAGGAAGAGGACATTCCTAAAACCGCATTTAGAACAAGGTATGGCCATTATGAATTTACTGTCATGCCATTTGGTTTAACCAATGCCCCAGCCGCATTCATGGACATGATGAACCGAATATGTAAGCCATATTTTGATAAATTCATAATTTTTTTTATTGATGACATTCTCATCTATTCTTAAAGTAAGGAAGATCATGCAAAGCATTTGCACGCACTTCTAAGCTTATTAAGAAAGGAAAAGCTTTATGCTAAGTTTTCAAAGTGCGAGTTTTTGATAGAACAAGTACAGTTTCTTGGACACTTAGTCGATCATGAAGGAATTCATGTGGATCCCACAAAAATCGAGGCGATTACCAAATGGAAAACCCCTGAGTCACCAACTGAGGTTAGAAGTTTCTTAGGATTGGCCGGATATTATAGGAGGTTTATTCGATATTTTTCTAGAATAGCCATTCCCTTAACCAAGCTAACCTGTAAATCCATTAAGTTTGAATGGGGACCAAAACAACAAGAAGCATTTAGAATTCATAAGCAAAGATTAACCCACGCACCCATACTAGCATTACCAGAGGGAACTGAAGATTTTGTAGTATATTGTGACGCCTCTAAGTTAGGTTATGGATGTGTATTAATGCAACGTCTAAAGGTTATAGCTTACGCATCTAGACAGCTTAAGAATCATGAAGAGAATTATTCAACCCATGATCTAGGGTTAGGAGCTATAATTTTTGCCCTTAAGATTTGGAGACATTACCTTTATGGTAGTAAGTTTACCATATTCACTGATCATAAAAGTTTAAGGTATGTTTTCGGGCAAAAAGAGTTAAATATGAGACAAAGACGCTGGATGGAAATTCTTAGTGATTATGATTGTAATATCCAGTATCATGCAGGAAAGGCAAATGTAGTGGCTGATGCTTTAAGCCGAAAGTATCATGAAAAGCCAAAAAGGGTACGTTCTCTAAAATTAAATCTACAAGTAGATTTAAATGATCAAATTAGAAAAGCACAAGAATCAGTAATCCATGATGATACTGAAAAATTAAAAGGAATGATTAAGGAATTAGAACAAGGAACAGATGGAATTTGGAGATTCCATAAAAAGAGAATATGGATACCTAAATTAGGAAACCTACGCCATCGTATATTAGAAGAAGCCCATAAGTCCAAATATACGATGCACCCAGGAAGTGATAAGATGTATCAGGATTTAAGAAAGAATTTTTGGTGGATAGGAATGAGAAAGGATATAGCAGCCTATGTTTCTAAATGTTTAACCTGTTCACAAGTTAAAGCTGAACACCAGAAACCCTCAGGTTTGTTACAACAGTTAGAAATGCCAGTATGGAAATGGGAATTGATAACAATTGATTTTGTTACCAAATTACCCAAAACAAGGAAAGGTAATGATACAATCTGGGTGATTGTAGATAGGCTAACCAAGTCAGCTCATTTCCTACCAATGAAGGAAACTTTCAATATGGAACAATTAGCTAAGTTATATGTAAATGAAATAGTTTCATTACATGGAATACCTTTATCAATTGTTTCTGACAGAGATAGTCGTTTTACCTCTCATTTTTTGGTCAAGTTTCCAAAATGCAATGGGAACCAAGTTAAATCTAAGAACAGCATATCATCCTCAAACAGACGGACAAAGCGAAAGGACAATTCAGACAATGGAAGCCATGCTTAGAGCTTGTGTAATTGATTTCGTAGGTAATTGGGACAATCACTTACCTTTAATAGAATTTTCTTATAATAACAGTTATCACACAAGTATCAATGCTGCACCATTCGAAGCATTTTATGGACGAAAGTGACGAACCCCAGTCTGTTGGGCAGAAATTGGGGAAAAGCAACTATCTGGACCTGAGATAGTGCAAGAGACAACCGAGAAGATTATTCAAGTCAAGGAACGACTGAAAGCAGCACGTGATCGACCGAAGAGCTATGCTGATGACCGACGCAAACCATTGGAATTTCAAGTAGGAGATAAAGTATTGTTAAAACTCACTCCCAGGTATGTTGGACCTTTTGAGATTATTAAAAGAATAGAACCTGTAGCTTATCAGCTACAACTGCCAGAGAAAATGGCAGGAATACATGATGTATTTCATGTATCTAATCTCAAGAAATGCTTAGCCGATGACAGGAATACATGATGTATTTCATGTATCTAATCTCAAGAAATGCTTAGCCGATGAATCACTAATGGTACCTCTTAAGGATATAGAGGTAAATGAACAACTTAAGTTTGTAGAGAAGCCTTTACAGATTGAAGACAGGAAAGTTAAAAACCTCAAACACAAGAGATTAGTTCTGGTCAAAATAAAATGGGACTCCAAAAGAGGACCAGAATACACATGGGAGCTTGAAACAGAAATGCAAAGGAAATATCCACACTTGTTCCAGTAGACCTCGAGGACGAGCTCTAAAACAAGGTGGGGAGGATATAACAACCCTAAACCGACACCCTCATAAATTTTCAGACACCCTAAAAAAATATTTAAAACATCCCAATATGTCCTAAAATACACCCCATACGTGAAAACGGACCCCGAATACCTTAAATATTATTAAAATTAATTAAAAATGGAAATTTTGGGGGTGTCGCGGGGCGCGTAAGCCACCACGTTAGCTTACGCGGGCCACGAGCAATCGAGAACGGGGCAACACCCCGGTGATGACACGTGTCATCATCGTGGCGAAGCTAGTCGATGACCCGGATGAGCCAAACCCTACCCGACCTACTACGCGGGCCGCGTAGGCCCTGGTCTTGTTTTACGTGGGCCGCGATAAAAGCCAAATCAGGCCCCATAAATTGCAACGAAAGGCCTTCAGTCGAAATTCGTTCATTCACTCGATCTCTCTCTCAATTTCTTAATAGTAGAAGCTATATTCGGGTCTAAATACCCCCTAAATAACGAAGTTCTGCTTCGTTGTAAGTATCATAACCCCTGGATACGTATTAGATACTCTGCCCGATTGATCTAGGGTTCCGTAACGGCTGTCGTGGTTCTGCCCGACGTATTCGTTGGAATGCCGTCTCGGGGAGGGTATTACTAATGTTAAAATGGGTTATTATACTAACACATGTGCATTTGTGTAAATTATAGATTGTCACCAGGAAACCCTAAATAATAATCTAAGACAGCAATGTGAGTAATCTCCTTTTTGTAAACAGTTTTTACAAAACCTTAACTATTTTACAATGCAATTTAGCACTGATTGAGTAAACATTGTAATCGCTCTCAATACTGCTTAAATTAAATTAACCTTTCTTGATTAAACTAGGATTCACTCACCAGTATTTCCCCACTGACAAATGTTTTTAAAACGCGTTTCAGGTAACACAATGTGAAAGCCAATTATAAGCCAGCTGGACAGCACTGAAGGCTTGGAAAAGTGGCTATAAAAGTTACCTAAATAAAAGAAGGCGTGTATTTCATTAAAATGGGATTTATCCCTATAAATCAGTTTGTAATGAAAACTTGGGTTTTATCCCAATGTGTTTATTTATATAAAATGGGGTATTTTACTCTGATAAAATATTTCCTATCTACGGTCCTGATGAAATTTCCACTGCCAAAGTTTAGACAATACCAGATACCACCGAAACTGGCTCGCGGCCGCCCGTTCTTGTAATTGCATAGGGATCGGGGGTTGCGACACTAATGGTCCAGCCATTATTCGAATTGAAAGTGGCTATGAGTTGGTAATTATGTAGGTAATAAACCCTTAAAAGGGCACCCACTGATTATCACTCTAACTTGGTCAAATGTCGGGTCAAACTTATTATTAAAAAGTCAACAGAATCCATTTTTACAAATAAATTCATAACTGATCATGTAGAAGTTATGGAACATGTTTAAACACTAAAATAACTTGGTAAATAATATAAGAACATGTTTAGGCATGTTCAACCCAACAATTCTGAGTTTAGGCTCAGTTCGGAACCGAAAGTCGCAAAAGTAGACTTTTGCTTTGACTTTCAGTTCTGACCCGATTTAGCTTAGTTTAGATATGCCTTAGGGTTCCTTTAGGACCATATTATAAGTTAGTATAACCCTCTGAGATTATACTATATGGTTCCTATTAAATCTAATTTATATGCATGTTTCCGTTAAATGCTTAAAAGTTGACCATTATGCCCTTTTGATATTAAAAAAAGATTTTTGAAAACGTGAGAGGACAAAAACCTTTATTACTGATTTATAAGCATGTCCTAAAAATTTGACATCAGTTTGTGGTCTAAATTAGGAGTTATGCTCGATATCGTAAATTGAAGGATTTTTATTAATTAATCGGCATTTTTGGCATAAAACCTATTTAAACCCAAATTTCGACACCAAACTTTTTGCCCACTATTATTATATAATATTTAGGGATTTTTGAATTTTTTTTTTTAATTTTAAACTGATCATAACATAGGGTTCTTGCATTAACTCGGTAAGTGACGGTTATGCCCTTTTTGCTAATAAAATGAGTTTTACACATCCTTTACATGTCAAATCTTTTTCTACTGATTTTATATATTAAATAAATTATTTTAAATAGTAGAGGCGGATCAAAATCTAAGATTTTATTAATCAACTCGAATACCGTCAAATACCGACTTTTATGCGATTTAGGCGCATAGTATGGTTTAAAACCATATTTAGCACCTAAGGCTTTTTACCTACTGATCTTATGAATAAATTTTTATACTTCAACAGTAAGTTAAAGTTTTGAACTCAGATTTCCAAATTTGACCCTTAAAGAAATGTAAAATGACCAAAATGCCCCTTCGGTGCATAGTTTGGTCATAAAAGATAAATTTCACATATGTATGGTATCTTACTGATATAACCCATTAAAATAAATATTTTTACTGATTATTTTAGACCATAAACTCAGATTACTATTTAACCTCTTTTATAAGCTTTAAAATGACCAAAATACCCTTACGAGGCTTAATTTGATTTTAAATTCGTTTTGAGCATAATGGAAGGTATCCTACTGATATCACAACATATTTTGAGCATATTAACTTGTGAAAACCTGTATATGACTCATTTGGTTACCCATTATGCATTTCCGCGTTCGGTGCGGTTTATGTAACTAGTTTGCATAAATTAACCGAAACGGGTCAAACCTTATCATTTCCCTTCAAAATCCAGAATGTGTTTAGTTTACCCTTATTATACAAGTCTTCATACTTGTCGGGTCTAAATCACATTCTAATCCGGTCTTCTCTTAATCTTGCGTTTTGAACCGTATACCTTTCTTTAAAACTAACCGGTCTAAGTAATAGCTTAAGTCAGACCCGTTAGGAATCTAATAGGTTATTAAAAACCTTCATTCCAGAATAGGAGCCCGGAAAAAGCTATCTGTACTTGCTGGTTGATATACGGCTGGGATAAAAATTATATTTTTGCTCAGGTAAATACTTTTAACTTATTTTCCCTTATATGGGCTTGGGGTACGGTATTTAATAATACCGCTTGGTCGGGTATTGAATCTTTAATCGAATAATGGTTAAATCATTGAGATAACCCGTTTAATCTGTTTTGTTTGTTTTAAGCCTTTGGGGGGTTAATGATCATGTCTTGGATATCCTCGGCTCATTCATTGAAATGGCCACGACTTAAGCACGGGGTGTAGGCATACACCTGCCGGTGCGTATGTAAAAAGATATACCCGCTCGTTGAGAATAACTCGCCGTGGGTTTATATTATGTGGTGTGTCTATTAATCTTTAACCCGGTATTTCTAACCCGGGCTACTGAATGTATGACAAACATATATATCTTTTACAAGATTATTTTTGAATAATTATCCCAAGTTATAAAAGATTATTGGTGCCTTGTGCATTTAAATCAATTTTCTTAAACATTTTCAAAATGAGTCGGTTAATTGTATTTACCAGTGAAAACTGACGTATTTTCCAAAAAGGTTAAGTGCAGGTACTAAGCGAAATGGGCTGGCTACTCCTAGTAACAAATAAAGAGTCTTGCAAGCTTTTGATGCTTAAATCTGTTGAACAACATTTCGTTTTATCTTAGATCCGCCTGTGGATCCTTTTTCAACCCGTTGTAATATTAAATGTTACTTTCGTATCGGTTTGTAATATTATTACTTTTAGACTTCCGCAGTGCATTGAACTGTGATTAATTGACTTTGATGATATCAACTACGTCACGATACTCCCCACCAGGCCCACCAGTAATACGTGAAAATATCGGGGTGTGACATATATATATGCGGATTAGAGACCAAAAAATAAACACTCAAAAAATGGCTACAATTTAAGGAATTTGTTTAGTGACGGCATCAGATTTCAAATTGATGGAGAAAGGTCTGGTGGCAAGAAAAGCTGCTTCCAGGAGGTTGTCAAGTGTTTTCGCTCGACGATTCCATTCTTGGGTGGTGGGTTTGGACCTTATTCCTGTAACTCGAATCCTAGTCTGGTATATCCCATTTTAGTTTTACACCATTGTGAACCTTACGCCTTTTTAACTCTCTGATCAAGGTTCTCGGCAATGAAAAATCTTCGTAAACTAAATCACACGTGTATATGTTGACATTTAAGAGATATACAGTCAAGAAAATCAAGAGCAATGGTGATGTATATGCGGATAAGAAACCAAAAAATAAACACTCAAAAAATGGCTACGATTTAAGGAATGTGTTTAGTGACGACATCAGATTCCTAATTGATGGAGAAAGGTCTGGTGGCAAGAAAAGCTGCTTCCCGGAGGTTGTCAAGTGTTTTTGCTCGACGATTCTATTGTTGGGTGGTTTGTTTGGCCCTTGTTCATGTAACTCGAACCCTAGCCCGATATATCCTATTTTAGTTTTACACCATTGTGAACCATACGCCTTTTTTACTCTCTGATCGATGTTCTCGGCATTGAAAAATCTTCGTAAACTAAATCACACGTGTATATGTTGACATTTAAGAGATATACAGTCTAGAAAATCAAGAGCAATGGTGATATATATGTGGATTAGACACCCAGATATAAACACTCAAAAAATGGCTACAATTTAAGGAATGTGTTTAGTGACGGCATCAGATTCCTAATTGATGGAAAAGGTCTGGTGGCAAGAAAAGCTGCTTCCAAGAGGTTGTCAAGTGTTTTCGCTCGACGATTCCATTCTTGGGTGGTTGGTTTGGCCGTTGTTCCTGTAACTCGAATCCTAGCCCGTTATATCCCATTTTAGTTTTACACCATTGTGAACCTTACGCCTTTTTTACTCTCTGATCAAGGTTCTCGAGTTACAGGATCATCAGATAGATATGAAAAGCATCTAGGAAGAAAGAACCAAGCTGATTCTATTAAAAATCTTCGTATACTAAATCACACGTGTATATGTTGACATTTAAGAGATATACAGTCATGAAAATCAAGAGCAATGGTGATATATATGCGGATTAGACACAAAAAACTAAACACTCAAAACATGGCTACAATTTAAGGAATGTATTTAGTGACGACATCAGATTCCTAATTGATGGAGAAAGGTCTGGTGGCAAGAAAAGTTGCTTCCAGGAGGTTGTCAAGTGTTTTTGCTCGATAATTCCATTCTTGGGTGGTTGGTTTGGACCTTGTTCCTGTAACTCGAATCCTAGTCCGGTATATCCCATTTTAGTTATACACCATTTTGAACCTTACGCCTTTTTTACTCTCTGATCGAGGTTCTCGACAATAAAAAATCTCCGTAAACTAAATCACACGTGAATATGTTGACATTTAAGAGATATACAGTCAAGAAAATCAAGAGAAATGTTGATGTATATGCAGATTAGACACCAAAAAATAAACACTCAAAAATGGCTACGATTTAAGGAATGTGTTTAGTGACGGCATCAGATTCCTAATTGATGGAGAAAGGTCCGGTGGCAAGAAAAGCTGCTTCCATGAGCTTGTTAAGTGTTTTCGCTCGACGATTCCATTCTTGGGTGGTTAGTTTGGCCCTTGTTCCTGTAACTCGAATCCTAGCCCAGTATATCCCATTTTACTTTCACACCATTGTGAACCTTACGCCTTTTTTACTTTCTGATCGAGGTTCTCGGCATTGAAAAATCTTCGTAAACTAAATCACACGTGTATATGTTGACATTTAAGAGATATATAGTCAAGAAAATCAAGAGCAATGGTGATATATATGTGGATTAGACACCCAGAAATAAACACTCAAAAAATGGCTACAATATAAGGAATGTGTTTAGTGACGGCATCAGATTCCTAATTCCTAATTGAAGGAGAAAGGTCTGGTGGCAAGAAAAGCTGCTTCCAGGAGGTTGTTAAGTGTTTTTGCTCGACGATTCTATTGTTGGGTGGTTGGTTTGGCCCTTGTTCCTGTAACTCGAATCCTTGCCCAGTATATCCCATTTTAGTTTTACACCATTGTGAACCTTACACCGTTTTTACTCTCTGATCGGGGTTCCTGGCATTGAAAAATCTTCGTAAACTAACTCACACTTGTATATGTTGACATTTAAGAGATATACAGTCAAGAAAATCAAGAGTAATGGTGATGTATATGCGGATAAGAAACCAAAAAATAAACACTCAAAAAATGGCTACGATTTAAGGAATGTGTTTAGTGACGACATCAGATTCCTAATTGATGGAGAAAGGTCTGGTGGCAAGAAAAGCTGCTTCCCGGAGGTTGTCAAGTGTTTTTGCTCGACGATTCTATTGTTGGGTGGTTTGTTTGGCCCTTGTTCATGTAACTCGAACCCTAGCCCGATATATCCTATTTTAGTTTTACACCATTGTGAACCATACGCCTTTTTTACTCTCTGATCGATGTTCTCGGCATTGAAAAATCTTCGTAAACTAAATCACACGTGTATATGTTGACATTTAAGAGATATACAGTCTAGAAAATCAAGAGCAATGGTGATATATATGTGGATTAGACACCCAGATATAAACACTCAAAAAATGGCTACAATTTAAGGAATGTGTTTAGTGACGGCATCAGATTCCTAATTGATGGAAAAGGTCTGGTGGCAAGAAAAGCTGCTTCCAAGAGGTTGTCAAGTGTTTTCGCTCGACGATTCCATTCTTGGGTGGTTGGTTTGGCCGTTGTTCCTGTAACTCGAATCCTAGCCCGTTATATCCCATTTTAGTTTTACACCATTGTGAACCTTACGCCTTTTTTACTCTCTGATCAAGGTTCTCGAGTTACAGGATCATCGGATAGATATGAAAAGCATCTAGGAAGAAAGAACCAAGCTGATTCTATTAAAAATCTTCGTATACTTAATCACACGTGTATATGTTGACATTTAAGAGATATACAGTCATGAAAATCAAGAGCAATGGTGATATATATGCGGATTAGACACAAAAAACTAAACACTCAAAACATGGCTACAATTTAAGGAATGTATTTAGTGACGACATCAGATTCCTAATTGATGGAGAAAGGTCTGGTGGCAAGAAAAGTTGCTTCCAGGAGGTTGTCAAGTGTTTTTGCTCGATAATTCCATTCTTGGGTGGTTGGTTTGGACCTTGTTCCTGTAACTCGAATCCTAGTCCGGTATATCCCATTTTAGTTATACACCATTTTGAACCTTACGCCTTTTTTACTCTCTGATCGAGGTTCTCGACAATAGAAAATCTCCGTAAACTAAATCACACGTGAATATGTTGACATTTAAGAGATATACAGTCAAGAAAATCAAGAGAAATGTTGATGTATATGCAGATTAGACACCAAAAAATAAACACTCAAAAATGGCTACGATTTAAGGAATGTGTTTAGTGACGGCATCAGATTCCTAATTGATGGAGAAAGGTCCGGTGGCAAGAAAAGCTGCTTCCATGAGCTTGTTAAGTGTTTTCGCTCGACGATTCCATTCTTGGGTGGTTAGTTTGGCCCTTGTTCCTGTAACTCGAATCCTAGCCCAGTATATCCCATTTTACTTTTACACCATTGTGAACCTTACGCCTTTTTTACTTTCTGATCGAGGTTCTCGGCATTGAAAAATCTTCGTAAACTAAATCACACGTGTATATGTTCACATTTAAGAGATATATAGTCAAGAAAATCAAGAGCAATGGTGATATATATGTGGATTAGACACCCAGAAATAAACACTCAAAAAATGGCTACAATATAAGGAATGTGTTTAGTGACGGCATCAGATTCCTAATTCCTAATTGAAGGAGAAAGGTCTGGTGGCAAGAAAAGCTGCTTCCAGGAGGTTGTTAAGTGTTTTTGCTCGACGATTCTATTGTTGGGTGGTTGGTTTGGCCCTTGTTCCTGTAACTCGAATCCTTGCCCAGTATATCCCATTTTAGTTTTACACCATTGTGAACCTTACACCGTTTTTACTCTCTGATCGGGGTTCCTGGCATTGAAAAATCTTCGTAAACTAACTCACACTTGTATATGTTGACATTTAAGAGATATACAATGAAGAAAATCAAGAGCAATGGTGATCTATATGTGGATTAGACACCAAAAAATAAACGCTCAAAAAGTGGCTACAATTTAAGGAATGTGTTTAGAGATATGCAGTCAAGAAAATCAAGAGCAATGGTGATATATATGTGGATTAGACATCCAGAAATAAACACTAAAAACGGCTACAATTTAAGGAATGTGTTTAGTGACGACATCAGATTCCTAATTGATAGAGAAAGGTCCGGTGACAAGAAATGCGGCTTCTAGGAGGTTGTCAATTGTTTTTGCTTGACGAATCCACTCTTGGGTGGTTGGTTTGGCCCATGTTCCTGTAACTCGAATCATGGCCCGGTATATCCCATTTTAGTTTTACACCATTGTGAACCTTACGCCTTTTTTACTCCCTGAACGAGGTTCCCGATATTGAAAAATCTTCGTAAACTAAATCACACGTGTATATGTTGACATTTAAGAGATATACAATCAAGAAAATCAAGAGCAATGGTGATACATATGTGGATTAGACACAAAAATAAAATAAACACTCAAAACATGGCTGCAATTTAAGGAACGTGTTTAGTGACGGCATCAGATTCCTAATTGATGGAGAAAGGTCTGGTGGCAAGAAAAGCTGCTTCCAGGAGATTGTCAAGTGTTTTCGCTCGTCGATTCCATTCTTGGGTGGTTGGTTTGGATCTTGTTCCTGTAACTCAAATCCGATCCCGGTATATCCCATTTTAGTGTTACACCATTGTGAACCTTACGCCTTTTTTACTCTCTGATCGAGGTTCTCGGCAATGAAAAATCTTCGTAAACTAAATCACACGTGTATATGTTGACATTTAAGAGATATACAGTCTAGAAAATCAAGAGCAATGGTGATGTATATGCGTATTAGTCACCAAAAAATAAACACTCAAAAATGGCTACAATTTAAGGAATGTGTTTAGTGACGGCATCAGATTCCTAATTCCTAATTGAAGGAGAAAGGTCTGGTGGCAAGAAAAGCTGCTTCCAGGAGGTTGTTAAGTGTTTTTGCTCGACGATTCTATTGTTGGGTGGTTGGTTTGGCCCTTGTTCCTGTAACTCGAATCCTAGCCCAGTATATCCCATTTTAGTTTTACACCGTTGTGAACCTTACACCGTTTTTACTCTCTGATCGGGGTTCCTGGCATTAAAAATCTTCGTAAACTAACTGACACTTGTATATGTTGACATTTAAGAGATATACAATGAAGAAAATCAAGAGCAATGGTGATATATATGTGGATTAGACTCCAAAAAATAAACGCTCAAAAAGTGGCTACAATTTAAGGAATGTGTTTAGTGACGGCATCAGATTCCTAATTGATAGAGAAAGGTCTGGTGGTAAGAAAAGCTGCTTCCAGGAGGTTGTCAAGTGTTTTCGCTCGACGATTCAATTCTTGGGTGGTTGGTTTGTCCCTTGTTCCTGTAACTCAAAATCCTAGCACGGTATATCTCATTTTAGTTTTACACCATTGTGTACCTTACGCCTTTTTTACTCCCTGATCGAGGTTCTCGAGTTACAGGATCATCAGATAGCTATGAAAAGCATCTAGGTAGAAAGGACCAAGCTGTTTCTATAAAAAAATCTTCGTAAACTAAATCACACGTGTATATATTGACATTTAAGAGATATACAGTCAAGAAAATCAAGAGCAATGGTGATATATATGCGGATTAGACACAAAAAAAAAGAAACACTCAAAACATGGCTACAATTTAAGGAATGTGTTTAGTGACGGCATCAGATTCCTAATTGACGGAGAAAGGTCTGGTGGCAAGAAAAGCTGCTTCCAGGAGGTTGTCAAGTGTTTTCGCTCGACGATTCAATTCTTGGGTTGTTGGTTTGGCCCTTTTTCCTGTAACTTGAATCCTAGCCTGGTATACCCCATTTTAGTTTAACACCATTGTGCACCTTACGCCTTTTTTACTCTCTGATCGAGGTTCTCGGCATTGAAAAATCTTCGTAAACTAAACCACACGTGTATATGTTGACATTTAAGAGATATACAATTTAGAAAACCAAGTGCAATGGTGATATATATGTGGATTAGACTTCCAGAAATAAACACTCAAAAAATAGTTACAATTTAAGGAATATGTTTAGTGACGGCATCAGATTGCTAAACGATGGAGAAAGGTCTGGTGGCAAGAAAAGCTGCTTTTTGGAGGCTGTCAAGTGTTTTTGCTCGACGAATCCTTTCTTGGGTGGTTGGTTTGGCCCTTGTTCCTATAACTCGAATCCTGGCCCGGTATATCCCATTCTAGTTTTTCACCATTGTGAACCTTACGCCTTTTTTTACTCTCTGATCGAGGTTCCCGACATTGAGAAATCTTCGTAAACTAAATCACACTTGTACATGTTGACATTTAAGAGATATACAGTCAAGAAAATCAAGAGCAATGGTGATATATTTGCAGATTAGACACAAAAAAATAAACACTCAAAACATGGCTACAATTTAAGGAATGTGTTTAGTGACGGCGTCAGATTCCTAATTAATGGAGAAAGGTCTGGTGGCAAGAAAAGCTGCTTCCAGGAGGTTGTCAAGTGTTTTCGCTCGACGATTCTGTTCTTGGGTGGTTGGTTTGGCCCATGTTCCTGTAACTTGAATCCCAGCCCGGTATATCCCATTTTAGTTTTACACCATTGTGAACCTTACGCCTTTTTTTACAATCTGATCGAGGTTCTCGGCATTGAAAAATCTTCGTAAACTAAATCACAGGTGTATATGTTGACATTTAAGAGATATACAATCAAGAAAATCAAGAGAAATGGTAATATTTATGCGGATTAGACACCAAAAAATGGCTACAATTTAAGGAATGTGTTTAGTGACACCATCAGATTCCTAATTGATGGAGAAAGGTCTGGTGGTAAGAAAAGCTGCTTCCAGGAGGTTGTCAAGGATTTTCGCTCTACGATTCCATTCTTGGGTGGTTGCTTTAGGCCTTGTTCCTGTAACACGAATCCTAGCCCGGTATATCCCATTTTAGTTTTACACCATTGTGAACCTTACACCGTTTTTACTCTCTGATCGGGGTTCCCGGCATTGAAAAATCTTCGTAAACTAAATCATACTTGTATATGTTGACATTTAAGAGATATACAGTCAAGAAAATCAAGAGCAATGGTGATATATATGCAAATTAGACACCAAAAAATAAACACTCAAAAAGTGGCTACAATTTAAGGAATGTGTTTAGTGACGGCATCAGAATCCTAATAGATGGGGAAAGGTCTGGTGGCAAGAAAAGTTGCTTCTAGGAGGTTGTCAAGTGTTTTCGCTCGACAATTCCATTCCTGGGTGGTTGGTTTGGCCCTTGTACCTGTAACTCGAATCCTATCCCGGTATATCCCATTTTAGTTTTACACCATTGTGAATCTTACGCCTTTTTACTCTCTGATCGAGGTTCTCGGCTTTGAAAAATCTTCGTAAACTAAATCACAAGTGTATATGTTGACATTTAAGAGATATAAAGTCAAGAAAATCTTGAGCAATGGTGATATATATGTGGATCAGACATCCAGAAATAAACACTCAAAAAATGGCTTCAATTTAAGGAGTGTGTTTAGTGACGGCATCAGATTCCTAATTGATAGAGAAAGGTCTGGTGGCAAGAAAAGCGCTTCTAGGAGGTTGTCAAGTGTTTTTGCTCGACGAATCCATTCTTGGATGGTTGGTTTGGCCCTTGTTCTCGTAACTCGAATCCTGGCCCGGTATATCCCATTTTAGTTTTACACCATTGTGAACCTTACGCCTTTTTTACTCTCTGATCGAGGTTCCCGGCATTGAAAAATCTTCGTAAACTAAATCACACGTGTATATGTTGACATTTAAGAGATATACAGTCAATAAAATCAAGAGCAATGGTGATATATAAGCGGATTAGACACCAAAATGTCTACAATTTAAGGAATGTGTTTAGTGACGGCATAAGATTCCTAATTGATGGAGAACTGTCTGGTGGCAAGAAAAGCTACTTCCAGGAGGTTGTCAAGTGTGTTCGGTCAACGTCTCCATTCTTGGGTGGTTGGTTTGGCCCTTGTTCCTGTAACTCGAATCCTAGCCCGGTATATCCCATTTTTGTTTTACACCATTGTGAACCTTACGCCTTTTAACTCTCTGGTCGAGGTTCCCGGCATTGAAAAATCTTCGTAAACTAAATCACTCTTGTATATGTTGACATAAGATATGCAGTCATGAAAATCAAGAGCAATGGTGTTATATATGCGGATTAGAGACCAAAAAATAAACGCTCAAAAAGTGGCTACAATCTAAGGAATGTGTTTAGTGACGGCATCAGATTCCTAATTGATGGAGAAAGATCCGGGGGCAAGAAAAGCTGCTTCTAGGAGGTTGTCATGTGTTTTCGCTCGATGATTCCATTTTTGGGTGGTTGGTTTGACCCTTGTTCCTGTAATTCGAATCCTAGCCCGGTATATCCCATTTTAGTTTTACACCATTGTGAACCTTACGCCTTTTTTACTCTCTGATCGAGGTTCTCGGCATTGCAAAATCTTCGTAAACTAAATCACACGTGTATATGTTGACATTTAAGAGATATACAGTCAAGAAAATAAAGGGCAATGGGGATATATATGCGGATTAGACACCAAAAAATAAACACTCAAAAAATGGCTACAATTTAAGGAATGTGTTTAGTGACGGCCTCAGATTCCTCATTGATGGAGAAAGGTCTGGTGGCATGAAAAGTTGCTTTCAAGTGGTTGTCAAGTGTTTTCGCTCGACGATTCCATTCTTGGGTGGCTGGTTTGGCCCTTGTCCCTATAACTCGAATCCTTGCCCGGTACATCCCATTTAAGTTTTACACCATTGTGAATCTTACACCTTTTTTACCCTTTGATCGAGATTCTTGGCATTGAAAAATCTTCGTAAATAAAATCACACGTGTATATGTTGACATTTAAGAGATATACAGTCAAGATAATCAAGAGCAATGGTGATATATATATGCGGATTAGACACCAAAAAATAAACATTCAAAAAATGGCTTCAATTTAAGGAATGTGTTTATTGACGACATCAGATTCCTAATTGATGGAGAAAGGTCTGGTGACAAGAAAACCTGCTTCTAGGAGGTTGTCAAGTGTTTTTGCTAGACGATTCCATTCTTGGGTGGTTGGTTTGGCCCTTATTCCTGTAACTCGAATCCTAGCCCGGTATATCCCATTTTAGTTTTACACCATTGTGAACCTTATTCTTTTTTTACTCTCTGATTGAGGTTCTCGGCATTGAAAAATATTCGTAAACAAAATCACACGTGTATATGTTGACATTTAAGATAAATACAGTCAAGAATATCAAGAGCAATGATGATATTTATGCAGATTAGACATAAAAAAATAAGCACTCAAAAAACGGCTACAATTTAAGAAATGTGTTTATTGCCGGAATCAGATTCCTAATTGATGGAGAAAGGTCTGGTGGCAAGAAAAGCTGCTTTCAGGAGGTTGTCAAGTGTTTTCGCTCGACGATTCCATTCTTGGGTGGTTGGTTTGGCCCTTGTTCCTGTAACTCGAATCCTAGCCCGGTATATCCCATTTTAGTTTTACACAATTGTGAACCTTATGCCTTTTTTACTCTCCGATCGAGGTTCTCGGTGTTGAAAAATCTTCTTAAACTAAATCACACGTATATATCTTGATATTTAAGAGCTATACAGTCAAGAAAATCAACAACAATGGTGATATATTTGCGGATTAGACACCAAAAAATAAACACTCAAAAAATGGCTACAATTTAAGGAATGTGTTTAGTGACGGCATCAGATTCCTAATTGATGGAGAAAGGTCTAGAAGCAAGAAAAGCTGCTTCTAGGAGGTTAAAGTGTTTTCGCTCGACGATTCCATTTTTGGGTGGTTGGTTTGGCCCTTGTTCCTGTAAATCGAATCCTAGCCCGGTATATCCCGTTTTAGTTTTACACCATTGTGATCCTTAAGCCTTTTTTACTCTCTAATCGAGGTTCTCAACGTTGAAAATCTTCGTGAACTAAATCACACGTGTATATGTTGACATTTAAGAGAAATACAGTCAAGAAAATCAAGAGCAATGGTGATATATATGCGGATTAGACACCAAAAAATAAACACTCAAGAAATGGCTACAATTTACGGAATGTGTTTAGTGACGGTATCAGATTCCTAATTGATGGAGAAAGGTCTAGTGGAAAGAAAAGCTTCTTGCAGGAGGTTGTCAAGTGTTTTCGCTCGATGATTCCATTCTTGGGTGGCTGGTTTGGCCCTTGTTCCTGTAACTCGTATCCTAGCCCGGTATATCCCATTTTAGTTTTACACCATTGTGAACCTTACGCCTTTTTTACTCTCTGATCGAGGTTCTCAGCGTTGAAAATCTTCGTGAACTAAATCACACGTGTATATGTTGACATTTAAGAGATATACAGTCAAGAAAATCAAGAGCAATGGTGATATATATGCGGATTAGACACCAAAAAATGGCTACAATTTAAAGAATGTGTTTAGTGACGGCATCAGATTCGTAATTGATGGAGAAAGGTCTGGTGGCAAGAAAAGTTGCTTCCAGGAGGTTGTCGAGTGTTTTCGCTCTACGATTCCATTCTTGGGTGGTAGGTTTGGCCCTTGTTCCTGTAACTCGAATCCTAGCCCTGTACTTCCCATTTTAGTTTTACACCATTGTGAACCTTACGCCTGTTTTACTCTCCGATCGAGTTTCTCGGTATTGAAAAATATTCGTAAACTAAATCACACGTGTATATGTTGACATTTAAGAGATATACAGTCAAGAAAATCAAGAGCAATGGTGATATATATGCAGATTAGACACCAAAAAATAAACACTCAAAAAATGGCTACAATTTAAGGAATGTGTTTAGAGACGGCATCAGATTCCTAATTGATGGAGAAAGGTCTGGTGGCAAGAAAAGCTGCATCCACGAGGTTGTCAAGTGTTTTCGCTCGACGATTCCATTCTTGGGTGGTTGGTTTGGCCCTTGTTCCTGTAACTCGAATCCTATCCCGGTATATCCCATTTTAGTTTTACACCATTATGAACCTTACGCCTTTTTTACTCTCTGATCGAGGTTCTAGATGTTGAAAAATCTTCGTAAACTAAATCACACATTTATATGTTGACATTTAAGAGATATATAGTCAAGAAAATCAAGAGCAATTGTGATATATATGCGGATTAAACACCAAAAAAAACATTCAAAAAATGGCTACAATTTAAGAAATGTGTATAATGACGGCATCAGATTCCTAATTAACGGAGAAAGGTTTGGTGGTAAGAAAAGCTGCTTCCAGGAGGTTGTCAAGTGTTTTCGCTAGACGATTCCATTCTTGGGTTGTTGTTTTGGACCTTGTTCCGGTAACTTGAATCCTAGGTCGGTATATCCCATTTTAGTTTTATACCATTGTGAACCTTACGCCTTTTTTACTCTCTGATTGAGGTTCTCGGCATTGAAAAATCTTCATAAACTAAATCACACTTGTATATGTTGACATTTAAGAGAAATACAGTCAAGAATATCAAGAGCAATGGTGATATATATGCGGATTAGACACCAAAAAATAAACACTCAAAAAATGGCTACAACTTAAGGAATGTGTTTAGTGACAGCATGAGATTCCTAATTGATGGAGAAAGTTCTGGTGGTAAGAAAAGCTACTTGCAGGCGGTTGTCAAGTGTTTTTGCAAGAAGATTCCATTCTTGGGTGGTTTGTATGGCCCATGTTCCTGTAACTCGAATCCTAGCCCGGTATATTCCATTTTAGTTTTACCCCATTGTGAACCTTACGCCTTTTCTACACTCTAATCGAGTTTCTCGGCATTGAATAATCTTCGTATAATAAATCTCACGTGTATATGTTGACATTTAAGAGATATACAGTCAAGAAAATCAAGAGAAATGGTGATATATATGCGGATTAGACACCAAAAAATAAACACTCAAAATATGGCTACAATTTAAGGAATGTGTTTAGTGAAGGAATCAGATTCCTAATTGATGAAGAAAGGCCTGGTGGCAAGAAAAGCTGCTTCCAGGTGTTCGCTCGACGATTCCATTCTTGGGTGGTTGGTTTGGCCATTGTTCCTGTAACTCGAATACTAGCCCGGTATATCCCATTTTAGTTTTTCACCATTGTGAACCTTACACCTTTTTTACTCTCTGATTGAGGTTCTCGGCATTTAAAAATCTTCGTAAACTAAATCACACGTGTATATGTTGACATTTAAGAGATATACAGTCAAGAAAATCAATAGCAATGATGATATATATGCGGATTAGACACCAAAAAAATAAACACTCAAAAATGGCTACAATTTAAGGAATGTGTTTAGAGACGGCATCCGATTCCTAATTGATGGAGAAAGGTCTGGTGGCAAGAAAAGTTGCTTTCACGAGGTTGTCAAGTGTTTTCGCTCGACGATTCCATTCTTGGGTGGTTGGTTTGGCCCTTGTTCCAATAAATCGAATCCTAACCCGATATATCTCATTTTAGTTTTACACCATTATGAAACTTACACCTTTTTTACTCTCTGATCGAGGTTCTCAGTGTTGAAAAATCTTCGTAAACTAAATCACACGTGTATATGTTGACATTTAAGAGATATATAGTCAAGAAAATCAAGAGCAATTGTGATATATATGCGGATTAGACACCAAAAAATAAACACTCAAAAAATGGCTACAATTTAAGGAATGTGTTTAGTGACGACATCAGATTCCTAATTGATGGAGAAAGGTCTAGTGGCAAGAAAAGCTGCTTCCAGGAGGTTGTCAAGTGTTTTCTGTGACAACCCTCAAAATTTCATGTATCCGTACGATTTATTTATGTTAATTAAAGTGCTTGATGACCGTGCTGAATTACTTAACCGCTTTCTGATTTTTGTGTCATACTTACATGTGCTTGTTAACATACTAGTCTTGCGCAGAAAAGTTACTAAATTGTCCTGTATGCTTTCCCAAGTGTTGGGAATTAAAAGTGTTACAAAAAGATATATATAGGACACTATATGGAATAACTTAGCACTTTAACGGAACGGTATCCAACCGAACAACCGGACATTACCCGGGACACTAAAATATTGCAAGAAGCATTGTTTTTATTTTTCTGAGCTAGTTACGATTCCCGAACACCTTAACACACTATATAATGCATCATACACTAAAACACCTAAACATACACTTGAAATCTAACTAATTTCCCTAACTTACCATTGCATGCCAACTAAACCAACCCCCCCCCCCCCCCCGAAAAAAAAACCGGTTATGGAGTGGCCCCACTCCTAGATTTTATTTGAATTGTTTAAGTGATCTTGTTTCCATATTTGGTGAACATAAGAACCATTGGATCAAGAGGTGTTGGACACAAGTTTATAATAACCTCTAGACTAACATAACTTATCATTCTCAACACACATCAACACCATCACTCTCTCTTCCTCTCTTCTTGGTCTCGGCCGAGAACCACCACCACCATACCTTCACCATCATTTCACTTCCATTCATTCTACATACTCTCAAGGGTGCTAAGGATCTTACAACGAAGCTTGGTGTTCTCGGAAGTGGAAGGACCTTCTTCGTTTGCTATTAACCACCTCATTTCTTCTCTTGAACATCCCTAGCCTTGAGCTAGTGGTAAGAACATCCTACACTTCATATTTCATCTTATTTATGTGGTTAAAGTAGGTTACATGATGATAAATTTAATGAACACTAAGAAACTTGAACTTGAAACATGAACATAAGCTAAAGTTATGAAGAAATCATGTTGTTTAGTGTTGATATACTTGTTGATTGTTTGTAGAAATGATGTTGATCATCATGTAGTCTTGCTAGATCATGATTAAAAACATAATCTAGCAAGATGAGAGGATGAACATGTTAAAGGTTAAGGATCATCCTCACTAAAGTCTTGAACTTGAAAGAACAACTTTGTTTTCTTGAAAAGTAATAAACAAAGTAAGTTGTTAAACACATAGATCTAAATATTTATGAATGGTTTTTAAAGAAACCTAGTTAAAATGCAAGTGTTACTAAATCTTGGTTCTTACATAAATAAACATCATTTTTGGTGGTTAACAAAGTAAAGAAACACATGTGTAACAAGAAAAATACATGAAGAAGTATTTTTAGAAAATATGAACATAAGTTGTAAAGAATCATATTCTTTAAAAATGGGGTTTTTAAAGAAGCAATCACACTTTAAAAGGTAACAAGATTTACTAAATACACTAGTAAGTTACTACACATTTTTATAAACTTTCAAGTTCATGATATAGAAATTAATGCTTGTTTTTAACAAAGATTAATAAATAAAGATTTTACATTGTTGATAGATGATTGTTGAATATTTTTTGGAAAAGAAAATGATATGCTTAATAGCATGGACACCTCCGTTTACAAAGAAAACTCTAGCGAAATTTTTTAAAAATTCCAACACTTAGAAAATATTTTTCTAAACAAGCGTTACAAGTATATTTTATAACTTGTGTTTCGAATATAAACTTCGCCATAATTTTTGTAACAAAATACAAAGTATCGGAAGTTGTTTTTTACAAGTAAAATGGATAAATATATATTTAGAATATATATATTTTATATTAGGACACTTGTGTGGATACTTGTTTGTTTTGTGAGATAGTTATATTATTTTAGGGTAAAATAATGTAACTTAACAATATAACTTGACATTTGAATTGTGTGGTGCGTGATAGAAGTAATGAGTAGATAAACCGTACGTAGGATACGTGTTATGCATGAGAATCTGATTGTTATATGCACCTTATTAGGACGTGGTTGATTTCCTGATTATTAGAGTACTTAATCTAACTGAGCAAACCAAGGTGAGTTCACACTTTCTACAAGGCATGGGATTCCCTGTGGTTTGGGAATGGGTTAAGAAACTAAAACGGGACCTACATATCCTCCTTGGGTAGGATATGTACCGCCATCCTCCATAGGTGGGATGCCAATATTAATCCTGCGTATTCTCCATGGGTAGAATACATACGTTCGTCCTCCTTGGGTAGGACAACAACCTTAAAACATACTAGACAAAACTCTATCATTAAGTCCCTCATTTTATATCGACTTAATCGCCGAGGCCTATGGCGAGCGGGTCATTAGTTAATAGCGCTATTAGGTTTAACAAACCTCACACCGTGCCGTTCGGACGGGCGTGTACTAATGGACTATGGCAAACTGTCAATGATGATAGACATTGACGTAGGGCACAACTTACTTTCGTTAGTAGTCGATATCTTAACGGTTTAGTGGTTTACATGGGGAAGCCCCCACTAAATATGGTTTGGGAAAAGAGAAATTGGTTAAACATATTTTTAACTATGGGGTAACCCCCATGGCAAGTAAGCCAACTAAACAAAAACTATGTTTTTTTTTAAAACAACTTAAAACGAACACCCAACCTTGAACTCACTCAACTTTGTTGTTGACTCGTTGTTACATGCCTTACAGGTCGTTAGATGCTTATGGAGCTTGCACGAGGAGGAGGTTGTTGTGGGATATGGACTGTTATGTCCCGTGCCTAATATTTGAACTTTATGAACTTATTGAACTTATGTTTTGGCTTTACGTTTTATGCTTCCGCTGTTAACTTAAAGTTGGTTACTTTCTTTTGGTAACCAATTGTATTGTGGTTGGTTTTATTTACTTAATTACGTTGTTCAATATGATTGGTGGCTCGATCCTGGTCATGTCATGCCTCCAAGCGGTGATACTCCGCATGTGGATTTTGGGGGTGTGACAGATTGGTATCAGAGCCATTTGTTATAGTGAACTTGGTTTTAAAAAGGGAAAAGCCTTTAGACAAAACCAGACTATAACCTGTATAGTGCTCAACGATCCACAACGACGCTTCGCTCCACGTGCAAGACTCGACACAATAAGTGGTATGATTTATGTTATATTGTCGGTTAGATAGTTCGCACTATGCATTAGTTAACGTGATAACTGCTATTTGAACCTTGTGTGCTTATTCTCTACTGTCGTCCCACACTTACGCACTCTCGCGACACTTTTCTCACTTACGTTGCTTCGTTATGAAGATCATGAACGGACGCGGAGGACGTAGTGGTATCAACATAACTCAAGCCCAGTTGATGGCTTTGATCAATGAACGAGTTGCTGAGGCGCTCACAGCAGCTCCAGCAGGAGGTATAACCTGCTATTTCAACCTATCATAGGACGTTTAGACCCTATCCTCGCGAACCAAATCTTGTGCTTAACCTTTTCTCTTATTCTCGCGCAACAGGTCAACATGCTCAGCCTCCCGTATGTACGTTCAAAACGTTCATGGATTGCCGACCTAGTACTTTCAGCGGCACAGAAGGAGCTGTAGGTCTTCTTCACTGGTTCGAGAAAATTGAGTCTGTTTTTGAGATGTGTGAATGCCCTGAAGATCGTAGGGTGAAATTTACTACTGGAACACTTGAAGGTGCTGCGTTAACCTGGTGGAAAGCACAGGTTCAACTGCTAGGGCTGGCGGTTTCTAATGCCACCCCATGGAACGACTTCAAAGAATTGATCAAAGAAGAGTACTGTAGTCATGACGACATCCACATGCTAGAGGTGGAATTTTTCAATCTGAAGATGACAGGGTCTGAGAATGAGGCGTATACGAAGAGGTCAAACGAGCCATCTTGTGTCCTACTATGGTGGACCCTCCCATCAAACGTATTGAGCTGTACCTCAAGGGTCTTGTACTAGATATTCAGAGTCACGTGACTTCAGCTAACCTGGGTACCATTCAGCAAATCATCTGGTTGGCTCATTGTCTCACTGATCAGGCAGTTGAACAGAACAAGCTGCCCAAGCGTGTCAGCGCTACTACTACTGATGCTCCCAGTGATAACAAGCGCAAGTGGGATGGAAATTCGGGCAAGGGTTCTACTTCAGTTCAGTCTTAGTCCCAGCAGCGAAAGATAGATGAGTACAAGAGCCCCAGTCAGCAGTTTTCTGGGAATCAAGGTCAGGGTGGATACAAGGGAAATCACCCTAAGTGCAATCGATGCAATTTGCACCACAGCGGGCCGTGCAACAAGGGTCGTTGTCTGAGGTGTAACAAGTATGGTCATGAAGCAAAGGATTGCAGGGGCGCACGACCAGGAAATCAGAATCGTCAACAACAACAACAAGCTCCACAGAACCACCAGCAACAGCAACAGCAGGGCAATAAAGGGTGCTTTCAGTGTGGCGCTGAAGGCCACTTGAAGAGGAACTGTCCTCAGCTGAACCAGAATCAGAACAACAACAACCAAGGAAACGGGAACAATAATGGAGGCAACAATGGAGGCAACAACGGGGGTAACAATAATGGCAATGGTGCCAGGGGACGTGTGTTCGTGCTGGGTCAGGGTGATGCAAGGAACGATCCCAACGTTGTGATGGGTAAGTTCCTTCTGGACGACTTCTTTGTTACTGTTTTATTTGATTCGGGTGCCGATACTAGTTATGTGTCCTTAAAAGTTTGCCAAATGCTTAAGCGCACTCCAACACTTTTGAACACCAAACACACGGTAGAACTAGCAAACGGTAAAAGCCTTGAAGCCACAAACATAGTTAAGGGTTATAACCTCGTCTTAGCTGGTCAGACCTTCTCTATCGATCTTATTCCTATCGTACTTGGTAGTTTCGACGTCGTTATTGGGATAGATTGGCTATCTCATCATCAAGCGGAGATTATTTGCAAGGAGAAAATCGTCCGCATTCCTCGTTCTGGTGAAGAACCTCTCATGATTTATGGTGACAAGAGTGGTGCTGTTGTGGGCATCATCTCTTTCCTTAAGGCCCAGAAGTGTTTGCGAAAGGGCCACACTGCTATTCTAGCCCTCGTTTCTGACACATCCTCGGAAGAAAGGAAGATAGAAGACATACCTATTGTACGTGACTTTCCTGAGGTATTTCCTGAGGAATTACCTGGTCTTCCGCCTCATCGTCAAGTTGAATTTCAAATCGAGCTAGCTCCTAGAGCAGCGGCCATAGCTCGAGCCCCTTATCGTCTAGCTCCATCAGAACTTGAAGAACTGTCCTTGCAACTATAAGAACTCTTGGAAAACGGTTTCATACGTCCTAGCTCTTCGCCTTGGGGAGCTCCAGTGTTATTCGTAAAGAAGAAAGACGGTACCTTCAGAATGTGCATTGACTACCGCGAACTCAACAAGGTGACCGTGAAGAATCGTTATCCTCTTCCACGCATTGATGATTTATTCGACCAGTTGCAAGGGTCGAGTTTCTACTCCAAGATTGACCTAAGGTCAGGCTACCATCAACTGAGTGTCCGAGACGAGGATATCCCTAAAACAGCATTCAGGACTCGTTATGGGCATTACGAGTTTCTGGTTATGCCTTTCGGATTGACGAATGCACCTGCAGAATTCATGGATCTCATGAACAGAGTGTGCAAGCCTTACCTGGATAAGTTTGTTATTGTATTCATCGACGATATCCTGATCTATTCGAAGAGTCAGGAAGAACGCGAGCAACACCTGAGGCATATTTTGGAACTTCTTCGAACATAGCAGTTGTATGCCAAATTTTCGAAATGTGACTCCTGGCTTCTCGAAGTCCACTTTCTAGGCCACGTGGTAAACAAGGATTGGATTCATGTGGATCCATCCAAGGTTGACTCGATCAAGAACTAGCCTGCACCCCGTACACCAACAGAAATCCACCAATTCTTGGGTTTGGCGGGATATTACAGAAGGTTTATCAAGGATTTCTCAAAGATTGGTCAACCTCTCACTTCACTGACTCAGAAGGGTGTCACCTACCGTTGGGGTGATGCACAAGAATCTGCTTTTCAGCACTTAAAAGATAGACTTTGTAGCACGCCTATCCTCTCATTGCCTGAAGGCACAGATGATTTTATTGTTTATTGCGACGCTTCCATCCAAGGACTTGGTTGCGTGTTGATGCAGCGTGACAAGGTCATTGCCTACGCATCGCGCCAACTTAAAGTTCACAAAAGGAACTACACTACGCACGACTTGGAATTGGGAGCAGTTGTTTTCGCGCTTAAGATATGGAGACATTACATGTACGGTACCAAGTGCACCATTTACACCGATCACAGGAGTCTCGAGCATATCTTCAAGCAAAAGGAGTTAAACATGCGACAACGTCGATGGGTCGATCTCTTGAACGATTACGAATGTGCGATCAAGTATCATCCGGGCAAAGCCAATGTTGTGGCCGACGCTCTCAGTCGAAAGGATACTATACCTAAGCGTGTACGTGTGTTACAACTTACCATTCACTCTAACCTTCCCGCTCAAATTCGTGATGCTCAGGTCGAAGCATTGAAAGCAGAAAACGTCAGGGCTGAATCCCTGTGAGGATCAAGGAAATGGTTAGAACAAAAGGAAGACGGCGCCTACTATGTTAACGGGCGCATCTGGGTTCCACCCTATGGAAACTTACGCGAACTTGTGATGGATGAAGCACACAAGTCTCGTTACTCAGTACATCCTGGTTCGGATAAGATGTACCACGACCTAAAGACTACATACTGGTGGCCTGGTATGAAAGCCAACATAGCAACCTACGTCAGTAAATGCTTGACTTGTGCTAGAGTCAATACTGAATATCAGAAACCATCAGGCCTACTTCAACAACCAGAGATACCTAAATGGAAATGGGAGCAAATTTCCATGGATTTCGTTACTGACCTGCCTAGATCTCAACGCGGAAATGACACTATTTGGGTAATAGTGGATCGATTGACTAAGTCTGCACATTTTCTGGCCATCAAGGAAACGAATAAGTTTTCTACCCTAGCAGACATCTACCAAAAGGAAGTAGTGTCAAGGCACGGAGTGCCAACCTCCATCATTTCGGATCGTGACTCATGTTTTACATCCGAATTGTGGCAAGCTATGCACAAGTCCTTTGGCTCTCGATTAGACATGAGCACGGCATATCATCCACAGACGGATGGGCAATCTGAATGCACAATCCAAACCCTTGAAGACATGCTTAGGGCATGCGCAATCGACTTTGGTAATGGCTGGGAAAAACACCTCCCGTTAGTGGAGTTTTCGTATAACAACAGTTACAACACCAGTATCCAGGCCGCTCCATTCGAGGCATTGTACGGACGGAAGTGCCGATCACCTCTTTGTTGGGCGGAGGTTGGCGACAGTCAAATCACAGGCCCAGAACTGGTAGTGGATACAACTGAAAGGATTGCTCAGATACGACAACGAATGGCGGCAGCTCGTGACCGTCAGAAAAGCTATGCGGATAAGCGAAGGAAACCACTCGAGTTCCAGGTTGGGGATCGAGTGCTACTTAAAGTCTCACCCTGGAAAGGTGTAGTTCGTTTTGGCAAATGAGGCAAACTCAATCCGCGCTATGTCGGACCGTTCGAAATCATTGAGAAAATTGGCAAAGTCACTTACAAGTTGAATCTAGCGGAAGAACTCAGCGGAGTTCACAATGTTTTCCATGTGTCGAATCTGAAGAAGTGTCTGTCAGATGAGACACTCATAGTTCCTCTCAAGGAGCTCACTATCGATGACCAGCTGCAATTCGTCGAGGAACCAGTAGAGATCACTGATCGAGATGTTAAGATTCTCCAGCGTACTAGAATACCCCTTGTTCGAGTTTGTTGGAATTCCCGTCATGGCCCAGAGTATACCTAGGAATGAGAAGACCAAATGAAGCTCAAGTACCCCCAGTTGTTTAAGAAAAGTGCAACCACTACTGAGGCTGAAGCTACTGCAGAATTTCAGGACGAAATTCCAAACCAACGGGGGGATGATGTGACACCCCAGGAAAACCAGGAAACCACGCAACTTAACTAGCTTCCTCAGTAACCACGTGCTAAATTTCGGGACGAAATTCTCTTAACAGGGGGAGAATGTGACAACCCTCAAAATTTCATGTATCCGTACGATTTATTTATGTTAATTAAAGTGCTTGATGACCGTGCTGAATTACTTAACTGCTTTCTGATTTCTGTGTCATACTTACATGTGCTTGTTAACATACTAGTCTTGCGCAGAAAAGTTACTAAATAGTCCTGTATGCTTTCCCAAGTGTTGGGAATTAAAAGTGTTACAAAAAGATATATATAGGACACTATATGGAATAACTTAGCACTTTAACGGAACGGTATCCAACCGAACAACCGGACATTACCCGGAACACTAAAATATTGCAAGAAGCATTGTTTTTATTTTTCTGAGCTAGTTACGATTCCCGAACACCTTAACATACTATATAATGCATCATACACTAAAACACCTAAACATACACTTGAAATCTAACTAATTTCCCTAACTTACCATTGCATGCCAACTAAACCAACCCACCCCCCCCCCCCCCCAAACCGGTTATGGAGTGGCCCCACTCCTAAATTTTATTTGAATTGTTTAAGTGATCTTGTCTCCATATTTGGTGAACATAAGAACCATTGGATCAAGAGGTGTTGGACACAAGTTTATAATAACCTCTAGACTAACATAACTTATCATTCTCAACACACATCAACACCATCACTCTCTCTTCCTCTTTTCTTGGTCTCGACCGAGAACCACCACCACCATACCTTCACCATCATTTCACTTCCATTCATTCTACATACTCTCAAGGGTGTTAAGGGTCATACAACGAAGCTTGGTGTTCTCGGAAGTGGAAGGACCTTCTTCGTTTGCTATTAACCACCTCATTTCTTCTCTTGAACATCCCTAGCCTTGAGCTAGTGGTAAGAACATCCTACACTTCATATTTCATCTTATTTAAGTGGTTAAAGTAGGTTACATGATGATAAATTTAATGAACATTAAGAAACTTGAACTTGAAACATGAACATAAGCTAAAGTTATGAAGAAATCATGTTGTTTAGTGTTGATATACTTGTTGATTGTTGATTGTTTGTAGAAATGATGTTGATCATCATGTAGTCTTGCTAGATCATGATTAAAAACATAATCTAGCAAGATGAGAGGATGAACATGTTAAAGGTTATGGATCATCCTCACTAAAGTCTTGAACTTGAAAGAACAACTTTGTTTTCTTGAAAAGTAATAAACAAAGTAAGTTGTTAAACACATAGATCTAAATATTTATGAATGATTTTTAAAGAAACCAAGTTAAAATGCAAGTTTTACTAAATCTTGGTTCTTACATAAATAAACATCATTTTTGGTGGTTAACAAAGTAAAGAAACACATGTGTAACAAGAAAAATACATGAAGAAGTATTTTTAGAAAATATGAACATAAGTTGTATAGAATCATTTTCTTTAAAAATGGGGGTTTTAAAGAAGCAATCACACTTTAAAGGGTAACAAGATTTACTAAATACACTAGTAAGTTACTACACATTTTTATAAACTTTCAAGTTCATGATATAGAAATTAATGCTTGTTTTTAACAAAGATTGATAAATAAAGATTTTACATTGTTGATAGATGATTGTTGAATAATTTTTGGAAAAGAAAATGATATGCTTAATAGCATGGACACCCCCGTTTACAAAGGAAACTCTGGCGAAATTTTCTAAAAATTCCAACACTTAGAAAATATTTTTCTAAACAAGCGTTACAAGTATATTTTATAACTTGTGTTTCGAATTTATACTTCGCCATAATTTTTGTAACAAAATACAAAGTATCGGAGGTTGTTTTTTACAAGTAAAATGGATAAATATATATTTAGAATATATATTTTTTATATTAGGACACTTGTGTGGATACTTGTTTATTTTGTGAGATAGTTATATTATTTTAGGGTAAAACAATGTAACTTAACAATATAACTTGACATTTGAATTGTGTGGTGCGTGATAGAAGTAATGAGTAGATAAACCGTACGTAGGATATGTGTTATGCATGAGAATCTAATTGTTATATGCACCTTATTAGGACGTGCTTGATTTCCTGATTATTAGAGTACTTAATCTAACCGAGCAAACCAAGGTGAGTTCACACTTTCTACAAGGCATGGGATTCCCGGTGGTTTGGGAATGGGTTAAGAAACTAAAACAGGACCTACATATCCTCCTTGGGTAGGATATGTACCGCCATCCTCCATAGGTAGGATGCCAATATTAATCCTGCGTATTCTCCTTGGGTAGAATACGTACGTTCGTCCTCCTTGGGTAGGACAACAACCTTAAAACTTACTAGACAAAACTCTATCATTAAGTCCCTCATTTTATATCGACATAATCGCCGAGGCCGATGGCGAGCGGGTCATTAGTTAATAGCGCTATTAGGTTTAACAAATCTCACACCGTGCCGTTCGGACGGGCGTGTACTAATGGACTATGGCAAACTGTCAATGATGATAGACATTAACGTAGGGCACAACTTACTTTCGTTAGTAGTCGATATCTTAACGGTCTAGTGGTTTACATGGGGAAGCCCCCACTAAATATGGTTTGGGAAAAGAGAAATTGGTTAAACATATTTTCAACTATGGGGTAACCCCCACGGCAAGTAAGCCAACTAAACAAAAACTATGTTTTTTTTAAACAACTTAAAACGAACACCCAACCTTAAACTCACTCAACTTTGTTGTTGACTCGTTGTTACATGCCTTACAGGTCGTTAGATGCTTATGGAGCTTGCACGAGGAGGAGGTTGTTGTGGGATTTGGACTGTTATGTCCCGTGCCTAAAATTTGAACTTTATGAACTTATTGAACTTATGTTTTGGCTTTACGTTTTATGCTTCCGCTGTTAACTTAAAGTTGGTTACTTTCTTTTGGTCACCAATTGTATTGTGGTTGGTTTTATTTACTTAATTATGTTGTTCAATATGATTGGTGGCTCGATCCTGGTCATGTCACGCCTCCAAGCGGTGATACTCCGCTTGTGGATTTTGGGGGTGTGACAGATTGGTATCAGAGCCATTGGTTATAGTGAACTTGGTTTTAAAAAGGGAAAAGCTTTTTGACAAAACCAGACTATAACCAGTACAGTGCTCAACGATCCACAACGACGCTTCGCTCCACGTGCAAGACTCGACACAATAAGTGGTATAATTTATGTTATATTGTCGGTTAGATAGTTCGCACTGTGCATTAGTTAACATGATAACTGCTATTTGAACCTTGTGTGCTTACTCTCTACTGTCGTCCCACACTTACGCACTCTCGTGACACTTTTCTCACTTACGTTGATTCGTTGTGAAGATCATGAACGGAAGCAGAGGACGTAGTGGTATCAACCTAACTCAAGCCCAGTTGACGGCTTTGATCAACGAACGAGTTGCTGAGGCGCTCGCAGCAGCTCCAGCAAGAGGTATAACCTACTATTTTGACCTATCTTAGGACGTTTAAACCCTATCCTCGCGAACCAACTCTTGTGCTTAACCTTGTCTCTTATTCTCACGCAACAGGTTAACATACTCAGCCTCCCGTATGTACGTTCAAAATGTTCATGGATTGCCGACCTAGTACTTTCAGCGGCACAGAAGGAGCTGTAGGTCTTCTTCACTGGTTCGAGAAGATTGAGTCTGTTTTTGAGATGTGTGAATGCCCTGAAGATCGTAGGGTGAAATTTGCTACTGGAACACTTGAAGGTGCTGTGTTAACCTGGTGGAAAGCACAGGTTCAACTGCTAGGGCTGGCGATTGCTAATGCCACCCCATGGAACGACTTCAAAGAATTGATCAAAGAAGAGTACTGTAGTTGTGACGACATCCTCAAGCTAGAGGTGGAATTTTTCAATCTGAAGATGACGGTGTCTGAGATTGAGGCGCATACGAAGAGGTCAAACGAGCTGGCCATCTTGTGTCCTACTATGGGGGACCCTCCCATCAACCGTATTGAGCTGTACCTTAAGGGTCTTGTACCAGAGATTCAGAGTCACGTGACTTCAGCTAACATGGGTACCATTCAGCAAATCATCCGGTTGGCTCATCGTCTCACCGATCAGGCAGTTGAACAGAACAAGCTGCCCAAGCGTGTCAGCGCTACTACTACTGATGCTCCCAGTGATAACAAGCGCAAGTGGGATGGAAATTCGGGCAAGGGTTCTACTTCAGTTCAGTCTCAGTCCCAGTAGTGAAAGACAGATGAGTACAGGAGCCCCAGTCAGCAGTCTTCTGGGAATCAAGGTCAGGGTGGATACAAGGGAAATTACCCTAAGTGCAATCAATGCAATTTGCACCACAGTGGGCCATGCAACAAGGGTCGTTGTCTGAGGTGTAACAAGTATGGTCATGAAGCAAAGGATTGCAGGGGCGCACGACCAGCAAATCAGAATCGCCAACAACAACAACAAGCTCCACAGAACCACCAGCAGCAGCAACAGCAGGGCAATAAAGGGTGCTTTTAGTGTGGCGCAGAAGGCCACTTTAAGAGGAACTGTCCTCAGCTGAACCAGAATCAGAACAACAACAACCAAGGAAATGGGAACAACAATGGAGGCAACAATGGAGGCAACAACGGGGGTAACAATAATGGCAATGGTGCCAGGGGACGTGTGTTCGTGCTGGGTCAGGGTGATGCAAGGAACGATCCCAACGTTGTGATGGGTAAGTTCCTTCTGGATGACTTCTTTGTTACTGTTTTATTTGATTCAGGTGCTGATACTAGTTATGTGTCCTTAAAAGCTAGCCAAATGCTTAAGCGCACTCCAACACTTTTGAACACCAAACACACGGTAGAACTAGCAAACGGTAAAAGCCTTGAAGCCACACACATAGTTAAGGGTTGTAACCTCGTCTTAGCTGGTCAGACCTTCTCTATCAATCTTATTCCTATCGTACTTGGTAGTTTCGACGTTGTTATTGGGATGGATTGGCTATCTCATCATCAAGCGGAGATTATTTGCAAGGAGAAAATCGTCCGCATTCCTCGTTCTGGTGAAGAACCTCTCATGATTTATGGCGACAAGAGTGGTGCTGTTGTGGGCATCATCTCTTTCCTTAAGGCCCAGAAGTGTTTGCGAAAGGGCCACACTACTATTCTAGCCCTCGTTTCTGACACATCCTCGGAAGAAAGGAAGATAGAAGACATACCTATTGTACGTGACTTTCCTGAGGTATTTCCTAAGGAATTACATGGTCTTCCACCTCATCGTCAAGTTGAATTTCAAATCGAGCTAGCTCCAGGAGCAGCGCTGATGTGCGGCTCACAGCCTGTTTTTATGTTCGAAGGCTTGATGTTTTATGAATCGTTTTATTCAAAAGCCTTGGTATGTAAAAAGCTTGATGTGAGGTTGTTTATTCAAATGTTCAAAAGTTGGACATGCTTTGGCCTAATAGGTGTCGGTACTCTCATTGGGATTGTCCCCAGGTAGGCAACGGGTCCTTATAATTGGATTTGTACGAATGCCAGCCTAGACAGGAGTTCCCAATTTAACGGTACTTAACCCTTCCAGTTACTACATGTCCGAGCATATGATATTTCGTTTTATTTTCAAAACAAGTTTTAAATGGAATTGCTACTAAACCACACACAATCGGCAAGTGCACCGGTCGTGGTGTAGTGTAGATGGCAAGACCGGATATCAATCCGTGGACACGATGGGCAGATTTTAGATCCTGAACCTTTATCGATTATAAAGTTGAATTTTAAAGTTTGAATTGATTTGTGATTTTTAAATAATAAATTAAAAACTTACGGAAAAGAAGACAGGAAACGAAACGAAAAGTAAAACAAATAAACAAACAAACAAAGTATAACAATCACAGAAACAAAGTTTTACAAATATATAATAATAAACTGACTACCTGGGTTTTGAATTCCTAGAATCATGCAATGTTAATTTGATAATCATAACAGTTAAATATCTTTTTCCATTGATTAACCTCCCGTTATAGATGTATTAAACAATAGATTAAGACGAAATGTGAAGTGCTAGAACGAACTGGTCTCGAGCTATCGATACCAAATCCTACGAGAATCCGACCTTTGGAACCTCATAAACTAAGTTGTGAGAAGATCTTTAAAAACCCGTAAAGCAAACAAATCTTTGAAAATTAAAATCCTAGGAAACCTTTAATCATGATGTAATAAACAAGTCCGAATTATTGATTACCCAATTTACCCCACCAATGATTAGCTAATAACCTAGATCACCCTAATATCTTTCGTGTCATAAGGTAAGGATGCAAGTTTTAGTATTTTGATTTGAATTATTATTAGACTTGGTTAAGTGAATTTATCGACAAATAATTAATCAAAATATACCAACATGCAATAACAAGATTAACTTCAAAGATAAAATTCTGTAAATCACATAACATAACAAAAAATTACGTCAAATAAATATTACAATCATCAGTTCATCATAACCCAGGTAGTTTACAAACTTAAGCACACATATTATACAAATACAGAAAGTAAACACAATTACAAACACAAGGTAACATGGTAAAAAGTAAAAGATACGAGAACTTAACGTTTGTCGGACTTTTGTCGGAACCGGGGTGCTTTTAACTCGAACCGAGAGCTTCCGAGACCTCCAAAGGTGCTCCAATATCGATTACATTGCTCCAAACCCGAAGGTTTTGTGTTGGAGAGGTGTATTTTCGAAGTTGCAAGTGAAGGCTATTTATAGGCTCAAAGATTGGGTCAGATGACTAGCTTACAGACCTCAACATTGTTAATGTTGAGGTCCGTAAGGGTCTCCAACTAATCTTCTTCAACTGCTCCATTTCGCGACCAGAAATTCTTTGCCGACAGTCCCTTACGGACCTCAACATTGTTAATGTTGAGGTCCGTAAGCGTGCTTGAGGACCTCAACATTGTGAATGTTGAGATCCGTAAGCTTTACCAACTTCATTTTTGGATTCCACTCGCCGAGCTACCCCAAAAGCATATATTATGGTTCCCGTAACTCATTTCCTAGCTCAGGATATGTCCAGATGAAATTCTGACTGTTTCTGGCGCGTATTTATGTTCTTTTCTTCGGTTCTTCTTCATTCGGCCTACGTTTTATTCGCTGTTTTTGCTCCCTTTTCACCAGAACCTGGAAAAACACAAAATAAAATAAAACAAACATAAAACTAAATAAAAACAGATAAAAACATACAATAATTAAACATTTCACACAGGACAAATATGTGTATTTTACTACACATCAAGCGCCCATAGCTCGAGCCCCTTATCGTCTAGCTCCATCAGAACTTGAAGAATTGTCCACGCAACTACAAGAACTCTTGGAAAAGGGTTTCGTACGTCCTAGCTCTTCGCCTTGGGGAGCTCCAGTGTTATTCGTAAAGAAGAAAGACGGTACCTTCAGAATGTGCATTGACTACCGCGAACTCAACAAGGTGACTGTGAAGAATCGTTATCCTCTTCCACGCATTGATGATTTATTCGACCAGTTGCAAGGGTCGAGTTTCTATTCCAAGATTGACCTAAGGTCAGGCTACCATCAACTGAGAGTCCGAGATGAGGATGTCCCTAAAACAGCATTCAGGACTCGTTATGGGCATTACGAGTTTCTGGTTATGCCTTTCGGATTGACGAATTCACCTGCAGTCTTCATGGATCTCATGAACAGAGTGTGCAAGCCTTACCTGGATAAGTTTGTTATTGTATTCATCGACGATATTCTGATCTATTCGAAGAGTCAGGAAGAACACGAGCAACACCTGAGGCTTAGTTTGGAACTTCTTCGAACAGAGCAGTTGTATGCCAAATTTTCGAAATGTGACTTCTGGCTTCGCGAAGTGTTGGTGCATGTTTTGTGATAACAGCTTAATAGTTTGTTTATTTAGTTTTTGGATATTTTGTATTGGGCTTAGCATTATTGGTTAGGGAGTTATTTAGTGTAATGGGCTTGGAGAATGGCCTAGCCCAGACCAAAGCCCATGTGCAAACCGTGTCCTATATAAACAAGGCTTGGCATAAGGGTTTAGGTTAGCCAGTGAATAGAGTTTGAGAGAGAGTTAGAGAAATCTACAGAGAGTGGCTGAGAGATTTCTTGTGGGTCTTGATTTGATTGTAAACTTCGTGTTGGATAATCAATAGAAGACCGGATTGAAAGTGTATCATGTTCTTGATTCTGTTTCTACACATATTCTGTTAAATCTAATCTAGAGGATTCCACAACCTAGGTTAGATCGACGATTCTGTTACGATCCGCACGGTTTAAGGGACCTACACGAAGTCCACTTTCTAGGCCACGTGGTAAACAAGGATGGGATTCATGTGGATCCATCCAATGTTGACTCCATTTAAGGAATGTGTTTAGTGACGGCATCAGATTCCTAATTGATGGAGAAAGGTCTAGTGGCAAGAAAAGCTTCTTGCAGGAGGTTGTCAAGTGTTTTCGCTCGATGATTCCATTCTTGGGTGGCTGGTTTGGCCCTTGTTCCTGTAACTCGTATCCTAGCCCGGTATATCCCATTTTAGTTTTACACCATTGTGAACCTTACGCCTTTTTTACTCTCTGATCGAGGTTCTCAGCGTTGAAAATCTATGTGAACTAAATCTCACGTGTATATGTTGACAATTAAGAGATATACAGTCAAGAAAATCAAGAGAAATGGTGATATATATGCGGATTAGACACCAAAAAATAAACACTCAAAAAATGGCTACAATTTAAGGAATGTGTTTAGTGAAGGCATCAGATTCCTAATTGATGAAGAAAGGCCTGGTGGCAAGAAAAGCTGCTTCCAGGTGTTCGCTCGACGATTCCATTCTTGGGTGGTTGGTTTGGCCCTTGTTCCTGTAACTCGAATCCTAGCCCGGTATATCTCATTTTAGTTTTTCACCATTGTGAACCTTACATCTTTTTTACTCTCTGATCGAGGTTCTCGGCATTTAAAAATCTTCGTAAACTAAATCACACGTGAATATGTTGACAATTAAGAGATATACAGTCAAGAAAATCAAGAGCAATGGTGATATATATGCGGATTAGACACCAAAATATAAACACTCAAAAAATGGCTACAATTTAAGGAATGTGTTTAGGGACGGCATTAGATTCCTAATTGATGAAGAAAGGTCTGGTGGCAAGAAAAGCTACTTCCAGGAGGTTGTCAAGTGTTTTCGCTTGACGATTCCATTCTTGTATGGTTAGTTTTGGCCCTTGTTCCTGTGACTCGAATCCTAGCCCGGTATATCCCATTTTAGTTTTACACCATTGTGAACCTTACGCTTTTTTTACTCTCTGATCGAGGTTCTCGGCATTGAAAAATCTTCGTAAACTAAATCACATGTGTATATGTGTAGGACCGGTTTTTGACTCCGTAACGATTGCGAACCGACTCGTGTAACGTGCGGAATCCGTACACGAACGTGACCGAACACACACGACGTAATATAATCTATGATTCGATAAATGATCTGAAAAGTACAAAGTCACGTGAATCACCTAGAACACTTTCTCTCTCTAAGCACCAAGCTCTCCAAAGATCCAAATGATCAAAAGTTCTTAAACTAAGGCATAAGCCTCCTATTTATAGGCCAAGGCTTTAATGAGAAATCTCATTAATTACAATATTGCCACCTTTCCTTTTCCCTACTTATTACAATATAAAGTCCTGTTTTCTTCTGATTTCTGCTATGGACTGATTGACGGAGGCGATAGACATAAATGCACTAACAGACTCCCCCTTCGATATTGCCGCAATCAATCTCGTAGCATCTTGTCTTTCTCTCTCTGAGTCTTCTTGAAGCTTTATCATCTTCAGCAACACAGACTCCCTCTTTCTCGAACAGAATCCCCGTAGATCTGTCTTCAGCTTCAGCTTCTCCCCTTTCAGTAAACTCTTCCTTCAGGCTCCCCTTTCGTCAAGGTTCCGTGCTTTTGGGATCGACACCTGGCTTTTGAATGCAAGCTCCTCTTGGATAGTTACCTGGCTCCTTGAATGCACACTCCCCCTTGCGTTGAGTTCGTCTTCAGACTCCCCCTTAGACTGGGCATCGGGATCGTAATCTGGCATAGCATCTGTAAATCTCAAACATTTATAAGTGAAAATGTTTTGAACATCCATGATTGAAATACCTGGCTCTCTCAGCATAAGCTAAAACATTTCAAATATAAGACAGTGAAATGCTTTTCGATTGTCCAGGAATCGTGACCTGGCCCTCAAAAACTTTTAATCAAGATCCTGGCTCTAAAAAATAATAATATGAATATATCCAAGATTACTTGATTATCTCCCCCTATCAACAATCTTCAAAGATTTAGCAGTATTAAGTATCCTAAAACGAAAACTAGCTCTTTACAACATATTTTAACAATATAAACATCCAAATCCCTCACAGTTAATCATCCAACTCCAAATTAATGACCTTGGAGATATCACAAACTTTTTTTTTATTTTAAAAAAATTCAAGTTTCAAATTAATGAACTTGTTTATTTTCAGAAACACGATCAGCATACTTAGATTTTGAAACTCGGCTTCTCAGACATCAGTTGTCGAAACTAGAATAGAATCAAAATCTTTTTGTATTTTTCTGAAATGAAATGCAGTAAAGAAATATTTACAAACATATTTACAGACAATATTTTTTTGTTTGAGTTCGTGTCAGAGGATCATATCAGTTTATGACAAATCACTAGTACCATTGAGCTTTAAGCACTTTAAGTTCTAAACGATTCACTTAGATTGTCAGTATACTAATCCACTTAAATTTTCACACAAAGTTCAATTGATTTGAGATACGGATTTAGTGTTTTAAGGACTTAAACTTATTCGGTGTCCCATCTCAGAATATACTCCCGTATCAAAATTCCCTTGATTCAGTCTTACAGGTGAGTATACCAATCTGATATCTGTATCTGGGTTAGTGCGAGACCTTGAGAGCTCAGGTATGAACTTCCGTTCAGTCAAAGAGATGAAGGCTCGACTTTAGGTGTGTTCCCTTTAGGGAATCTTTTCTTCAACTGCAATTGATTCATATCTTTCGATATTTTTCAAATTTTATTGCAGAGGGTAGGCTTTAAAAGCGCGTAAAGTATTATACGAGGTCTAGGCCATTGCTTCCACAATATCAGAAGACCAGGTATAATACCCCAGATATCAAACAGTATAAAGACCTAGTATCTCAGAATCAGGCAATCTCTCAAACAAGATTTCGGGGGTTACCCATATATCCGAGAGATGTTCCTCACGAGATAAGTAAGTATTGATATTTAGATTTATATCTTGAAAACAATCTACTAAGCGTGTAAAAACCTACTGTCATATCATCAGTGAGACCGTTTATCACATTTGACTTTCCATTTCTTTAGCGTACTGTGATTGTCTACCGATGTACTATAATTTTCTCTTTTTACACAAAAACTCATTTTTGAATTTTATCATGTTTTTTGCTTTTTCAAATTTTCTAATGTTTTTGGATTTTCTGAAATTTTCTAACTCCCCCTAAAATTCAAAACAATTTAAAGAAAATTTGACAACCCGATACTGATAGCTTTGTCTCGCCATCCATTTTCTGCTTTTCGTGCACTGTTTTGCAGAAAGTATACCCCCATGATTTACAACACACTGATATTTTACAGTTTGAATGTGACAACCGTCATTAAACCAGGTATCCGTACAGTTAATTAATATTAATTAAGTGCTTAATGACTGTGCTGAATTACTTAACTGCTTTCTGATTACTGCGTCATACTTACATGTGCTTTTTAACATACTAGTCTTGTGCAGAAAATTGACTAAATGGTCCTGAATGCTTTCCTAAGTGTTGGGAATTAAAAGTGTTACAAAAAGATACATAAAGGACACTATACGGAATAACTTAGCACTTTAACGAACTGGTATCTAACCGAACAACCAGACATTACCCGAGACACCAAAAGTTTGCCAGAAACATTGTTTTATTATTTTTGAACTAGTTATGGTCCCCGAATACCCCAACACATTATATAATGTGCCATACACACATAACACTAGATTTTTACATTTAACTTCCAACCATTTACATACTTATCATAAAATTTACAATTAACCCCCCCCCCCCCCTCATGCCATTTACGGTCACCATGGACCCACCCCCATATCCCACTAGATTTTATCCTTTATTTTATTTAGATGTTGCTTGATATGGTGACCAAGATATTAGATGAAAATCTTATAAGTATGGAGGCCAAGATCTTTCCATATCATTTTCATATCTCCAAAATCTTCACACCACTCCCTCATACTCACTCTCTCCCTCTCGGCTCTACTTAGAACCGCCACCACCACCACCTTGCCATCACCATCATTCCATTTTTAAGCTTAATTCAAGTACAAGAAGGTGATCCATGGAGCTTGGTGTTTGAGGAACTTGAAGAACCTTCATCCTTTGCATTCATTCATCATTTTTATCATCTTTTTCCCTTGTGTTCTTCCCTAGCTTAAAGCTAGTTGTAAGCTTCTAGTTAACTCTTGGTTACTTCCTATTTTTAGTAGTTAAAGGATGTATTATGATGAAATAACTAGAACACTAAAAGACTGGAATCTTGAATCTTGAATCATGAGATGAAACATGATGATACATGATGAAATATTGTTAAGATGATGTTGTTAGAAGGTGTTGTGATCATATGTGCGTGTTTTAGTAACGTTTAAGCGATTAACAGCATGCTGAGTAACATTTACAGCCAACTTCAGTTGGCTGTAAACGGACCGTTATAAATCGAAAAATTGATTTTCTGAAGTCTAAATTATGTGTTATCGAAAAACGAATCAAATTGGCACTGGAATCATATTTTTTGAGGCATTTTACCATTTTTAAAGGTCCGTTTTGTACAGCAGCAAAAGCTGTGTTTTTACTGCAGAAAATTTGTGTTATGTTTTTCATCATAACTTGAAATCTGTGTAGAATTAGGTCATGAAATTTGTACTGTAGATGACCACTGATGTCATTGTAATTCTCCCACTAGAATTTCGTCAATTGGGCTTACGATGAATTTTAAACGAATTTTTCCGTGGACTGCAGTCAGAAAGTGACGAATCTGATTGCAGCCCGGTAAATGATTTTTATAAAATAATGGGTAAAGAATTGGATCCCGATATTTTTACACAATAATATTTGGATTGTTTGAAACATTCTGTAAAAGTTTGGGAATTTTTGGAATAAGTTAACTATTTTATTAAATTACTCGAAAACAGGCCAGTTTTAGATGTTAAAGCTGAAACAATGTATGTGGTGATTCGCGTGTCTAAATGTCGGTTGTGTTGTCCGATAATGATCCAACTTGTTGTATGTCAATAAAAGTGTTATGTGGGATCTCGTATGCTTGCTCTTGAGTAGTTATAGGAGGGAGGTATGTATGGGCATGATCAGTTAAAGTGAGTGCATATTATGTGATAGATACGTGTAGGAACTTTGTGCTTTAATTGAAATTATTAATAAACTAAATGGTAATCATATTAGGACGTGATTGACCAACCTCGACCGTTAGCTATTTTTAAAGAGTTCAACCGAGCAACCCAAGGTGAGTTCACACACTTTCTAAGGCATGGGATTCCCGGTGGTTGGGAATAGGGTTAAAGAACTAAAACGGAACCTACATATCCTCTCCATGGGTAGGATATGTACCGCCATCCTCCATGGGTAGGATGCCAATATAAATTCTGCGTATTCTCGTTGGGTAGAATACGTACGTTAGTCCTCCTTGGGTAGGACAACAACCTTAACTTACTAGACAAACCTCTATCATTAAGTCCCTCATTTTATTACTTAATCGCCGAGGCCGATGGCGAGCGGGTCATTAGTTAATAGCGCTATTAGGGTTGACAAGCCTCACACAGTGCCGGTAGGACGGGCGTATACTAATGGATCATGGCAAATAGTCAATGATGATAGACATTGACTTAGGGCACAACTTACTTTCGTCAGTTGTCGATATGTTAACGGTCTAGTGGTTCACATGGGGAAGCCCCCCACTGATTATGGATATGGTTTGGGGAAAAACAAAGATACTGGTTAACTCGTGGTTTACAAAACAACTTATGGTTTTCAAAACAAACTTTTAAAACTAAACAACCATATGTGAACTCGCTCAACTTTGTTGTTGACTCCTTGTTACATGCCTTGCAGGTCATTAGGTGTTTATGGAGCTTGCACAGGGAGGAGTGGTCGTTGTGGGACATTGACTGTTGTGTTCCATGTTAAACATTTAAACCTTATGAACTTATTACTTATGTTTGGGTTTTACATTTTAAGCTTCCGCTGTTAACTTAAAGTTGGTTACTTTCTTTTGGACACCAATTATATTGTTGTTGGTTTTATTTACTTAAATACGTTGTTCAATATGATTGGTGGCTTGATCCTGGTCATGTCACGCCTCCAAGCGGTGATACTCCGCTTGTGGATTTTGGGGGTGTGACAGATTGGTATCAGAGCCATTGGTTATAGAGAACTTGGTTTTAAAAAGGGGAAAAGCTTTTTGATAAAACCAGACTATAACCTGTACAGTGCTCAACGATCCACAACGACACTTCGCTCCATGTGCAAGGCTCAACACACTATAGGTAATATGGTTTGTGTTTGTATTGCCTGCCTATTTGTTAAGTAGTGCATCATTTATGGTATGCTTAGTTGACATAGCCACTGAATGAAAACCCTGTGTGCTTACTCTCGCCTGTCATCCCATGCTTACGCACTTATGCGACACCCTTCTTACCTGTGTTTCCCTCGATGTGAAGATCATGAGTGGGCGTCTCAACTTGACTCAGGATCAGCTGACGACCTTGATTAATGAATGGGTTGCTGAAGGTTTAGCATCCCAAACAGGGAGTCAACCCATGCACCCTCAAACACGCATAAGCACCTTCAAGGCGTTCTTGGAAGGCAAACCTCCCACTTTCGATGACACTGGAGGGGCAATCGGCCTTCTACACTGGATCCGAAGAATCGAATATACATTCAAAGAAAGTGAAAGCCCTGCCAGCAAACGAGTAGAGTACACTACTAGCATGTTGCAAGGGAAAGCGTATTCTTGGTGGAACGCACAAGTTCAGATGCCCGGGTTGGCAGACGCGAATGCTACCCTCTGGAGCGACTTCAAGGATTTGATTAAGGATAAATTCTGCCACCTGGACGACATTCTGAAACTTGAAATAGAGTATTATGGTTTGAAGATGGAAGGATCAGAGATTGAGGCGTACACAAAGTGGTCCAACGACTTGGCTGCCTTATGTCCTAACTTGTCACAACCCATGTCTAGACGAATCAAGCTATACCTCAGAGGCTTAGTCCCGGAAATCCAAGGGTCTGTAATTGCGGCCAACCTTCCCACAATCCAGCAAGTCGTTCGTTTGGCGCACCAACTCACCGATCAGGCGGTGGAAGAGGGCAAGTTGCCCAAGCGTAACTTTTCCAATGCAAATGCTCTTATTAGTGACAAGTATATTTGGGGTGATCACCAAGGTGAGGGTCCTAGCTCTATACAACAGGACCCGCACAGGAAACTCGTATAGCAGGGGCTGAACTACCAAAATCAGGGGGGATACCTAGGGAATAAACCGAGATGCCGCAAGTACCAACGGCACCACAGCGGGTCATGTGCGGGATCGTGTTGCCATCGGTGCAAGAAGATGGGACATATGGCTAGAGATTGCAGGAGCCCATATCCTGCAAACCGGAACCAGCAGCAGCAGCAGGGTAGAAAGAAGGGGTGTTTTCGATGTGGAGCTGAAGACCACCTCAAGAGGAACTGTCCGCAGATGAGGCAGAATCGTGACAACTGCAGCAACCGGGGCAACGGGAACAATAACAGAGACAATAATGATAACCACAGGGCTGATGAGCGTGAGTTCCTGAATGGACAAGGAGAAGAAAGAAACAACCCCAACGTTGTGGCGGGTAAGTTCCTACCAGACAATTTCGTTGTTTCTATTTTAGTTGATTCAGGTGCCGATGCTAGATATGTGTTCCTAAGAGTTAGTCAGATACTTAAGCGTACCCCATTACCCTTAAAACACCAAACATGTTGTAGAACTAGCTAATGGTAAAAGTCTTGAGGGCACACACATAGTTAAGGGTTGTAACCTCGTCTTAGCTGGTCAGACCTTCTATATCGATCTTATTCTTGGTAGTTTCAACGTCGTTATTGGGATGGATTGGCTATCTCAACATCAAGCGGAGATTATTTGCAAGGAGAAAGTCGTCCGTATTCCTCGTTCTAGTGAAGAACCTCTCATGATTCATGGCGACAAGAGTGGTGCTTTTGTGGGCATCATCTCTTTCCTTAAGGCCCAGAAGTGTTTGCGAAAGGGCCACACTGCTATCCTAGCCCTCGTTTCTGATACATCCTCGAAAGAAAGGAACATAGAAGACATACCTATTGTATGTGATTTTCCTGAGGTATTTCCTGAGGAATTACCTGGTCTTCCGCCTCATCGTCAAGTTGAATTTCAAATCGAGCTAGCTCCTGGAGCAGCGCCCATAGCTCGAGCACCTTATCGTCTAGCTCCATCAGAACTTGAAGAACTGTCCACGCAACTACAAGAACTCTTGGAAAAGGGTTTCATACGTCCTAGCTCTTCGCCTTGGGGAGCTCCAGTGTTATTCATGAAGAAGAAAGACGGTACCTTCAGAATGTGTATTGACTACCGCGAACTCAACAAGGTGACCGTGAAGAATCGCTATCCTCTCCCACGCATTGATGACTTATTCGACCAGTTGCAAGGGTCGAGTTTCTACTCAAAGATTGACCTGAGGTCAGGCTACCATCAACAGAGAGTCCGAGACGAGGATATCTCTAAGACAGCATTCAGGACTCGATATGGGCATTACGAGTTTCTGGTTATGCCTTTTGGATTGATGAATGCACCTACGGTCTTCATGGATCTCATGAACAGAGTATGCAAGCCTTACCTGGATAAGTTTGTCATTGTATTCATCGACGACATCCTGATCTATTCTAAGAGGCAGGAGGAACACGAACGACACCTGAGACTTATTTTGGAACTCCTTCGAATAGAGCAGTTGTATGCCAAATTTTCGAAATGTGACTTCTGGCTTCGAGAAGTCCATTTGCTAGGCCACGTGGTAAACAAGGATGGGATTCATGTGGATCCATCCAAGGTCGACTCGATCAAGAACTGGCCTGCACCCCGTACACCAACAGAAATCCGCTAATTCTTGGGTTTGGCGGGCTACTACAGACGGTTCATCAAGGATTTCTCAAAGATTGCGCAACCTCTCACTTCACTAACTCAAAAGGGTGTCACCTATCGTTGGGGTGATACACAGGAATCTGCATTTCAGCACTTAAAAGATAGACTTTGTAGCGCACCAATTCTCTCATTGCCTGAAGGCACAGACGATTTTGTGGTTTATTACGACGCGTCTATCCAAGGACTTGGTTGTGTGTTAATGCAACGGGACAAGGTCATTGCCTACGCATCGCGCCAGCTTAAGGTCCATGAAAGAAATTACACTGCTCACGATCTGGAGCTGGGAGCAGTTGTTTTCACACTTAAGATATGGAGACATTACCTGTACGGTACCAAGTGCACCATTTACACCGATCACAGGAGTCTCGAGCATATCTTCAGGCAAAAGGAGTTAAACATGCGACAACGCCGATGGGTCGAGCTCTTGAATGATTATGAATGCGCTATCAAATACCATCAGGGCAAGGCTAATGTTGTGGCCGACGCCCTCAGTCGAAAGGATACTATACCTAAGCGTGTGCGTGCGTTACAACTTACCATCCAATCTAGTCTTCCTACACAGATATGAGGTGCTCAGGTTGAAGCATTGAAAGCAGAGAACATTAGGGTTGAGTCCTTACGAGGATCAAGGAAACGGTTAGAACAAAAGGAAGACGGCACTTACTACGTAACAGGGCGCATCTGGTTGAAGCATTGAAAGCAGAGAACATTAGGGTTCGGATAAGATGTACCACAACCTAAAGACTACATACTGGTGGCCTAGTATGAAAGCCAACATAGCAACCTACGTCAGTAAATGCTTGACTTGTGCTAGGGTCAAGGTTGAATACCAGAAACCATCAGGCCTACTTCAACAACCAGAGATACCTAAATGGAAATGGGAGCAAATTTCCATGGATTTCGTTACTGGCCTGCCTAGATCTCAACGCGGAAATGATACCATTTGGGTGATCGTGGATCGACTGACCAAGTCTGCACATTTTCTGGCTATCAAGGAAACGGATAAGTTTTCTACTCTAGCAGACGTCTACCTAAAGGAAGTAGTATCAAGGCACGGAGTGCCAACCTCCATCATTTCCGATCGTGACTCACATTTTACATCTGAATTGTGGCAAGCTATGCACAAGTCCTTTGGCTCTCGATTAGACATGAGCACGGCATATCATCCACAGACGGATGGGCAATCCGAACGCACCATCCAAACCCTTGAAGAAATGCTTAGGGCATGTGTAATCGACCTTGGTAATGGCTGGGAAAAACACCTCCCGTTAGTGGAGTTTTCGTATAACAACAGTTACCACACCAGTATCCAGGCCGCTCCATTCGAGGCATTGTACGGACAGAAGTGCCGATCACCTCTTTGTTGGGCAGAGGTTGGCGACAGTCAAATCACTGGCCCAGAACTTGTAGTAGATACAACCGAGAGGATTGCTCAGATACGACAATGAATGGCGGCAGCTCGTGACCGTCAGAAAAGCTATGCTGATAAGCGAAGGAAACCACTCGAGTTCCAGGTTGGGGATCGAGTGCTACTTAAAGTCTCACCTTGGAAAGGTGTAGCTCATTTTGGTAAACGAGGCAAACTCAACCCGCGATGTGTTGGACCCTTCGAAATCATTGAGAAAATTGGCAAGGTGGCCTACAAGCTGAATCTACCGGCAGAACTCAGCGGAGTTCACAATATTTTCCATGTGTCGAATCTGAAGAAGTGTCTGTCAGATGAGACCCTCATAGTTCCTCTCAAGGAGCTCACTATCGACGATCAGCTGTGATTCGTCGAGGAACCAGTAGAGATTACTGATCGAGATGTTAAGGTTCTCAAGCATACCAGAATACCTCTTGTTCGAGTTCGTTGGAACTCCCGTCATGGCCCAGAGTATACCTGGGAACGAGAAGACCAAATGAAACTCAAATATCCCCAGTTGTTTAGGAAAAGTGCAACCACTACTGAGGCTGAAGCTACTGCAGAATTTCGGGACGAAATTCAAAACCAACGGGGGGATGATGTGACACCCCAGGAAAACCAGGAAACCACGCAACTTAACTAGCTTCCTCAGTAACCACGTGCTAAATTTCAGGACGAAATTTTCTTAACAGGGGGAGAATGTGACAACCCTCATTAAACCAGGTATCTGTACAGTTAATTAATATTAATTAAGTGCTTAATGACTGTGCTGAATTACTTAACTGCTTTCTGATTACTGCGTCATACTTACATGTGCTTTTTAACATACTAGTCTTGTGCAGAAAATTGACTAAATGGTCCTGAATGCTTTCCTAAGTGTTGGGAATTAAAAGTGTTACAAAAAAATACATAAAGGACACTATACGGAATAACTTAGCACTTTAACGAACCGGTATCTAACCGAAAAACCGGACATTACCCGGGACACCAAAATTTTTCCAGAAACATTGTTTTATTATTTTTGAACTAGTTATGGTCCCCGAATACCCCAACACATTATATAATGTGCCATACACACATAACACTAGATTTTTACATTTAACTTCCAACCATTTACCTACTTATCATAAAAATTTACAATTAACCCCCCCCCCCTTCATGCCATTTACGGTTACCATGGACCCACCCCCATATCCCACTAGATTTTATCCTTTATTTTATTTAGATGTTGCTTGATATGGTGACCAAGATATTAGATGAAAATCTTACAAGTATGGAGGCCAAGATCTTTCCATATCATTTTCATATCTCCAAAATCTTCACACCACTCCCTCATACTCACTCTCTCCCTCTCGGCTCTACTTAGAACCGCCACCACCACCACCTTACCACCACCATCATTCCATTTTTAAGCTTAATTCAAGTACAAGAAGGTGATCCATGGAGCTTGGTGTTTGAGGAACTTGAAGAACCTTCATCCTTTGCATTCATTCATCATTTTCGTCATCTTTTTCCCTTGTGTTCTTCCCTAACTTAAAGCTAGTTGTAAGCTTCTTGTTAACTCTTGGTTACTTCCTATTTTTAGTAGTTAAAGGATGTATTATGATGAAATAACTAGAACACTAAAAGACTTAAATCTTGAATCTTGAATCATGAGATGAAATATGATGATACATGATGAAATATTGTTAAGATGATGTTGTTAGAAGGTGTTGTGATCATATGTGCGTGTTTTAGTAACATTTAAGCGATTAACAGCATGCTGAGTAACATTTACAGCTTATAAATCGAAAAATTGATTTTCTAAAGTCTAAATTATGTGTTTTCGAAAAATGAATCAAATGGCACTGGAATCATATTTTTTCGAGGCCGTTTACTATTTTTAAAAGTCCTTTTTGTACAGCAGCAAAAGCTGCGTTTTTACTGCAGAAAATTTGTGTTATGTTTTTCATCATAACTTGAAATCTGTGTAGAATTAGGTCATGAAATTTGTACTGTAGATGGCCACTGAATTCATTGTAATTCTCCCACTGGAATTTCGTCAATTTGACTTACGATGAATTTTAAATGAATTTTTCCGTGGACTGCAGTCAGAAAGTGACGAATCTGATTGCATCCTGGTAAATGATTTTTATAAAATAATGGGTAAAGAATTGGATCCCGAGATTTTTTCACAATAATATTTGGATTGTTTAAAACATTCTGTAAATGTTTGGGAATTTTTGGAATAAGTTAACTATTTTATTAAATTACTCGAAAACAGCCCAGTTTTAGATGTTAAAGCTGAAACAATGTATGTGGTGATTCGCGTGTCTAAATGTCGGTTGTGTTGTCCGATAATGATTCAACTTTTTGTATGTCAATAAAAGTGTTATGTGGGATCTCGTATGCTTGCTCTTGAGTAGTTATAGGAGGGAGGTATGTATGGGCATGATCAGTTAAAGTGAGTGCATATTATGTGATAGATACGTGTAGGAACTTTGTTCTTTAATTGAAATTGTTAATAAACTAAATGGTAATCATATTAGAACGTGATTGACCAACCTCGACCGTTAGCTATTTTTAAAGAGTTCAACCGAGCAACCCAAGGTGAGTTCACACACTTTCTAAGGCATGGGATTCCCGGTGGTTCGGAATGGGTTAAAGAACTAAAACGGAACCTACATATCCTCCTTGGGTAGGATATGTACCGCCATCCTCCATGGGTAGGATGCCAATATAAATTATGCGTATTCTCGTTGGGTAGAATACGTACGTTCGTCCTCCTTGGGTAGGACAACAACCTTAACTTACTAGACAAAACTCTTTCATTAAGTCCCTCATTTTATATCGACTTAATCGCCGAGGCTGATGGCGAGCGGGTCATTAGTTAATAGCGCTATTAGGGTTGACAAGCCTCACACCGTGCCGGTAGGATGGACGTGTACTAATGGATCATGGCAAACAGTCATTGATGATAGATATTAACTTAGGGCACAACTTACTTTCGTCAGTTGTCGATATGTTAACGGTCTAGTGGTTCACATGGGGAAGCCCCCCACTGATTATGGATATGGTTTGGGGAAAACAAAGATACTGGTTAACTCGTGGTTTACAAAACAACTTATGGTTTTCAAAACAAACTTTTAAAACTAAACAACCATCTGTGAACTCGCTCAACTTTGTTGTTGACTCCTTGTTACATGCCTTGCAGGTCGTTAGGTGTTTATGGAGCTTGCACAGGGAGGAGTGGTCGTTGTGGGACATGGACTGTTGTGTTCCATGTTAAACATTTAAACCTTATGAACTTATTACTTATGTTTGGGTTTTACATTTTAAGCTTCCGCTGTTAACTTAAAGTTGGTTACTTTCTTTTGGACACCAATTATATTGTGGTTGGTTTTATTTACTTAAATACGTTGTTCAATATGATTGGTGGCTTGATCCTTGTCATGTCACGCCTCCAAGCGGAGATACTCCGCTTGTGGATTTTGGGGGTGTGACATTGAAAACCGTTTTTCAATCTTGTGAAATTAATCATGTTTGTTCCGCCGTGAGGATTTCGGCATATTCACTTAACATATTTTTGTAAATTTTTGATTTTTTTGACAAAATTTAAAAACAAACATATTTTTGATTTTTCAAAAAAAAAATTATAAAATAAAAACATATTTTTGGTTTTTAAATTTTTCTATTTTTAGGGTTTTTGAAATATGGTTTATTTATTTACAGAAACACAAACTCCCTGTTTAACAGTCGCAGGGACCAGCAACCTTCTCCTCTCCTTGTGCCAGGCTGCTCCGATTTCCATTCTCACAGTCTTCAATTTTCTTGAGCACCTGCACATTCAACTATTGAATTATTTGAACAATTTAGCCCAGGTTTGTTTGACCTTAGGCATTTCAACACAAAATGCATCATTTAACTTCGAAAAATCTTTGTCATTTTGTACAAAGACTTTGTCAATTTTGACTTCAACTTTTTCATCATTTACCGAAGCGATTTGTTTCTTAACAAACCATGTTTGACCTTTTGGAGTACCTCTTTTGTAAAAATGTGAATCTTTTTGAACATTTTGATTCTGAACAACAGTTGGTTTCCAAAACTGTTGTGGTTTTGTTGCATCGACTTTTGTTCTCCAACTTTGTGTTGTTCTAAATCTGGGTGTGTGAGAATTCCAAGTTTGTCTTGAATCGAACCTATTCGGGTTCGATTTCCATGTTTGATTCGAAGCAAACTTGTTTGTATTGTACTTCCAAGTTTGTTTTGAATCAAATCTGGTTGACCTTTGTTTCACATCCTCAGATTTCTGTTTTTCAAAATCATCAGACTTCTTTTTCGTCTCAACATCAACAGGTTTCAGATTTGAACACTTGCGTGCAAGATGTCCAGTTTGATCACATTTGAAACATGTTCTCTTTGACACATCTTTGACCTGTTGTTGTTGCTTTTTCTGAGCATAGAACTCTTCATTAGACTGTCGTCTAAATTTGAGTTCTTTCTCTTCTTCGGAACTTGTTCCATGAACAAAATTCATTTTTGTTTGATAATTTGGCGTTTCATTTCTTTTCCAACTTTGTTTCTTCTTATAACCCAACCCAGCCTTCATGTTTTTCTTCTTGAAACCAGGTTTGTTATAAAAAGTTTTGTGACCTTTTCCAGCAAACTTTGGAATTCAGATTTTTCAATTTCAACCATTTTGAAAACTTTGTCAATCTTTTCTGAAATCACATTCTGAATCGGGACTTCAAGATCTGAGAATAATTTGTCCGATCCAATCATGGTGTAGACCAATCCTTTTGAATCATCATTCGTATTTTTCTCAGATTTTGAGTTTTTCAGATAACCTTCATGAAAACTACCTTCATTTTCATCATGTGATTCAGATTTACCTGTTTCAACCAACTCTTCTTTCAAAACACTTTCAACCACCTTACTTACCACCTCTGAATCACTAGAATCATCAGATTTGGAATAGGTTATGTCAATGTTTTCTTACAACTGATCGACCATGTTGAAAGCTTTTTCGACTTTCTCATCATCATAAAATGCAAACTTTTCCGGTGGAGGAACTTGATGTTACTCTGAGCCAATGCCCTTTTTGTTTTTCTCAGAATCATCATCACCCGGTTTTATGTTGAAAATTCTTTCAAGCACATATGATGATGCATGATAGCTATGTAACTTGTTGTTATCCTGTTCTAAATCAGCTATTTGACACTTTAGTTTAGCAACATCCTCAATATAAGAATTGACAACTTGTTGCTTTATTGAATACTGTCGCTTAAGCATATCAGTAGTTTCAGAACAGTATCTCAATCTAGATTGAACAAGTTTCATTTGACTCTTCACATCTTCATATGATTGTTTTGTAATGTGGTAAGCCAATTTTATTGAATCATACTCCTTTTCCATTTCTTGACATGCATCTTCTTTTTTAACATATTCTTCTGTCATTTTCGAAACCTTATCTTTCAAAATTTCATTTTCTTTTTCTAAACTCTTGCACTTTTGTGTTAGTTTTTCATCATTTTATTTTAAAACTTTTTCATTTTCTAACATCTCTTTGCATTTATTTTTGAAAACTTCTTCGATTTTAGTGAATTCAAGATCTCTTGTTCTGAATTTTTCATCTTTTTCAGTACAAGCACTGCACGTTTCCATGCATTTCTTGCACTGTTCAATTGTTTCATTTAAGCTTTCAGAATCAGATTTTACCTTAGTGATTAGCACCTCGGCTTTCTCTGCTATTTTTGTCTAATCAGCATCTTTCTTTTTCTCATCACCAGCATCAACATCATCACCAACATCCAAACTCTCAGTCTCTTCAACCAAGTTTTTTATCTTTACTTCTTCTTCTTCTTTTATCTTCTTCATCTCTTCTTCAACCTACTGTTCTTCAGTAACAGCTTCTTTTTCAACAACTTTTTCTTTTACCTTCTCTTCCTCAGCTACCTTCTTCAAACCAGTTACCAACTCATCAACATTCTTCTTCATTCTTTCTTTATCCCTCTTTTTCAAACTCGCGGTTATCACTTCATGAATTATCTTGTCCAGTTTTTTCAGATAAGTTTTATCTTTTACATTTGAGTAATATTCGCCAGACAAAGGAATTACTGCAAGAACATCATCAAAAACAACTTCTTTTCGATGAACGACAGGATCACCATTTTTGTTGATATAGCAATCTCTTTTCTTGTCGTATCTCCCATAGTACTTTGCTTCCTCATATTCTTCGTGCATTCTCTCAATTCTACAACCAGCAAAGAATCTTTCTCTTTCGGTTTTCTCTTTCAGTATTTCTTCTCGAGATTTCTCCTTGATTTCAGCAACCAAAGCATGATGATTATTTGCATCCTCTTTTATTCTAACTATGAGTCGATAATCAACACGATCTTCTTCTAGAAGAAACTCTCCCCAATCAAATCCTTCGTCATCTTGAATGACTTCACATGCTCTTGACTTCTCTTTGGTATTGTTTTCAGTATGTTTCAAGTTTGGCGGTTCTTCTTTGTTGCGGTGGTATATCGCTCTTCGATAATAATCATCATTGAAAGGTTTCTCAGTTTCGTCAACTTCAGAATTTTTGCATTCTCTTTTGAAATGACCTTTTTGCTTACATTTGAAGCAGGTCACTTTTGATTTATCGAATTCCAGCTTTGTTGACGGACCACCTATTGACTGCTTCCCAGTAATCTCCATATACCTCTGAACTATTCGAATGCAACTAGCTAAACACCAGCGTATGTCAATGAGTTCCATTTCTGCTGGGTCAATCTGGTCGTAGTCTTCCTTGGTCAGTTCTGAGTTTCCAATTTTTCCAGATACTAGACCTTCGTATGACTCTAACACAGATGCCAGAAAACTCATTTGTTGTTTTGCTGCATTGATGCTCATAGCCGGAGAATTCTTCAGTTTCAAAGCGATGTTGCAGAGAATTTCTTCAAATTCTTCAGGGTTTGCTTTTGAGGAAGATGAATGATATCCTGGATTCTAGCTTGATGAGCTTTTCTGTGATTCTTTTGATTTTTCAACACTAAATGATGTCTTTGGTGATTCACCAACTTTCACCAAAGGTGTGCTACCTTTGTAATAAAAACCAACATTCTGTTGATGTGAAGAACTGCTCATCTTGCTCTGTTTCTGCAATTCAAGCTCATGAGTTTCAATTTTTTCAATCAATACATCGAGAGTGATTGTATCATATAACACATCGTTTTTCAAAATAAAAACAAACGTTTGCCACTGATCAGCTCGTGGTAACGCTTCAATTATTTTGTCAATCACTTCTTCTCTCGTTTTCACAATCCCAAATCTGTCTAACTCAATTTTTAAATGGCAAAAATGTTCAATCATTTGCCTCACTGTCTCTCCCTTTAAACTATCAAACAAATCAAACTCCTTTTTTAGTAAAGCAATTTTATTCTTTTTAATTTGTTTGTTACCCTCAGCTTTAACCCTTAACGCTTCCCAAACCGATTTCGATGACTCATCATGATTTAACAATGAAAATATACCATCTCGGATAGATTGTTGAATCAATGCTATTATCTTCTGCTCATATGAGAATTTTCGTTTGTCTTCATTGGAAAGATCATTGAGATGTATCTCTTCATGCTTGTCATTGATCGGTCGACTGTATCCAAATTCTAAGCAGAACCAGCTCCTGTGAGCATATGCCTTGGTCCAGTTCAAGAATCTCTCTTTCCACCATGTATAATCTTCAATATTTTTGAGTTTAGGTGGTTTTGAATACGTCCCATAGAAATTATCATCTTTTATGTTGTCACTGATTGTTTTTGTTATTGATTTCGGTGTAACAGTCGACGTTTCAGATGATTCGGATGTAAACGCCTTGTAGAATGTGTTGTAAAATTCTTCAGCCATGATGTTTCTCACTTATCACCTAGATCACAAACAAACAATCAGTTGAAACAAAATTATCAAACACTTGGATTGGACGGGTATCCGATCGAGTGAAGTCAACGAAAGTCAACAAGATAACAATGATGACAGCGGATCGGATGGTGATCCGATCGAGTGACGATTCGACACTTGACAATGAGCTTTGGATCGGGTGGTGATCCGATCGAGTGACAGAGTGCCTTGGATCGGGTGGCTACTCGATCGAGTGACAATGTGCGTTGGATCGGGTGGCTACTCGATCGAGTGACAATGTGCTTTGGATCGGGTGGCTACTCGATTGAGCGGTTATCCGATTCTTGACCTGAGACACAAAAACACAATAGAGTGATTAGGATCGGGTGGCAATTCGTTCGGATTGCCACTCGATGCTTGCACTTAAAAACTTAAACAAATAATGTCCCCTGAATCGGATGGTGATCCGATCGGGTGATAGTCAACAAAGTCAAACCTTTTAATGAATTGCAACGGATCGGGTGGTGATCCGATCGGGTCGCAATCCGAGACTTGACACTTATGTTTTTATCAAAACAATGTACAACGGATCGGGTGGTCATCCGATCGGATTGCCATCTGATCGGTGAACATCACCAAGAACAATGACGAACATCTTTAGCAAATCGGACAGAAAAATCTTAATATCTCTCAAATTACTTGGAGTTTTGATCTGAAATTTTGTAGGCTTATAGATCAATGATTTTCGCACATAATATCCAAAAATCAGCCAATTTTAACCGAAAAAGCCATGTTAATTTTGCAATTTTCTAACAGAAAGTGTAGAAGATAGAAAAAATGAAGAAATTTGACAAATCTGGATGAAATTTGGATCTGATTCTGATGAAATCCTGTACAAATCTGTGTGATAGATCTGTGCAATTGAGCTCCTGCTCTTATACCACTTATAGGACCGGTTTTCGACTCCGTAACGATTACAAACCGATTCGTGTAACGTGCGGAATCCGTACACGAACGTGACCGAACACACACGACGTAATATAATCTGTGATTTGATAAAAGATCTAAAAAGTACAAAGTCACGTGAATCACCTAGAACACTTTCTCTCTCTACTTTCTCTCTCTAAGCACCAAGCTCTCCAAAGATCCAAATGAGCAAAAGTTCTTAAACTAAGGCATAAGCCTCCTATTTATAGGCCAAGGCTATAATGAGAAATCTCATTAATTACAATATTGCCACCTTGCCTTTTCCCTACTTATTACAATATAAAGTCCTGTTTTCTTCGGATTTCTGCTATGGACTGATTGACGGAGGCGATAGACATAAATGCACTAACAATATGTTGACATTTAATAGCTATACAGTCAAGAAAATCAACAACAATGGCGATATATATGCGGATTGGACAACAAAAAATAAACACTCAAAAAATGGCTACAATTTAAGGATTGTGTTTTGTGACGGCATCAGATTCCTAATTGATGGAGAAAGGTCTGGTGGCAAGAAAAGCTGCTTCCAGGAGGTTTTCAAATGTTTTCGCTCGACGATTCCCTTCTTGGGTGGTTGGTTTGGCCCTTGTTCCTGTAACTCGAATCCTAGCCCGGTATATCCCATTTTAGTTTTAAACCATTGTGAACCTTACGCCTTTTTTAATCTCTGATCGAGGTTATCGGCATTGAAAAATCTTCGTAAACTAAATCACACGTGCATATGTTGACATTTAAGAGATATACATTCAAGAAAATCAAGAGCAATGGTGATATATATGTGGATTAGTCACCAAAAAATAAACACTCAAAAAATGACTACAATTTAAGGAATGTGTTTAGTGACAGCATCAAATTCCTAATTGATAGAGAAAGGTCTGGTGGCAAGAAATGCTGCTTCCAGGAGGTTGTCAAGTGTTTTCGCTCGACAATTCCATTCTTTGGTGGTTGGTTTGGACCTTGTTCCTGTAACTCGAATCCTAGCCCGGTATATCCCATTTTAGTTTTACACCATTGTGAACCTTACACCTTTTTTACTCTCTGATCGAGGTTCTTGGCGTTGAAAAATCTTCATAAACTAAATCACAAGAGTATATGTTGACATTTAAGAGATATACAGTCAAGAAAATCAAGAGCAATGGTGATATATATGAGGATTAGACACCAAAAAATAAACACTCAAAAAATGGCTACAATTAAACGAATGTGTTTAGTGACGGCATCAGATTCCTAATTGATGGAGAAAGGTCTGGTGGCAAGAAATTTTGTTTCCAGGAGGTTGAGTGTTTTCGCTCGACGATTCCATTCTTAGGTGGTTGGTTTGGCCCTTGTTCCTGTAACTCGAATCCTAGCCCGGTCTATCCCATTTTAGTTTTACACCGGTAAACCTTACGCCTTTTTTACTCTCTGATCGAGGTTCGCGGCATTGAAAAATCTTCATAAACTAAATCACACGTGTATATGTTGACATTTAAGAGATATACAGTCAAGAAATGTAGGATCGATTTCCGGACCCGAACGAGTCGATCAGAAGAGTTTATCTCTAAACGAAAGGCGGAAACAGACGTGTAGAGGTCAATTCAGCGAGATTTCCACATAAAACTGTTGTATGATTGATTTGATAACGTTTTACAACCTGACAACACTTCGGTAGCACTTTGTTGCAAACCGGAAGACTTCTCCTCTAGTTACAATAGGTTTAGCTTGAATGGTATTTATAGGAGAGGAGGTTTAGCTTGAAAGTGTCATGTCACTTTCAAGGGAAACCAGGTTTAGCTTGAAACTGCCACACGCCACTTTCAAGGGAAACCTCTCTTGTAGGTTTAGCTTGAAACTGTCATGTGTCACTTTCAAGAGAAACCTCTTCATTCAAGCTAAATTATCTTAAACAAACTCTAACAATTAAACCCTGAACTAACAATTCTAATACAAGACTCGATACAAGACGAAGTCGACAGATGAATGCACTAACAGACTCCCCCTCAGATGTTGACGAGTCTTAAGTGTCGAGTCTTCTCAATCTTCAGTCTTTATCAGTCTTTGGGCTTCCTTCATGATCTTTATCTGGCTTTATCCTATCTTCAATTCTCTCTCAGGATCTCTGGCTTCTAGCTCTTGCATCTTCAGAATCTCTTTCTCTAACAGACTCCCCCTCAACTTGTACTAGGACCGTAGTCTGGCTTTCACAGGTTCAGGTATCGTAACCTGACTTACCTGCATATTCTCTACCCAAAACATAAGTTTCATAAAAGATAAGATATAACAAATTTAGAAACTTTGTTAATCATTTGAAGATACAACCCTGAATACACCATTTTCAATTATCAAACAAAATGATTTATCTTGTCAATTTCTGATGAACCACTTGAATATATATATCATTTTCATTTCAAACATTTTCAAACACACTTTCCCAAACCTGTTCGTCATGTTTAGCACTCGGAATTTTGAAAATCAGCTTTTCAACATCAGTCGTCTAAAATCTTTTTGAATTTTTTCAAAATTTATGCTAAAACACACCGAAAATCTTTTTGGATTTTTGAAATAACTGAAATGAAATGCAGCAAAGAAATATTTACATACAATATTTTTGTGAGTTTGTGTAAGAGGATCATATCAGTTTTTGAGACAAATCACCAACACCATTAAGATTTATTTCATTTTACGTTATAAACGATTCACTTAGATTGTCAGTATACTGATCCACTTAAATTTCCACACAAAGTTCAACTGTTTCGAGATATGAAATTAATGTTTTAAGCACTTAAACTTATTCGCGTGTCCCACCTCAGAATATACTCCCGTATCCAGATCCCAATATTCAGTCTTACAGGTAATTATAACACAAATGATATCTGTAAGGGAAATAAATTATGAAGAATCATGAGAGCTCAGGTCAGAACTACCGTTCAGCAGAGAGATCATGACTCAACTTTTGGGTGTGTCCCCTTTAGAGGATCTTTTTTACAACAGCATGGCTAAGCAATTTTATTGTCTTATCATATATGCTGAGGGTGATGCTATGTTTCAAGCATTGCAGAAAGTATTATCCAAGGACTAGGTCAGAACCATCGTTCAGCAGAAGTCCCGGAATAATACCCCAGACATCATTGAGTATAAAGACCTAGTATATCAGATTATGAGACCTTTCAAACGAGATTTCGGGGGTTACCCATATATCCGAGAGATGTTACCCACGAATTAAGCAAGTTTGAAATTTAGGTTTATATCTCGTCACAATCTACTAAATGTGCAAAAACCTACTCACATATCCACAGTGAGATCGTTTATCACATTTGACTTTCCAATTCTTTAGCATGTTGTGATAGTCCACTGATGTACTATCATTTCCTCTTCTTTGACACAAAAACTCATTTTTCATTTTATCATGTTTTTGGCTTTTTCAAATTTTCAAATGTTTTTGGATTTTCTGAAAATTTTTACTCCCCCTAAAATGCAAACACATTTTAGAAAATTTGAAAACAAACTATACAATAAAATGACAACTGATATCAAATCGCTTCAAATCGCCATCCACTTGGCATAAACAATCAAAACTCCCCCTTACAACAAACTATTTTCCCATTGTGATTTCAAAACACTTAAGTTTGTATTAATCAAATGGTTTTTCCTGAAAATTAGTTTTGTTGATTTTACCACTTGTAAAGTTAGGGGTTCATCATGTTGTTTTTCCAAACAATCATTTGTAAGTATGGTCCAATCAAGTTCAACTAAATGACCTTGATTAACCACTTGTCAGTGAAAACCTTCAACAATCACTAGCAGGTTCACTTATACATCATAACCATTTTCACATCAAAATATAACAATTTAAATATACCACCTGTACTTTACCAACTGTACCACTTGTAGGATCGTTTGCTAAGAAAGATGCCGATTCCTGCTCCACTCTTACCAACCTGGGAGTTCCGGCAAGTCCGAATTTTTACTCAAACATTATGTCCACCCAAGCCTCACCAGCCTTGGGTGATTTTGGAACACATCTATCCCACCAACATTTTGATTTGTAAAATTCTTTGGTACCCTTAACCTTCCTATCAACCATCTTCCCAAAAATATGTTTGACTTTCCCATTGAAAGCCTTCTCAACATCAAATTCTCCCTTATTAGCGAAGAATTGATTTGAGATCTCAACCTTCCCAACTTTAGACTTCCAATTTTCCTTTAACAATGGAGGAAAATTCTCATCGTTCAACTCAGGAACGGAATTCACAATCTTTTTCTCAACCAAAGACTCCTCTGATTTTATGGAATCAGATTCATTGTCAGAATTACCCTCAGATTTAACCACCCACTTTTGCTTGCTCAAATCACCTCTTCTTTTGTAAAACCTTTTTGAACTTTCTCCTTCCTCAGAAGTAGAATTTTCAAACTTTTTAACATTTTTTACAAGTTGTTCTTTCTTATCAACACAAGTCTTTCTCAAAACAGAGTTAGAAGACACTTCCTGTTTTTGATAGTTGGTCTTGGGGCAATTCCAAGCTATATGTCCAACTTCTTGGCATTTGAAACAGGTTCTTCTGTCAACTCTTGAAGCAAACTTTCTCACATTCTTCTTTACTTCAGCAAGAAACTCTTGATTCGACTATTTCCAGAATGGTTTCTTCTGCTCATCTTCACAACTTCCTCCTGCAACAAATGTTGTTTTTGGTTTATAATTTTTCTCATTTTTATAATTTTCTGGAGGAATAAAACCAAGACCTTTCTTTTTGAGATTACTGTTGTAGTTTGGTTTCTTTCGATAACCAGAACCATAACTGTAACCCTTTTTCTTGTTCAATCTTTGTTGAACTCTTGAAGTGTATTTCTTAGGTTTTTCAGCAAGATTTAAATCTTTTATTTCAGAAATATTAATTTCTGTCAATTTGAAAACCTGTTTGATCATTTCAGTTTTTACACTTCTTATTGGAAATTCCTCATCGGAATATAATTTGTCTGAATCAAACAAAGTATATGCCATTTTAATTGACCCTTCATTCAAATTAGATTTTGATAACATGAATTCTCTATTGTAAACCCTGTTAACCGGTGAACTCGAACTCTTTTCTGATGAACTCGGATTTTTAGACTCAGACTTCGGTTTTGACTCTTCATCCATATCCAACACCTGATCGACCACTTTCTTTAACAACTCGGACTCATGATCAGTGCCAGACGCTGTGAATGTAACATCAATATTGTCTGGTAATTCATCAATGATTTCAGACTTTAACTTGATGTTGAGAGCCTTATTAACTCGTTCCTCATTTGGCTTTCTGGGAGAATAAGTTTCATGGATCAGGGGCGGACATCTGTTATACTTGACACTTGGTTTCTTACCAGTATCAGTATCTTCCTCTTTTTCTCCATGAATGCCTCAAGACCTGCAACAGTAGGATAAACACGATCAATCAGATAATCACATGTAGTATAACTCAACAGTAATCGTTTAATCCTTTCACTCTCAATCTTCTCAAGTTCTAGCTCCTTCTTCAGATTAGCACAATCTTCAATATAATCATTGATGACGCTCTGTTTTGTCATTAATGTTGCACTCATTTTGTCATTTGCTTTTTCAATTTCTGAATTCGTTCTTTTCAAACTATCAACTGTCCTATTCAGCACATCGTATGACTCTTTCACATACTTCACATCAGACAGTAAATCTTCTTTAACTTTCTCTAAATCAGCAATCTTCTTGTCTTTTTGCTCACAAGCTTTACAAGATTCTGAACACTTTGAACACGGTTTTTCTACTTCAACCAATTTTTCAACTATCTTTTCAACCTCGACAATCTTTTCTACTTCGACGATTTTCTCTACTTCGACAAGTTTCTCAACTTCGACAAGTTTTTCAACTTCTACATCCTTTTCTACTTCAACTTCTGCTTTCTCAGTTTCTACTTTTGCTTCCAACTCATGTTCTTCAATTTTCTTAATAAACTGTGCCAGATTCATATTCTCAGATTACCTCATGTGTTTCACTATCATCAAATAAGTTCCCCATTTCTGATGTGGTAACGCATCAGCAAGTTTATCAATCCATTCATCATTATCTTTCTTAATTTTCAATCTTTCCATTTCCATGACTAAATAACAATATCTATCAATGGTCATCTTTGTTGTTTCATGGTCAAAATCTACAAACATGTCAAATGACTTCCTCAACAATTCCTTTTCCATGTTTCAAAGTCAAAATTTCACAAACACAAACTTTCTTTTGTCAATAATACTGGTCTCAAACGAACTGGATCACCTCGTAAAAACACCTGACAAAGCTTCAAGAGAAACCTGATTAACCTTCAATAGAAACCTGATTAACCTTCAAGAGAAACCTGATTAATCTTCAAGAGAAACCTGATTCACCTTCAAGAGAAACCTGATTAATCTTCAAGAGAAACCTGATTCACCTTCAAGAGAAACCTGATTAACCTTCAGTAGAAACCTGATTAACCTTCAATAGAAACCTGATTAACCTTCAATAGAAACCTGCTTAACCTTCAATAGAAACCTGACAAACCTTCAATAGAAACCTGCTTAACCTTCAATAGAAACATGCTTAACCTTCAATAGAAACCTGACAATTTCAAACGAAACCTGTCAATTTCAAACGAAACCTGTAATGTTCGTTCAATAGAAACCTAGTTTTTGTCCAATTTTGTCCATTTTTAGTCCGTATTTTAACATGAAACTTTCAAGGGTTTGTCTATGTCAAATTCCGAGTGCACTGTGAAAATTTGAACCAATTTGGACCGTGAAATCTTATTCGATTGAAGAAAGAAGGTGTAGAAACGAGAAATTTCAATGAAAATCAGCTGTAATCTGCAAAACTCCTCCAACTAGCTCTGATACCACTTATAGGATCGATTTCCGGACCCGAATGAGTCGATCAGAAGAGTTTATCTCTAAACGAAAGGTGGAAACAGACGTGTAGAGGTCAATTCAGCGAGATTTCCACTTAAAACTGTTGTATGATTGATTTGATAACGTTTTACAACCTGACAACACTTCGGCAGCACTTTGTTGTAAACCGGAAGACTTATCCTCTAGTTACAATAGGGTTAGCTTGAATGGTATTTACAGGAGAGGAGGTTTAGCTTGAAAGTGTCATGTCACTTTCAAGGGAAACCAGGTTTAGCTTGAAACTGCCACACGCCACTTTCAAGGGAAACCTCTCTTGTAGGTTTAGCTTGAAACTGTCATGTGTCACTTTCAAGAGAAACCTCTTCATTCAAGCTAAATTATCTTAAACAAACTCTAACAATTAAACCCTGAACTAACAATTCTAATACAAGACTCGATACAAGACGAAGTCGACAGATGAATGCACTAACAAGAAAATCAAGAGCAATGGCGATATATATGCGGATTAGACACCAAAAAATAAACACTCAAAAAATGGCTACAATTTATGGAATGTGTTTAGTGACGGCATCAGATTCCTAATTGATGGAGAAAGGTCTGGTGGCAAGAAAAGCTGCTTCCAGGAGGTTGTCAAGTTTTTTCGCTCGACAATTCCATTCTTGGGAGGTTGGTTTGGCCCTTGTTCCTGTAACTCGAATCCTAGCCCGGTATATCCCATTTTAGTTTTACACCATTGTGAACCTTACGCCTTTTTTACTCTCTGATCGAGGTTCTCGGCGTCGAAAAATCTTCGTAAACTAAATCACACGAGTATATGTTGACATTTAAGAGATATACAGTCAAGAAAATCAAGAGCAATTGTGATATATATTCGGATTAGACACCAAAAAATAAACACTCAAAAAATTGCTACAATTTAATGAATGTGTTTAGTAACGGCATCAGATTCCTAATTAATGGAGAAATGTCTGGTGGCAAGAAAAGCTGCTTCCAGGAGGTTGTCAAGTGTTTTCGCTCGACGATTCCATTCTTGGGTGGTTAGTTTGGCCCTTTTCATGTAACTCGAATCCTAGCCTGGTATATCCCATTTTAGTTTTACACCATTGTGAACCTTTCACATTTTTTACTCTCTAATCGAGGTTCTTGGCATGGAAAAATCTTCGTAAACTAAATCACGCATGTATATGTTGATATTTAATAGATATAAAGTCAAGAAAATCATGAGCAATTGTGATATATATGCGGATTAGACGCCAAAAAATAAACACTCAAAAAATAGCTACAATTTAAGGAATGTGTTTAGTGACGGCATCAGGTTCCTAATTGATGGAGAAAGGTCTGGTGCAAGAAAAGCTGCTTCCTAGAGGTTGTCAAGTGTTTTCGCTCGTCGATTCCATTCTTGGATGGTTGGTTTAGCGTTTTTTCCTGTAACTACAATCCTTACCCGGTATATCCCATTTTAGTTTTAAACCATTGTGAACCTTACACCTTTTTTACTCTCTGATCGAGGTTCTTGGCATTGAAAAATCTTTGTAAACTAAATCACACGTGTATATGTTAACAATTAAGAGATATATAGTCAAGAAAATAAAAAACAATGGTGATATATATGCGGATTAGACACCAAAAAATAAACACTCAAAAAATGGCTACAATTTAAGGAATGTGTTTAGTGACGGCATCAGATTCCTAATTGATGAAGAAAGGTCTGGTGTAAGAAAAGCTGCTTCCAGGAGGTTGTCAGGTGTTTTTGCTCGACGATTCCATTCTTGGGTGGTTGGTTTTGGCCCTTGTTCCTGTGACTCGAATCCTAGCCTGGTATATCCCATTTTAGTTTTACACCATTGTGAACCCTACGCCTTTTTTACTCTCTGATCGAGGTTCTCGGCATTGAAAAATCTTCGTAAACAAAGTCACACGTGTATATGTTGACATTTAATAGCTATACAGTCAAGAAAATCAACAGCAATGGCGATATATATGCGGATTAGACAACAAAAAATAAACACTAAAAAATCTCTACAATTTAAGGATTGTGTTTAGTGACGGCATCAGATTCCTAATTGATGGAGAAACGACTGGTGGCAAGAAAAGCTGCTTCCAGGAGGTTGTCAAATGTTTTCGCTAGACGATTCCGTTCTTCGGTGGCTGGTTTGGCCCTTGTTCCTGTAACTCGAATCCTAGCCCGGTATATCCCATTTTAGTTTTACACCATTGTGATCCTTACGCCTTTTTTAATCTCTGATCGAGGTTATCGGCATTGAAAAATCTTCGTAAACTAAATCACACGTGCATATGTTGACATTTAAGAGATATACATTCAATAAAATCAAGAGCAATGGTGATATATATGCGGATTAGAACTCAAAAAATAAACACTCAAAAAATGGCTACAATTTAAGGAATGTGTTTAGTGACGGCATGAGATTCCTAATTGATGGAGAAAGGTCTGGTGGCAAGAAATGCTGCTTCCAGGAGGTTGTCAAGTGTTTTCGCTCGCCGATTCCATTCTTTGGTGGTTGGTTTGGCCCTTGTTCCTGTAACTCAAATCCTAGCCCGGTATATCCCATTTTAGTTTTACACCATTGTGAACCTTACACCTTTTTTACTCTCTGATCGAGGTTCACGGCGTTGAAAAGTCTTCGTAAACTAAATCACACGAGTATATGTTGACATTTAAGAGATATACAGTCAAGAAAATCAAGAGCAATGGTGATATATATGCGGATTAGACACCAAAAAATAAAAACTAAAGAAATGGCTACAATTAAATGAATGTGTTTAGTGACGGCATCAGATTCCTAATTGATGGAGAAAGGTCTGGTGGCAAGAAATCCTGTTTCCAGGAGGTTGTCAAGTGTTTTCGCTCCACTATTCCATTCTTAGGTGGATGGTTTGGCCCTTGTTCCTGTAACTCGAATCCTAGCCCGGTATATCCCATTTTAGTTTTACACTAGTGAACCTTACGCCTTTTTTACTCTCTGATCGAGTTCTCGGCTTTAAAAAATCTTCATAAACTAAATCACACATGTATATGTTGACATTTAAGAGATATACAGTCAAGAAAATCAAGAGCAATGGTGATATATATGCGGATTAGACACCAAAAAATAAACACTCAAAAAATGGCTACAATTTATGGAATGTGTTTAGTGACGGCATCAGATTCCTAATTGATGGAGAAAGGTCTGGTGGCAAGAAAAGCCGCTTCCAGGAGGTTGTCTAGTGTTTTCGCTCGACGATTCCGTTCTTGGGAGGTTGGTTTTGCCCTTGTTCCTGTAACTCGAATCCTAGCCCGGTATATCCCATTTTAGTTTTACACAATTGTGAACCTTACGCCTTTTTTACTCTCTGATCGAGGTTCTCGGCATTGAAAAATCTTCGTAAACTAAATCACACGTGTATATGTTGACATTTAAGAGATATACTTTCAAGAAAATCAAGAGAAATGGTGATATATATGCGGATTAGACACCAAAAAATAAACACTTAAAAAATGGCTATAATTTAAGGAATGTGTTTAGTGACGGCATCAGATTCCTAATTGATGGAGAAAGATCTGGTGGCGAGAAAAGCTGCTTCCCGGTGTTCGCTCGACGATTCCATTCTTGGGTGGTTGGTTTGGCCCTTGTTCCTGTAACTCGAATCCTAGCCCGGTATATCCCATTTTAGTTTTACACCATTGTGAACCTTACGCCTTTTTTACTCTCTAATCGAGGTTCTCGGCATTGAAAAATCTTCGTAAACTAAATCACACGTGTATATGTTGACATTTAAGAGATATACAGTCCAGAAAATCAAGAGCAATGGTGATATATATACGGATTAGACACCAAAAAATTGCTACTCCCTCCGTCCCATTAAATGTGTCTTATTTTGAATTTTCAAAGTCTTTATTTTTAAACTTTGACTTTAATTATATATTTTTTGTGTTATATAAAACTTGATGAAAATTAACCCGATAAAAACACTTGTAAAACACACTCAAATCATATAACTTTCATCAAGTATTATCTAACACAAACAAAATTATTTAAGGTCAAAATTTATAAATAAATACTTTGAAAATTCAAAATTGGACACTTTTAATGGGACGGAGGGAGTACAATTTAAGGAATGTGTTTAGTGACGGCATCAGATTCCTAATTGATGGAGAAAGGTCTGGTGGCAAGAAAAGCTACTTCCAGGAGGTTGTCAAGTGTTTTCGCTCGACGATTCCATTCTTGGGTGGTTGGTTTGGCCCTTTTTCTTGTAACTCGAATCCTAGCCCGGTATATCCCATTTTAGTTTTACACCATTGTGAACCTTACGCCTTTTTTACCCTAATCGAGGTTCTCGGCATTGAAAAATCTTCGTAAACTAAATCACACGTGTATATGTTGACATTTAAGAGATATACAGTCAAGAAAATCAAGAGCAATGGTGATATATATGTGGATTTGACACCAAAAAATAAACACTCAAAAAAATGGCTACAATTTAAGGAATGTGTTTTGTGACGGCATCAGATTCCTAATTGATGGAGAAAAGTCTGGTGGCAAAAAATATCTTCTTCCGGGAGGTGGTAAAGTGTTTTCACTCGACGATTCCATTCTTGTGTGGTTGGTTTGGCCCTTGTTCCTGTAACTCGAATCCTAGCCCGGTATATCCCATTTTAGTTTTACACCATGGTGAACTTTACGTCTTTTTTACTCTGGTCACAAGAAAAAAAGACTAGAAAATGAGGTGGTCGAAAAAACGCATGAGAGGTGGGCGAGTGATGTACTTCAGCACAAGTGTGGCTCCACGTTTCCAAGGACCCGATTGTGTGGTAATATTTACTTTTGTTTTTATACATTTTTAAGATTCATACATTATTTACTTATAATTTATTTTCACATTTTACACTATATATATATATATACAAGGTGAGGCTCTTGTAAAAATGACATTTTTCGTAAGAAGTGTGAGAAAGCATATAAATTAACATGTAAGCATCATGTTTTGGACTTAGGCATGATGTTTTGGGTTGTTTTGGCTAGAAAAACACCAAACACAACAATTTAAAACACAATGCAATGTATTGTAGGCATGAAATTTAATTTAAAACACAACTAAAACACATTGCTTAAAACTTAAAACACCCATCTTAACGTTCTTGGCATTGTGTTTTAAGTTTTAAGCCTAGAATTCATTGCATTTTGTCTTAAATTGTTATGTTTGGTGTTTTTCTTGCCAAAACTACCTGAAACATCATGTCTAAGTCCAAAACATGATGTCTACATGTCAATTCTTATGTCTTCTCACACTTCTTACGAAAACTATCCTTTTTACAGAAGCCCAAACCAATATATATATATATATATATATATATATATATATATAAGGGAGGGTTTATTAAGGAGCACTAAAAAAGTGGGGAACATTGGGAAACCGACTCAAACGAACTCCGATTGAACTCATTCCAGCGGCGTTGGAACCGGCTCGTCGAACCCTAACTAGGATCTCTTAACCCTAAAGCTAAACAATAAGGCTAAAACCTAACCTAAACCGTAAAACCTAAACTATAAACCCTAAAAAGCTAAACCTTAAATACTAATGATTAACCCTAAAACTAAACCCTAAACCCTAAAGCAAAACCCTGCTATAAGACCCTAAAAGGCAAACCCAAATATATTTAGGGTTTAGGGGCTAAGATTTAGGGTTAAGAGATCCTAATTAGGTTCGAGGATTCGTTTCCAATGCTACTTGAATGAGTCCAATTAGAGTTCTTTGAGTCAGTTCCCCACTTTTTTAGTGTTCCCTAATGAACCTCATTATATATATATATATATATATATATATATATGGCATGGATATTTTACAAACCTATATGAGTTGTGCAAGCCATGCAACCCCAATAACAACCATCTATTTTTTCAGATCAATGGTTCAGATTGAAAAGCCCAAGTTTCCTAATTAATTCAACTCCAAAATGTTACTTTTTGTAACAAAAGGGCAAATATGTCAATTAACACGTCTAAAAACCTGCAATCTCTGCAAAGATGTCAAAAATCTACTTTCCTTTTCATTTTCTATACTTTCTCTCTCATACTTTTGATGAACTTTCTTTTTCATTTTTTGTTGTACATGAGACATACTTTATTTTTCTTTTCTTTTCTTTTTGTACTTTCAAATATATGTATAGATTAAAAGAAGTATCATTTATGTATGTATAGATCGAAAAGAGCAAGGTCAAAATATATCTACATGTAACTAAAACAGAAAAATGTTACATATATCACTGATATAAGTCACATAAAAAATGTTACATACATTTTTACATAATCAATTTACATCACATATGTAACAACACACTTTATTTTTTTAACAGAAAATATTACATATATCATTTATGTTACATAGAAATGTAACATACAGTTTTACATGATCAATTTTACACCACATAAGTAACAACGCACTTTATTTATGTAACACAAAAATGTAAGAACACACTTTATTTCTATAACATGTATTATTACATGATCAACTTTCGCCTCAAATGTAACGACGTACTTTATTTTTGTAACAAGCTATGTCACATGTATAACAACAACCACTTTATTTTCTGTAACATGCTAGGTCACATGTTAACAACAACAACAACATCCACTCTATTTTTATGTAACTATATAAGCCACTAAAATAATTTGTTTCATGTAACAAAACCCACTCTATTTTTGTGTAACATAACCCACTCTGTTTCATGATTATATCAAGAAAAATAACTTCAAATAATAAAAATAAATTAACAATAAGCAAGAAAATAACTTCGACTTTAATCCAATAAACAACAATTTGAATCAACTTGTTTGTTTCTAAAAGCAAATACAATTATTCAAACATAGAGTACAAGTTTTCACATCATATTTTTGTTAAAAACATAGGATCATCATCTAAAACATGGAGTACAATTTCTCACACCCATTGTTTTACCTGAATTTCAGAAGCAAAAAAAAAATCAAGAACCAATAACTTGTAAAAGTGGATGTTAAATATGTGGCCACCAAAAAAGCACCAGTTTGTAGATAGTAGCATATACGAGAGCTTCAGATCTAGTTTCACAATGGTGTCGATGTGTGCAAAATGTAACATATAAATTACATCAAACGAGGCATAAAGCTGACCCTTTTTTAGTACTAATGTTGGAAAAAGTGTGTTTTTGTCTTCCTTTTGAATTTACAGGACCAAATGAGCTTAAACAAACAAAAGGAACAAATATACAGCCAAAACCAATATAAATACAAAGAAAAGGAATAAACGTGACATGCCCGACCCCTCAGCAGCATCCCCAAAGCAAAAACAGAGAAACAGAAGACTGACCATGGGGTCGTGCCCAGCCGAACACGGGGCCGTGGTCAGGGTCCTGCAGAAAAAACAAACCTATAGAAGCTTCTACGCCCACCACGGGGGCGTGCCCAGCTCAACACGGAGTGTGGTCAACGCAAAGATACGCAGAATCTTGTAAAATCTTGATAGTACAAATACGATGCTGACCACGGGGTCGTGCCCACTGGACACGGGGCCATGTGGGACCCTCTGCTGACACTTGCATTTAATGAAGGAAGAGAAAAGGCTGACGACTGGGGCGTGCCCGCTGGACACGGGGCCGTGGCCAGAGTACTCTGCAGGCTATAAATAGGGGTGCTTGGCTCACTTCAAATGCATCCCTTGGCAAACCACTACTCTCTCACTTTGCCACCACTCCACCACCACTACAACACCAACACCCACCACCATCATCCATCATCTATCTTTAGAGTGTGTAGTAGTCTCGGGATCCAAGATTGATTGTAAGGGTTCTTGCCAATCAAAGGCCATGTTTGGTTAAGCCTCTTACATCACTTGGTGAAGACAAGTCTTTATTGTATTGCTTTTGATTTTTAATCTTTCGGCACTTTTTATTTGTTTTGAATTAATGACTTTAATAACTAGTTTCTTATGTTGAAGGTGAATTCTTTCTATCATTTTTCCGTGGTGTCTTAGCGTTACTTTACTGTCTATATAAAGTAAAAGATTACATCATTCATGTTTTTACTGTCTATATAAAAGCATGTTGACTACCTGGTCGGGGGTTAGGGGAATGGTGTGGTAAGGTTCTTGCCTTGTTCAGTGTATAGATCATGCAAGGACCTGGTTCAAGCTTACTAGGACCTCCTTCAATACCCACTGGTATTGGATGGCGGGGGTGGTGCGAATAGCTTGAACCCCTCATATGTAAACTACTATTAATACATTAAACCGGCTTCTTGGGATTGTATCCTTGCTGACTCAAACCACTTAGCCGAGGGTAACGTCACCTTCAAAAGAGGTGCCTACCACTTTTCGCATTAATAACTTAATTAATTATCTTTCAATATTCCGACCCTTTGGGATTGTATCCCTGCTGACTCAAACCACTAGGTTGAGGGTAAAGTCACCTTCAAAAGAGGGGCCTACTACTATAACTAAGATAATCTCTTAAAAAGTCCAAAAGTGCGAAAATCATCAAAGGATACATTAAAGGCGAGTCAGATCCAAGTGATTCATCCTGTCTATCTGTTTTTATTTTTATTTATTTTCTGCTTTTTTAGTTTTTATTTTCTTGTTTCAAATCTTTTCTCAAAAATTTAGATTGATTAGACGTTGAGGATAAACCGGTACTAAAAGCTCTTGTGTCCTTGGACGACCTAGGTATCTTACCAACGTTATACTACGCTCACAATGGGTGCACTTGCCCAAGTGTGTGTTTAGTGTTAGTAGAATATCGTGTTTTATAAATTTAAAACTTGATTAATGCGTAAAATGGGCTCAAAATATTAATAAAATTATATCACGCTTCGCACACACCAGTGCCATCAATAGGGGCTTCAGGTCTTTGAGATCTTGTATCATCTCTAATTCATTGTTGCAAATTTTGCTTTCCATAAAATAAGGAAAGTTTGATGTAGAAGAGAGATATTTTAATGGTGTGTTGAACAAGAAAGAGAAAATGTATGGTGTGTTGAAGAATATAGGATATGAATGGTGTGGGATGTCTAGTAGTCTATGGTCAAAAAGTAAAATTGAGTTGGTGAGCATAAGGTTGTGTAGACAAAGTAAAATTACTATTATAACATTCCTACACAAAGTTAATGTGGACACTTGGCTCAATCTCTCAGTTTTCAGGGTTTACACAACTGGGGTAGGTTTGCACTTTAGAATTATCCTATATATATATATATATATAGGGGAGAGTTTAAATGAGAACGCTAAATATTGTGAGAACAATTGAAAAAACCGCGAGAACTTGGTCAAAAACGAATCAAATTCAATTTTTTTTCTACACTTATCACTATTATTCGAATACAATGTTACAAATTTAACTTACACGTTTAAATTTACGTGAATTCGTAAATAAAGAAAATTTACACATGTGTAAAAAATTTAAAAAGAGTTATTTTGAAAGGAGAAATGAATTATTTGATGTTGTAAATTCTTTTTTTGATGTTGTATCTTAATTACAATGAGGTTTGTATTTAAAAAAAAAATGGTTTAGATTGGTGTTCTCATTAAAGACTATATATTTTCAGAAAGAGGGCTCGTGCGAAATTCCACGAAGTTATGCAGCGTGAAGAATACTAGGGCTCAGACAAGATATCAAGAAAATGGACCTCGATGAAACAAATAGTTAATCACTTTAACGCGATCCACAATCAGTTTGTTAATAGTCATAATCGAGGAAGTGGAAAAAAATGATGCAGACTATGATGGATGATATTCACAATTTAGAGCTCAATATAATGCCCCCTTTGGAATAGAAAATATTTAGGAATTTCTAAGAAAATTTAGAAATTCCTAAAAGTGGCATTTAATGACGACCGTAACACCACTACGATCCAAATGATCAAAAACTACATTATTAAATGAGCCGAAGTCCTCCCAAGCCACATTTGATGCTTGTTCGCATATACATCTCAACGAGTTAGACTTGGATGACAAAAGTAAACTAGAACCACTAGTCTGTCCAACAGGGAGAGACAAAAGGAAAGCGATTTTCAATAAACCCTGACCATCATCCTCCAAAAGTACTATATCTAAATCCAAATCCAAGGTGGTTACCCGATGGGTCAGCAAAATTCCATAGCTTAATGGTTTTAATTTCGGTTAATTACACGAAGTTCATCTCTAGAATACACTACTTTGATATGGTTTGTGTTTTGAAGGTTTTGATAGGTTTAAGGTGCAATTTTGAGGTTTACCGAAGCTTTGGATGGAGGCTAGAGATAATGGGATTGAAAAAACGTGAAAAGATGCAAAACTGAGACACTGTACCAGAAATAGTTAAAAGTTTAATTGGGCATATCCTGAGCTAGAGTATGAGTTTCGGGACTTATATCCATTTGGGGTAGCTCTATGAGACGAATCCAAATATGAGGTTTTCAAAAGCTAAATAATGATGCCTGCTCTGCTAGTCGCCCCCGGATTGTAAAAATAGGAATTTGATGGTCTTTGGCAATTACTTGGCAAGTGAATGGGGAATTACACCTTAATTTCGTTTTTGGTTGACCAAGACCTCATTCCTCATCATTCTTAATCATCATTCACTCTCTAATCATTCTCTAGCACCCAATCCAAGAACCAACAGTGAAGATGGAAGATTCAAACACGATTCCAACCGCGATGAAAGTCTAGTGTCCCCAAATCATCCCAGGGTGAAGGGTTGTAAGTTTTCTAGGGTTTGTTTTACATGTATTGGTTTGGTAGAAAGATTTAAATAATTATTTGATTGTAAAATTGTATGAATCACTTGTTGGTATTGCTTTGAACTCGAATTCGTTAAGTTTTTCTTGCAACATTGACTATAAGAATTGATTGCTACTATTGATTTTTATTTATATTAGGGCTTGTTGGGTTATTCTTCATTAATGAAACATACCTTTGTCCTCTGATTGATGATTGTTGATGTCCAAGATTAATAATTCGGGTTTTAACAAACTCAAGAAATCATTGGTGTTTTCGACTTCATCATACCATTCATGTGAAATAACCCTAGGTGCTTGTTATTTCGAAACCCGGGTGTGATTACTTCTTATATACAGCTAAACTCAATTCACCGGTTTGATAATCATTAAGTTTAATATAAGATCCTTCAAGATAACTAGTAAATCTCATAAGTGTCTTGTGCATTTGTTTTATAAATACTTTAGGTAATTAAAGAACTAGTATGATAATAACTACATGCTCTTCATGGATACGATACTCGACTTACCCTAGCTACCTAGATTAATTGGGTTTTTGCATGATCAGGACCGACACGTACATCATTACCGTTTTGGATTCAAAAATTGCTCGGCTAATCGGGTTTAGAGAAGATGAACGCATCGCGACCGACCTTGCTTTCAAACAAAAAGACTACTCAGGTTTGTACAGAGGAGCATATTTTTCAAGCAAAGGAAGCAACAAATTCGTGAACGCCACACAAACCGTCTTTTAATTAAATTCCTTTGTAGTGTTTTTTAAAGTTTGTTTTATTATTTTTTTTATTTTATTTTAGTGTAACTTTTATTTTTAGTCTTTTTTATTTTAAGTATAATGTTTAATTTTATTTTAATATAATGTAGTTTTATTTATATGTTATTTACTTTTAGAAAATATATTTAAAATAAAAAATAACAAAAATGATTGTTAAATGATTGCAGTGTAGTTATTTCACAACACCTAATTATTTAACAGTTTTTTTTTACAATAAACTTTCATTAACAAACAACCGAACCCGAAAACCGGGCCAGCACAGAAACAACAAAAACAAAAAGTTACATAATTACAAATTTACACCAATCATTCCATTCTATCGTTCGAAACCGAGATCTATATCTAAGCCAAAAGAAACCCAAAGCTCTAACTTCGCTAAAAACACCTTCCACACTCGGCTTAACTCCCAAAAACACCGCTTTATTCTGAGCCAACCAAATGCACCAACAAGTAGTGATAACGATACCTTGGAGAACCAATTTCTCCGACGACCCCGACCTGCTAGTTATTGCCCCTCTGTGACGCTAAGGTGAATGCATTTATTGTTAGTTATTGAACCGGGTTATTATTCAACCACAAAAGTCTAATCTAACAAAAATAACTATAAGCTTAGATATGATAAAGATTTATAAAACAACAATCAAAATGTATTGCGCATTGCTCTAAAGTGAGTGGTCAACTAAATCACCGGATAAGCATTTAAAATGTTTTACTTGATGCTCCTCAGTTCATCATTAAAATGTGGAATGCCCTCACGAATTACTTCACAAGATAATGCATTTAAAACATCATCAATGACCAATATTTGAAAACAACAATAATGTGACTAGCAGATGAATTAACCCACATTTTAATGATGAACTGTATGAGTAAAATCTTCAATGGTGCTCAAACATTAAACAAAAACATAGAAAGCAGACAGCCACGTCGTTAATAAAGCAAGTAAAGAGAAGCTTAAACGCGGGGTCGCATTTGGGGGCTCATGATATGCAGCATAAGGAGGCATAGATGGAGGCATCACACAGTTATCACCATTAAAATACGGTGAGTCTCTGCAAAAAAAGTTGTGAGAAAAAATAAAGTTATTTGATTGCAATTACGAGTCTAACACGAGTAATTGGTTTTTAGACATATATATAAGTTGTTTTACGAAAACATACGAACTTACTTCACACAACTTCCTCGGCGAGTAACGTTATTTTTGCATCCACATGTACAAGAATAACAAGGTACGTATGTCTCATTCATGTAACGAAACGGGAGATGTACAACAAGCAGGAAGAGGTTCCAGAAATTGTGAATGTATACATGTAACATTCCATGTCACTGAAAAAAAAAGGTTCAATATCACCAAAGGTATAATGACACCACAAAAAATAAAAAAGTAAATTAAAGTAGTTAGTCAGATTTATCACACCCCCAAATTCCACAAGCGGAGTATCACCGCAGGAGGCGTGACTGACCAGGATCAAGCCACCAACCATATTGAACAACATAATAAAGTAAATAAAAGTCCAACCACACAATATAATTGGTGTTCAAAAACAGTTTAATAAGTTTAAGTAATTCAGCGGAAGCAAATAGTTCAAAAAACCAATCATAAGTTTAAAGTGTTTAAGTTCATCATGAACACTCAATGTCCATGCCCCACAATGACACCTCCCATGCAAGCTCCAGCTAAACCTCTAACGACCTACAGGCATGTAACAACGAGTCAACAACAAAGTTGAGCGAGTTCACAGTTGGTTGTCCAGTTTTAATGTTATCCCAAAAAAAAAACCATAAGTTGTTTCAAAAAACCACGAGTTATCCAATTCCTTGTTTCCCAAACATAATCAGTGGGGGCTACCCCATGTAACCAGTAGACCATTTACCATATCGACAACTGACTGGAGTCATGTATATGCCCTACGTCAATGTCTGTCATCATTGACTAAGTGCCCAGATCCATTAGTTCACTCCCGTCCTCTGCGGCACGGTGTGAGGCTTGTCAAACCTAAATAGCGCTATCTAACTAATGACCCGCTCGCCATTGGCCCGGTGATTAAGTCGATATAAAAATGAGGGACTTCGTGATAGAGTTTGTCTAGTAAGTTATAGTTGTCGTCCTTCCCAACCGAGGAAGGAGGTACGTAATCTACACAAGGAGAATACGCAGGTTAAAGGTTGCCATCCTTCTCAACGAGGATGTAGGTACATATTCCGTTAAAGGGGAATATGTAGGTTTCATTTTAGTTTCTTAACCCATTCCCAACCACCGGGAATCCCATGCCTTATAGAAGTGTGAACTCACCTCGGTTTGCTCGGATTGATTAACTACTTGTTCAGAATAAATCAGTCAAAGCCTATGGTGATTCATGTAAACGAAATCAGTGTACATCCACATAGTTCGCGTATAAGTGATGATCATCATATGTATTCAAGCATCAACTACCACATAGCACTTAACAGTTATTCGACTCGTGCAAATCATACTTCACATATATGGTTCATTACAACACATAACAGTTACTTGTGACATCCCTAATAGTTAACTCAATGTTCCTCAGTCTTTCACTAACAAAATGATCCATTAACAGAATTAATTTGGTTAACTGTGTCTATTTACCCTCCAGACGAAACCCCCATGTTTCGCCGTGCTCCCCTTTTGACGAAACCCACAGGTTTCGTCATGACCTCCCTTGACGAAACTACCATGTTTCATCGTGACCTTCAGTTGACAAAACTCCCAAGTTTCGTCGACATCTGGGTTTCGTCGACAATCATAAGTTACGTCGCATTAACAGTTGATCACACACAGGAACCCTAATTACACCTTAACAGTTAATCATCAGCATCAAACCTAGCCATGAATTTTACGTTACCAGATCATTGCCGTGCACATGACTGTAACACATATTCATTTAACATTCATATAACATGATTTACTAACATCAAACCAAACATGAACAGTGGGCATGAACAATTACAATCATAAACATCTGATCTAGTCTAATGAATTAGCGACAGAACAACAAACCCTAACTATTACCCAATTCATCATCAAACGATCCAATCTCGTCATACGTAACCGTAACTGATAATCTAATGACCTACTATAATCAATCTCATCATCCAATCATGATCTAAGCATTTCTTAGCAACAGTTAAAAATGATTTCAAATAACCAGTTAATGATGATTTCACTCAAACAATCAACAAGAGTTAAACACTAACCGAGATAGAAGGAATTATGAATGGATCGTTAAAAAGGGGCTTCGAGAACTCAAGGTTGCTGTCGCACAGAAGGGAGAGATCTAGGGTTTTCAATTGGCCAGTTATGTGACGAAGGTAACCGTCTCACGTAATAAATATTCACTTAGGTGTACTGGGCCCTTAATGGGCTTCGACGAAATCTAGGCCGGCGAAACCTTAATGTTTCGTCAAAATAAGGTTGTGGCGAAACCCCTCTAGGTTTCGTCGACATGAACATGACGAAACTACCAAGTTTTGTCGAGTGAGGAGTATGGCAAAACTTCTATGTTTCGTTGTGGTTATGAAGGTGAGAAAACACATGCCACGTTTATAATTCAAACAACTCATAAGTTTATTACAAATTAACAATCATGTAACACATAAATCATACATCAATTATGAACAAGTTACAACACAACGAGTTAAGGAAACATGACTGTAAACGAGTAACGCGTCGAGGAAAGACCTTGAAAACTCGGGTTGTCACATCATCCTCAACTTGAAAGAAATTTCATCCCGAAATTTAGCACGTGGTTACTGAGGAAGCTAGTTAGGTTGCGCGTTTTCCTGGTTTTCCTGGGGTGTCATATCTTCCCCCAGTTGGTTTGGAATTTCGTCTCGAAATTCCGTAGTAGCTTCAGCCTCAGTAGTGGTTGTACTTTTCTTGAACAACTGGGGATACTTGTGTTTCATTTGTCTTCTCGTTCCCAGGTGAACTCTGGGCCACGACGGGAGTTCCAACGAACTCGAACAAGAGGTATTCTGGTGCGCTTGAGAACCTTAACATCTCGGTCTGTAATCCTACAGGTTCTTCGACGAATCCCAGCTGATCGTCGATGGTGAGCTCCTTGAGAGGAACTAGGAGGGTCTCATCTGACAGACACTTCTTCAGATTTGACACGTGGAATACATTGTGAACCCCACTGAGTTCTTCGGGTAGGTTTAGTTTGTAGGCCACCTTGCCTATTTTCTCTATGATTTCGAAAGGTCCGACGTATCGCAGGTTGAGTTTGCCTCGTTTACCAAAACGCACTACCCCTTTCCAAGGTGAGACTTTAAGTAGTACTCGATCCCCTACCTGGAATTCGAGTGGTTTCCTTCGCTTATCAACGTAGCTTTTCTGACGGTCACGAGCTGCCGCCATTCGTTTTCGTATCTGAGAAATCTTCTCGGTTGTGTCTACGACGAGTTCTGGGCCAGTGATTTGGCTGTCGCCAACCTCTGCCCAACAAAGAGGTGATCGGCACTTACGCCCGTACAATGCCTCAAACGGAGCAGCCTGGATACTGGTGTGATAATTGTTGTTATACGAAAACTCCACTAACGGGAGATGTCTTTCCCAGCCGTTACCAAAGTCGATCACACATGCCCTAAGCATGTCTTTAAGGGTTTGGATGGTGCGTTCAGACTGCCCATCCGTCTGTGGATGATATGCCGTGCTCATGTCTAATCGAGAGCCAAAGGACTTATGCATCGCTTACCACAATTCAGATGTAAAACGTGAGTCACGATCAGAAATGATGGAGGTTGGCACCCCCTGCCTCGAAACTACTTCCTTTAGGTAGATGTCTGCTAGAGTAGAAAACTTATCCATTTCCTTGATAGCCAGAAAATGTGCAGACTTGGTCAGTCGATCCACGATCACCCAAATGGTATCGTTCCTCGCTGAGATCTAGGCAGGCCAGTAACGAAATCCATGGAAATTTGCTCCCATTTCCATGTCGGTATCTCTGGTTGTTGAAGTAGGCCTGATGGTTTTTGGTACTCGATTTTGACTCTCGCACAAGTCAAGCATTTACTAACGTAGGTTGCTATATTGGTTTTCATACTAGGCCACCAATACGTAGTCTTGAGATCGTGATACATCTTATCCGAACCAGGATGTACCGAGTAACGAGACTTGTGTGCTTCATCCATCACAAGCTCGCGTAGATTTCCATAGAGTGGAACCCAAATGCGCCCTGTCACATAATAAGCATCATCTTCCTTTTGTTCTAACCGTTTCTTCGATCCCCACAGGGACTCAGCCCTGATGTTCTCTACTTTCAATGCTTCGACCTGAGCATCATGAATTTGAGCGGGAAGACTAGAGTGGATGGTAAGCTGTAACGCACGCACGCGCTTAGGTTTAGTCTCCTTCTGACTGAGGGCATCAGCCACAACATTGGCTTTGCCCGGATGGTACTTGATCACGTATTCATAATCATTCAGGAGTTCGACCCATCGATGCTGTCGCATGTTCAACTCCTTCTGTTCGAAGATATGCTGGAGACTCCTGTGATCGGTGTAAATGGTGCACTTGGTACCGTACAGGTAATGCCTCCATATCTTGAGTGCAAAAACAACAGCTCCTAGCTCCAGATCATGAGTAGTGTAGTTCCTTTCGTGAACCTTAAGTTGGCGTGATGCATAAGCAATGACTTTATCCTGTTGAATCAACACACAACCAAGTCTTTGGATTGACGCGTCGCAATAAACCACAAAATCATCGGTGCCTTCAGGTAACGAGAGGATAGGTGCGCTACAAAGTCTCTCCTTTAGGTGCTGAAACGCGGATTCCTGTGCATCATCCCAACGATAGGTGACACCCTTCTGAGTTAGTGAAGTGAGAGGTTGCGCAATCTTTGAGAAATCCTTGATAAATCTTCTGTAGTAACCCGCCAAACCCAAAAATTGGCGGATTTCAGTTGGTGTACGGGGCGCAGGCCAGTTCTTGATCGAGTCAACCTTGGATGGATCCACATGAATCCCATCCTCATTTACCACATGACCTAGGAAATGGACTTCACGAAGCCAAAAGTCGCATTTTGAAAACTTGGCATACAGCTGCTCTGTTCGAAGAAGCTCCATAATAAGTCGCAGATGCTGCTCGTGTTCCTCCTGATTCTTAGAATAGATCAGGATGTCGTTGATGAAAAAAATAACGAACTTATCCAGATAGGGTTTGCATACTCGGTTCATGAGATCCATGAAGACCGCGGGTGCGTTTGTCAATCCGAAAGGCATAACCAGAAACTCGTAGTGCCCGTACCGAGTCCTGAATGATGTTTTAGAGATGTCCTCATCTCGGACTCTCAGCTGGTGATATCCCGATCTCAGATCAATCTTCGAGTAATAGCTCGACCCTTGCAACTGATCGAACAAGTTGTCAATACGCGGGAGAGGATAACGATTCTTTACGGTCACCTTGTTGAGTTCGCGATAGTCAATACACATACGGAAGGTACCGTCTTTCTTCTTCACAAACAATACTGGAGTTCCCCAGGGAGAAGAGCTAGGATGAATGAAACCCTTGTCCAAGAGTTCTTGCAGTTGGGTGGACAATTCTTCTAATTCTGATGGAGCCAAGCGATAAGGCACACGAGCTATTAGTGCTGCTCCAGGAGCTAGCTCGATTTGAAATTCGACCTGACGATGAGGCGGAAGACCAGGTAATTCCTCTGGAAATACTTCAGGAAAATCGCGTACGATAGGAATGTCTTCTATCTTCTTTTCTTTCATTGAGGTGTCAGTAACGAGGGCTAGAACAGCAGTGTAGCCCTTTCGCAAACACTTCTGGGCCTTAAGAAAAGAGATGATACCTACGACTGCACCACTCTTGTCACCATGAATCACGAGGGGTTCTTCACCAGAACGAGGGATGTGGACAATTGTCTCCTTGCAAAGAATTTCCGCTTGATGTTGAGATAACCAATACATCCCAATAACAACGTCGAAGCTACCCAGACCGATAGGAATGAGGTCGATAGAGAAGCTCTGATCAGCAAGAACAAAATTACAACCCTTAACTACGTGTGTGGCCTCTAAACTTTTACCATTTGCTAGTTCTACAAGGTGCTTGGTGTTCAAAAGTGTTAGGGTACTCTTAAGCATCTGACTAACTTTTAAGGACACGTAGCTAGTATCGGCATCCGAATCAAATAAAACAGTAACATAAAAGTCGTCCAGTAGGAACTTACCCGTCACAACCTTGGGATCATTCCTCCCTTCACCCTGACCAATCACGAATACACGTCCCCTGGCACCATTGCCATCATTGTTACCCCCATTGTTTCCATTCCCCTGATTATTGTTGTTGTTCTGATTCTGGTTCAGCTGGGGACAGTCTCTCTTGAAGTGGCCTTCAGCACCACACTGAAAGCATCCTTTGTTGTTACCCCTCTGTTGTTGTTGCTTCTGCTGGTTCTGTGGGGTCTGATGCTGTTGCTGACGATTCTGATTCGCAGGGTATGGGCTTCTACAATCCTTGGCCTACATGGCCCGCTGTGGTGCAAATTGCAACGGTTGCACTTAGGTTGATTACCCCTGTATCCACCCTGACCCTGATTCTGATTACCTGAAGATTGCTGACCGCGGCTCTTAAAGTCGCCAGTCCTTCGCTGCTGAGACTGAGTCTGAACAGAAGTAGAACCTTTGCTTGAATTTCCATCCCATTTACGCTTGTTATCGCTAGGAGCATCTGAAGTAGTTGTAGCACTAATACGTTTGGGCAGCCTGTTTTGCTCAACTGCCTGATCAGTGAGACGATGAGCTAGTCATATAACTTGCTGGATAGTTCCAAGGTTAGCCGCAGTCACATGGCTTTGAATTTCTGGCACTAGGCCCTTGAGGTACAGCTCGATACGCTTGATAGGAGGATCCACCATAGTAGGACACAAGATAGCTAGTTCATTCGATCTCTTCATGTATGCCTCGATTTCAGACCCTGTCATCTTCAGGTTGTAAAACTCCACCTCTAGCTTGTGAATGTCATCGCGATGACAGTACTCCTCTTTGATTAGTTCCTTGAAGTCGTTCCATGGGGTGGCATTAGCAGCTACCAACCCTAGCATTTGGACCTGTGCTTTCCACCAAGTTAACGCAGCACCTTCGAGTGTTCCAGTGGCATATTTCATCCGACGAGCTTCAGGGCATTCACACATCTCGAAAACGGATTCGATCTTCTCGAACCAGTGGAGAAGACCTACAGCTCCCTCCGTACCACTGAAGGTACTAGGTCGACAGTCCATAAATGTCTTGAACGTACATACGGGAGGCTGAGCATGTTGACCTGTCGCACGAGCAAGAAAAGACAAGGTTAAGTACAAGAGTTGGTTCGCGAGAGTAGGATCTAAACATCCTAGGGTAGGGCGGGGTGGCAGGTTATACCTCCCGCTTGAGCTGCTGCGAGTGCCTCAGCAACTCGTTCATTGATAAGAGCCGTCAGCTGGGCTTGAGTCAAGTTCAAACGTCCACTCATGATCTTCACATCAAAGAGAAGCATAAGTGAGAGAAGTATTGCGATAGTGCATAAGTGTGGGATGACAGAAGAGAGTAAGCACACAGGGTTTCAAACAATAATCGTTACGTTGACTAAGCATACTATGAACAATGCATTAAGCAAACTAATAGGCAGGCAATATAAACATAAACCATATCACCTATAGTGTTGAGTCTTGCATGTGGAGCGAAGCGTCGTTCTGGATCGTTGAGCACTATACAGGTTATAGTCTAGTTTTGCCAAAAAGTTTTTCCCTTTTTAAAACCAAGTTCACTATAACCAATGGCTTTGATACCAATCTATCACAACCCCAAATTCCACAAGCGGAGTATCACCGCAGGAGGTGTGACTGACAAGGATCAAGCCACCAACCATATTGAACAACATAATAAAGTAAATAAAAGTCCAACCACATAATATAATTGGTGTTCAAAAACAGTTTAGTAAGTTTAAGTAATTCAGCGGAAGTAAATAGTTTAAAAACCCAATCATAAGTTTAAAGTGTTTAAGTTCATCATGAACACTCAATGTCCATGCCCCACAACGAAACCTCCCATGCAAGCTCCAGCTAAACCTCTAACGACCTGCAAGGCATGTAACAACGAGTCAACAACAAAGTTGAGCGAGTTCACAGTTGGTTGTCCAGTTTTAATGTTATCCCAAAAAAAAACCATAAGTTGTTTCGAAAAACCACGAGTTATCCAATTCCTTGTTTCCCAAACCATAATCAGTGGGGGCTACCCCATGTAACCACTAGACCGTTTACCATATCGACAACGACTGGAGTCATGTATGTGCCCTACGTCAATGACTATCATCATTGACTAAGTGCCCAGATCCATTAGTTCACTCCCGTCCTCTGCGGCACGGTGTGAGGCTTGTCAAACCTAAATAGCGCTATCTAACTAATGACCCACTCGCCATTGGCCCGGCGATTAAGTCGATATAAAAATGAGGGACTTCGTGATAGAGTTTTGTCTAGTAAGTTATAGGTTGTCGTCCTTCCTAACCGAGGACGGAGGTACGTAATCTACACAAGGAGAATACGCAGGTTAAAGGTTGTCATCCTTCTCAATGAGGATGTAGGTACATATTCCGTTAAAGGGGAATATGTAGGTTTCGTTTTAGTTTCTTAACCCATTCCCAACCACCGGGAATCCCAAGCCTTATAAAAGTGTGAACTCACCTCGGTTTGCTCGGATTGATTAACTACTTGTTCAGAATAAATCAGTCAAAGCCTATGGTGATTCATGTAAACAAAATCAGTGTACATCCACATAGTTCGCGTATAAGTCATGGTCATCATACATATTCAAGCATCAACTACCACATAGCACTAAACAGTTATTCGACTCGTGCAAATCGTACTTCACATATATGGTTCATTACAACACATAACAGTTACTTGTGCCATCCCTAATAGTTAACTCAATGTTCCTCAGTCTTTCACTAATAAAATGATCCACTAACAGAATTAATTTGGTTAACTGTGTCTGTTTACCCTCCAGACGAAACCCCCATGTTTCGCCATGCTCCCCTTTTGATGAAACCCCCAGGTTTCGTCATGACCTCCCTTGACGAAGCTACCATGTTTCGTCGTGACCTTCAGTTGACGAAACTCCCAAGTTTCGTCGACATCTGGGTTTCGTCGACAATCATAAGTTACGTCGCATTAACAGTTGATCACACACAGGAACCCTAATTACACCTTAACAGTTAATCATCAGCATCAAACCTAGCCACGAATTTTACGTTACCAGATCATTGCCGTGCACATGACTGTAACACATATTCATTTAACATTCATATAACATGATTTACTAACATCAAACCAAACATGAACAGTGGGCATGAACAATTACAATCATAAACATCTGATCTAGTCTAATGAATTAGCGACAGAACAACAAACCCTAACTATTACCCAATTCATCATCAAACGATCAAATCTCGTCATACGTAACCGTAACTGATAATCTAGTGACCTACTATAATCAATCTCATCATCCAATCATGATCTAAGCATTTCTTAGCAACAGTTAAAAATGATTTCAAATAACCAGTTAATGATGATTTCACTCAAACAATCAACAAGAGTTAAACACTAACCGAGATAGAAGGAATTATGAATGGATCGTTAAAAAGGGGCTTCGAGAACTCAAGGTTGCTGTCGCACAGAAGGGAGAGATCTAGGGTTTTCAATTGGCCAGTTATGTGACGAAGGTAACCGTCTCACGTAATAAATATTCACTTAGGTGTACTGGGCCCTTAATGGGCTTCGACGAAATCTAGGCCGGCGAAACCTTAATGTTTCGTCGAAATAAGGTTGTGGCGAAACCCCTCTAGGTTTCGTCGACATGAACATGACGAAACTACCAAGTTTTGTCGAGTGAGGAGTATGGCAAAACTTCTATGTTTCGTTGTGGTTATGAAGGTGAGAAAACACATGCCACGATTATAATTCAAACTACTCATAAGTTTATTACAAATTAACAATCATGTAACACATAAATCATACATCAATTATGAACAAGTTACAACACAATGAGTTAAGGATACATGACTGTAAACGAGTAACGCGTCGAGGAAAGACCTTGAAAACTCGGGTTGTCACATCATCCCCAACTTGAAAGAAATTTCGTCCCGAAATTTAGCACGTGGTTACTGAGGAAGCTAGTTAGGTTGCGCGTTTTCCTGGTTTTCCTGGGGTGTCACAAGATTACACCGTGATGGTAATTGAAAAAGAGAGAGAAAAAGTAATTGTTTTTAGTGTAATTATATGGATATGAATAAAGAATTCAATGTGAATACTCTAAGTCGTTTGTCGAATTGTTGTTATAGTTAGTCCCCTAGAAGGACGTTACAATCGTTGTCAATGAATGAGTTGAAAAATGGACAGTGATCTGTTGATAAATTCTGCTAGTAATCTGTCGCAAGTGAGATTACACACTAGCAAAATTCTAACAGTGATTCGTTAATAAGTTCCGTGATAAGTGTACTTACTCATAGCTTGTGTTACTCTTCTTCCATCTAGAGTAATGAACTTTGTTGGTCTACCAACGAGAGCGGGTCCACAGGTGTAGCCACGACCGGGTCCAAGTAACGTGAAGTTTCTAGGGACCTTGACCGTGTTGTTGGTGGTTTCAGCTTCACCAACAGTAATCTGGAATGAGCTGATATAACTGTTGGGAGCAAAGCCGCGTACACTCATAACACCTCCTTTACAACAATTTGCAACCTGCTGGTAATAAATCAACAACAGCTGGAATTTTCTTGCAGCAATGTGGTACTCCTTGTGCACTTATATATCTTGAACAGTCTCCTTGCTCAGTGGATTTAGCACCAAACATGTACCATATAACCTCTTTGTTGGCCCAGGCCCAACCTAAGGTCCACCCAGGGGGTGGAATGTAACGGTATTTCTGGAGGTTGTATGTTGTAACACCTGCCTGCCCATAAAATAGAGTTTAAATGAATAGATATTTGTAACATCAAAGCTTATTACAACAACTTATGATTTTTTAATAATGCTTAAAAGGTCGTAAAAAATACAATAATCAATGAGTGTTGGTAAAAATGGTTTAAATAAGAAATTTCCAAACTACTTGTTTCAGTTTCACCCTCACCACAAGCACATATTCATAAGTAGTTTGCTTCGATTGAAAAAATCGAAACTGTTGTATGATCTATCAAAACTTAATAAGAAGAATAAGCAATGGCGAACATATATCCGCTAAAAACATCATCAATTGATACTTAAAGCTTGGCAATGCAACACCTAAGAAACATTTAGCTATATATGTGTATGTATTATATCCATATATTATCTTTGTCAACTATGGTTTTGAAAGAAAAATTAAAGAAGAAAACTTGTTTAAACCACAAAACAACTCGGAATCTGATCCAACCGGCCTGTTTGATTTGTTTTCTAGAACCTTGATTAAAAGTTTGGCCCAGTAGTTTATTCATGTAAAAAAAAAAAAAATTTGTAAAAAGTAGTCAAGCCAAACTAATACTTTAATTCAGTATACTTTAAATATAGTTTATTATATTATATATTATTAAAATAATACCTTATCAAAACAGTAATTTAGTAGTTAAATATTAACTAGGTCATGCCCCGACCGCGTTATGGGGCAATTGCCGAATAATTCTCAACCAATTAAAAAAGCAGAACTATAGTTTTGCTAGAAAAGAAAAGTAAAAAGAGTGTTAGGCAGCTCCTTAACACGATTTTTAGCTGGGGACAAAGTCATATTATTATTTTTACTTTGGGGAAAAATCGAATTTTTTTCCCGAGGGTAAAATCCTAATTTTTAGCTAGGGGAAAACCATATTTTTATTTTGCACTGGGGGCAACATAATTTTGAATTGAGGGTGATATCGTAATTTTGAACCGAGGGGAAATTCGTAAATTTTAGCTGGGGGGTAAAAGCATAATTTTATTTTGAACTTGAGGCAAATACGTAATTTTAAACTGGGGGCAAAACCGTAATTTTAAAGTGGGTATAAAATAATAAACTGGTGTAAAATCGTAATTTTGAGCCCGGGGGAAAACCAAAATTTTATTTTGAACTGGGGCGAAAAAATTACGGCTGAGAGTAAAAGCGTAATTTTTTACTGAGTGCGAAATCGTATTTTTTAGCTCGGGGCAAAAGGGTAAATGTATTTTGAAGTTGAGGCAAAACCGTGTTTTTTAACTGGGGGCAAAAACGTAATTTTAAAGAGGATATAAAATAATAAACTGGTTGGTCCAATGAGTATTGCTCACCGCCCATTTGAACGAATGGTAGAGAAACACTATTCCAAGGCAAAAACGTAATTTTAAAGTGTGTATAAAATAATAAACTGGTTGGTCTAATGGGGGAAGGGCGGCCGCCCGTTTGAACCAATGGCAGGGTGATACTATTCCCTGCCATGTGGTTTGTATATGTTGAAAATGAAAATGGCAAACGTATGACCCAGCATTTATAATTGCAAGTAGAGATACAGCGTTGAGTTTTTTCTTTACAAACAATTAAGTGATATTTAAAAATCTACATGACTGGTAATTAAGAAAATGGACATCTTACCACATAACCATCAGGAGTCCAACTAATAACATCCCACTTGATTGTAATGTTTCCATCTGGGTCTTGTGCATCATAAGCTTCTGCAAATTCACAAACCAAAGGGTCAATAGTTGTTCACTGTCAGAAAAACAAACGTTTATAGATGTTCATTGTCCGTCGAAAAACAAAAGTTTATAGATGTTCATTGTCATAACCAACACTTTGTAAAATATGGAGACACATAACATGCAAAATGGAAAACTGATCATTACATGTAGCAACAAATGATCTATTTTATACAAAACTTCAATTAAAAAGGAGTACTTAATCAATTAATTATCATTCACTGGAAAAATATCAACAGTGAACATTATTGACTAAGTCAATCATTTATCATTAATATATTAGACATTATAAATGATAACGGGGGTAGCCCAAGACCAAATAAAAATGACTTAAATACATGAATGCTCAAAAGGTTAAACGGTTCAAAGGTTGAAAACCTGAGGAGATAAGGTAAAACAATACGGGAACAGTAAAAGGTCACATCTCTGGATTGCTTCACCAACTCACCAGCCGCAAAAGTAGCACAGATCCACAGAATGCATTCTTTTACCCGTAGGTCAAAGGCTTCAACCCCCAAAAAGGGCAAAACCCCCACTGCAAGCATGTTCACTAGTCAACACATTCCTCTTTGAGCTAAGGCTCTCCCTATAAGAGTGACACTTCATTAAGTGTGCAGGACATTCCAAAGGCTAGCCCTGATTCCTGAAATCTTTGGTCATTCTCTTCGAGTACTTGCTTCATGCAAGTCACTTTCTTTCACATTCAACACACACATTCATTTTGCTTATACATCCGAATCTGAACACACTTCAGAGGAGGATCTTTAGCAAACAACAAAACCAATCTAGTGAACCTCTCTCCACGTCTTGCAAACGTGGGGGGACCCCACGACCTGCGTTAGGCAAAGTTGAACCCTTCAACCCTTTTGCCTAACCAGCCCAGCTACTATCCTTGGTCTATTATTTGTTGCATCAACAAGTTGGCGCCCACCGTGGGGCCACGCCACTATTTTTCTTCAAAAGACCTAGTAGTGTAGCTCCATTCCCTTGAAATGACCATGTCAGAAAGTGGATCCCCGGGAGAAGTGAACCAGGTTCCTAACACTTCTACCCCAGGTACTAGTCAAGCTCATGTGACTATACCAACTTCTTTCTCGACGCCAGGAAGCACTCCTGAGTTTCTGACTTTCAGCACACCTACTCCGTCCAGATCAAGGGTCCCTTCCCCTAATATCGGTGTCTCTAGCACCCCATCACATGTCGAGCTTACCCCTGAGGGGGTCGCCAACAATTTACTTGAGTTGAGGTCTCTCCTCAACCAATATGTGAGTAGGGAAAGGGACAAGGGAGTGAGGATTCGTTTAGACTATGATGAGCCGGAGCCGACACTATCTCCTGGGCCCCCCATCCCTCCTTTTGCAAACTCACAACCTTTGGCGTCTAGGGATGAGGCCAGCCCCAGTAATCCTCCAAACCCTAACCCATATCTGTCCGCAAGGCCGAATCCTACAACATATCCTCTCTTTTCATCCCAACCAGCCACAAATGGTGCTCCTCTGGGCCATGAACTGGCCCTTGACCAGGTCCTACAGTCCCCAGTGACAAGCCTTCAACCCTCAACAACAACTTCATGGGAACAAGCTTTGTCCGTGCTCCCCTTGGCACGAAGTGCTGTTATGAGCACCCCTTTGGGAGTTAGTTGCACAGTTGCACCAGGAAGCCTTCAAGGCTTCAACCTTATGCCCCAGATGATGGCCAGCTTCCCGTGGCAGCACTTTATTAATCAGGTGCTGGCCTCTCAAGGGAACAACAACAACAGCAACAATGCGGGTGCAAGGGCTGAAGAAGATTTGGCCAAGCCTTACAAGCCGAGTAACCTCTCATGCTTTTCACAACAAATAGCCGATTATGATTTTCAAACGAAGATCAAGATGCCATCCCACATCAAAACATATAATGGGACTGAAGATCCTGAAGACCATCATCAGATCTTTACTGCTGCTGCAAGGATTGAGAAATAGTCAAACGCTGAATGTTGCCTAATGTTCATGAAAACTCTTGTCGGATCAGCCAGAATCTGGTTCAATGATTTACCTGCTTGAAGCGTTCGAAGCTTCGATGACCTCAGCAAGGGATTCCTGGCCAATTTCTCCCAACAAAGGCGGTACGTTAAAGATGCAACAGTGATCTTTCAGATAAAACAAAGAGATGATGAAAGTCTTCGAGAGTTCATAGAAAGATACAAGAAGGAAGGTCTAACATATGTAGGGGCAGATGAAAAGATGAGGGTGGCCAGTTTTATGAACGCCATTACATCCAAATATCTCACAAGAGATTTCAATAAATCCCTGCCCAAGACCTTGGAAGAAGCTCTCGAAAGGGCTGAAGCCCATATTCGGGGAGAGGAGGCAGTAGATATTAAAGAACAAAGGAAAAGAAGATCCAGCTGGCGAGGCAACAGCCCAGCTAGAAAAAGGGGGAACTTTAACTCCTATGACAGACGCCAAAAGGGTTCAGATCATCGAAGGCCTGAAGGTCGAAACCCTTCCAGCAGGGAGAAAGGCATAAGTTTCACACCCCTTACCAAGACCCCTCAAGAAATCCTCGCGACAGAAGAAGTCAAGCAAAACTTTCGGCCTCCTAAGCCTCTCCCCAAAAGCAGAAAAAATGAAAATTCCACACAATACTGTGAATTTCATGAAGAAAAGGGGCACCATACCAATGATTGCTTCCAACTTAAAAAGAGGATCGAAGAAGCCGTCAAGTCCGGGGAACTTGCTCACTTGGTAAAGGGAGTGAGGGACAAAATGGCTGAAGGAAAGGGCAAGGAAGTCAATATGGTAGATTTTGATGGAAGGGTTCCACACAAAAGGCAGCGGTTGGAAGCTTGGGAGCTCCAGTGTGTTTGCTTCCCTCCAACAGAGAAAGACCCTCTTTCAAACCCTCTTGTGGTTGAGGCTACTGTGGGAACATTGCAAACAAGCAAAGCATATATAGACACTGGTGCTGCCACCAAAATCATGTTTGGGAAGTTCTTCAACCGTCTGAGCAATGAAGAACGTTCAAGGCTTCAACCCTCCGGGACCTCCATAAAAGGTATTGCTGATATACCCCTCAAGCCTTTAAGGCAATTGACACTTGATGTTCGTTTCAGTGAAGGTCAGAAGGAAAGAATCCAATCACTCACCTTTGTGGTTATCAATATACCTTCAAACTATGATGTGATCATTGGAAGGCCGGGACATTGTGCATTCTATATGGTTGTGTCTGTTGGCCATGGCACTGTCAAATTTCCCACCGAGAGGGGAATAGCAACCCTTCAACCTTCTAAGGAGGCCTACATGGTTGAAGCTGAAAGTTTCAAAAGTGAAGAAGACAAGCAAAGGCTAATCATAAATCCCAAGTACCCCGAGCAAAAGATAAGGGTCAATCCAAGCCATTCACAAGAAACCCTCTCATATCTTGAAAAGCTGTTAACACATTACAGTGATGTCTTTGCCTGGTGCCCGGAAGATATGACAGGCATCCCTCGAAGCATTGCTGAACATGAGTTGAGGATACCACCTGATGTCAAGCCTGTTGTCCAAAAGAAACGAAGTCTAGCCCCTGAAAGGAGCTGGGCTGCATGCCAAGAGGTTGAAAAGCTTGTGTCAGCGGGCATTCTCCGAGAGGTCAAGTATCAATCCTAGGTTGCAAACCCGGTCATGGTTCGAAAGCCAGACAATTCTTGGAGAATGTGCATAGATTTCAAGGATCTTAACAAGGCTTGTCCCAAAGATTGCTACCCGTTACCAGAAATTGATCTCAAGGTTGACTCCCTCACTGATTACCCGTTCAAATGTTTTCTTGATGCCTACAAAGGTTATCATCAAATCCTCATGAAGGAAGAGGATGAAGAAAAGACCGCCTTTCACACGGACAAAGGGATCTTTTGTTACCAAAAGATGCCTTTTGGCCTTAAAAACGCTGGGGCAACCTACCAACGCCTAGTTAACAAGGCCTTTGCAAGTTAAATTGGTAGAAACATGGAGGCATATGTTGAAGACTTGGTGATCAAAAGTAAAACGGAGTATCAAATGCTCGATGACATCCAAGAAACCTTCAAGAACCTAAGGAAGGTCAACATGAAACTCAACCCCGAGAAATGCTTATTTGGGTTTGAGGAAGGCAAGTTCCTCGGGCATATTGTGGGAAAACAAAGCATCAAGGCCAATCCAAGCAAGGTGAAAGCTGTCCTTGAAACCAAACCACCAAGAAGCAAGAAGGAGGTTGAAAGCTTAAACGGGAAGCTTACAGCCTTGAAGCGTTTTACCTCGAAATTGGCTGAAAGGTCTTTACCCTTTTTCAAAACGCTCAAAGGTTGCTCCGAAAAGAAGGACTTCAAATGGACTGAGGAAGCCGAAGAAGCCTTCAACCAGATGAAGCAACACCTAGCTTCCCTACCTGACATTGCAGCCCTAGAAACAGGAGAATTGATCTCGGTATACCTTTCAGTTGCTGAAGAAGCAATAAGTGCGGTCCTCACCATTGAAAGAGACAAGGTTCAGGTACCCGTTTATTTCTTTAGCAAAACTCTAAAATTGGCTGAAATCAAATATCCTCCCCTGGAAAAACTTGCCCTAGCCCTAGTTCAAACAGCTAGAAGGCTTCGAAGGTATTTCCAAGCACACCCTATACAAGTGGTCGCCGACCAACCTATTAAGAGTGTGCTTGAAAAACCAGAAAACTCGGGACGACTGGCCAAATGGGCAGTGGAACTAGGTGAGCATAATATCACCTACGTCCCAAGAAAAGCCATCAAAGCCCAAGTCTTGGCTGATTTCATTGTAGAAGTCCCAAAGCAAACAGTCACTGAGGTAAACACAGCTGCCACTGAACCCTCAGACCTTGACGCCTGAAAGCTTTTCACCGATGGGGCTTCAAGCGTTGAAGGGTCAGGGGCTGGGCTCATTCTGATCAACCCAGAAGGGTTAGAATTCACATATGCTCTCCGTTTTGATTTTCAGACCACCAATAACGAAGCTGAATACGAAGCACTGATTGCCGGCTTAAGACTGGCTAAAGAAATGAAGGTCCAAAAGGTTGAAGTGTTCACAGATTCGTTGCTGGTCTCAAGCCAAGTGAATGATAGCTATATTGCAAAGGAGCCCAACATGAAAAGATACAAAGAAAAATCCAAATAATTGATGAACACCTTCCAAACATGTACCATCAAGCAAATTCCCAGGTCCCAAAACAAGAAAGCGGATGCTTTGAGTAAGCTTGCATCTCTCACTTTTGCCCACCTTACCAAGAAGGTATTGGTAGAGGTGTTAAAGGCTCCATCAATCGATGAGTTGGAAGTTCAAGATGTAATCACCGAAGAAGATCCAAATTGGAGGACTCCAATCAAGAAATTCCTTAAAAACGGTGAATTGCCTAGTGATCAAACAAAGGCTGAAAGGGTTAAGATCAAGGCAAGGCAGTATGTACTACAAGGTGAAACCCTCTAAAAAAAGGGTTACCTTGCACCCTTGCTAAGATGTGTTGGTCCTGAGCAAAGTCAGTATTTGGTCAAAGAGGTTCACGAAGGTATATGCGGAGCTCATTTTGGAGCTAGGTCGGTGGTTACCAAACTTATGAACCTTGGGTTTTTTTGGCCCTCAATGCACCGGGATACCACTGAGCAATTAAGGAAATGTGATGCCTGCCAAATTCATGAACCAATCCCGAAAAGTCCCAAGCATGATCTTGTCCCAATAACCTCAGCATGGCCATTCTATAAATGGGGGATGGACATTGTCGGTCTATTTCCCCCAAGCAAAGGTGGGGTAAAATTCTTGTTGGTGGCCATAGATTATTTCACCAAGTGTCCTGAGGTTAAACCACTTGCAAAAATCACGGGAAAACAGTTCATTGACTTCGTTTGGGAAAACATTATTTGCCGTTATGGATTGCCGGGAGTACTTGTCACTGACAATGGAAAGCAATTTGCTGAAAAGCCTTTCAGCGTTTGGTGCCAAGAATTCAGAATCAATCAGGTTTTCAGCTTAGTGGCATACCCACAATCAAAGGTCAAGTTGAAAGGACGAATCGAAGCATAGTGGAAGGTATCAAAACCAGATTGGGAAGGTATGAAAGCAATTGGCTTGAAGAATTGCCAAGTGTTCTATGGGCCATAAGAACAACCGAAAAAACAAGTCACAAAAGAACACCCTATAGCTTGGTATTTGGGTCCGAAGCCGTGATCCCAGCTGAAGTAGGAGTTGTAACACAACGAATTGTCAACATGGATCCCGAAACAAACCAAAAAGAGACCATGTTGAACTTACAACTCCTAGAGGAAGCACGAGACCAAGCTGCAATTCAAGAGGCCAAGTATAAACAACGAATGGAAGCCTACTATAACAAGAGAGTCAAGAATGAACGCTTCAAGCCAGGAGACCTGGTGCTTAGAAACAATGAAGCTAGCAAGAAAGAGAACCAAGGAAAGCTTGGCCCAAAATGGGAGGGCTCGTATACCATCCTTGAAGCACATAAGGGTGGATCTTACAAGCTAGCAGACTCAGAAGGTAAAAGGCTTTCAAGACACTGGAATGGGAAAACTTTGAAAAGGTTCCATGTCTAAACGGGAAAGATTGGTTTGTATTTCACAAGTTGTATTTCAAGAGTGGCACTATGAACACCTTTTGTAAAAACAATATCTCTTGAATGAATGAAGTTGTTTTATCAAATTTGTCTTTCTATCCTAAGATCAGGTTGAGAACCTAGCAAAAAACTCCATGGCATGGGCCATGTAAGGGGATGAGCTCCCAGGACACATCGCTCAATAGGTTCAAGGGTTGAATGAACCTATATAAGGGGTGAGTTCCTAAATCAATACTACTCCATGAGACTTATTATTGAAAACAAAATTGTCTCATAGACGGGTTTGAACAGCCTACATCAAATGTTCCTTAAGCCTTAGAAGAATAATCAAACAGGTTTACAAAATCAAATGAAAACAAGAAAATAAATAGGATAGGTGCTATGTCTTCTTGTTAAAAATACCAAGGCTAAGTGACTGCAGCACTGAACCCTTTAAGGTATAAAAAACATAAAGACAACACAAACTTGACAAAGACAAAGCTACAAGAAACAGAAATAACATAAGGAATGATGCAACAACTTGAACGAAAAGTTATAAAGAACTCAAAGATGCAAACCAAGCCAAGTCACAAAACTAAGAAGCCTTCAAGGCTTCAAGCTACATACGTGACAACTCAAAGCCTTAAAGCCTTCAACCTACATACGGGATAGCCAGAAAGATTGAAGGCTCGAAGCCAAACAAGCTACCTTAACAAAATAAGCACAAGCATAAAAAACACAACACAATACAAATAATAGCATAGCAAAGAAAGTCTTAACAGACTTCCAAACAAAGTTAAAAGCAAGCCCTAACAACTTGCAAGTTGAGAAATTGTTCAAACGGCCATATAGGCCCCACCACAACCACATAACAAGAACCTTAAGGGTTCCTTTGAAACCTAACATTGTTTTAGTTAACATACAAACCATAAATTGTTTTCAAGAGTGCTAAGAAAGCTATGAATATCCGTTAAGCATCAGCAGGAGGCTTGGAAACCCCGGAACCTTCACCTTTAACCTTCTTTGCTTTCTTCGATTTCTTAGCTTTCATGCCACCATCACCACCTACTGCTGAAGCCTCCAAGCTTGCATCCTTTGAAGCATCTGGTCCTCCTAAAAGGGTGTCATCACTATCTCCCGAGTAGGATCTCTTTCTTGAAAGAGAACCCAAGACTTCAGCACAGATTTTTTCATTAAGTCCCTCCGGTTTCAGCTCCTGCAAGACAGTAAGAGGCTTACCAAAAAAAGTAGAAACTTGATTAACATACGGGTAGGTCAGCCACTCCATCTGTTCAATAGAACCCTTGAAAACCTCAGAAGCTTCAGGACGAAATAAGCTAGACTTTTCTAAAGGATGGCCAGATTTGTCACACCCCAACCGATGGCGGAAACATAGGGGCATGGCACTGAGCGAAACAGATTGTCCAGAAGTTTCCATAACAATTATCATTACCATTCAATTTAAAATAACATGTCCCATACCATGTCTCAAACAGTAAACAAATTATTACAGATAAAATCTAGGCAAATAATTCTGTTCCGACAACTCAGATTTAAATTGAGCAATTGTTTATCTGCTTCTAGAGACCCTTGATTCAATTACTACAGACACCTATTTGTTGGGCTCTAAAGCTTTATTCTAGCTTCGACTTCCTATCATGTGTGCATCCTAAGCACCTGTCACATACGTTAAAATAAAGTCAATACATAAAATGTAAAGGTGAGCATACAAGTTTGATAATAGCATATAGAGTTCGAATTCGTTTACGCATAACCAGCACGTACACATAGTGAAATGAAGCACGTTAGTTATCGACATAGATCCATCGATACCAATGACTGCGGGTTGACTGCCCGAGGCAGTTCGCAATACATGATTACCACCGTAATCCATGCAAGTAATTGTCCTTAACAACCCCCGTATGAATGGGTGCTGAGTCCAAACTATAGTACTATCGTTGCTAAGGCAGGTAGACAGCATTCCATGTGTAAACATAACAAACAAGCATTCATAAGCCACGTATAACATGCATTAACGGTTAGTGTTCAAATAGTATTGAGTAGTGTGTTTGATGTGATTTGAATAGTTGTAACGTATGTAACACCCAAAAGTGCATAAAGCAAAAAGGGATCGAGTATACTCATAGCGGTTGATGGATTGAAGAGAGTGCTTAGCGAGTAAAGTTAGCCTGAATGGATTGATAGCATACGATAAGTGACGCGTAAAACGATGCAAAGTGTGAATGGGTCAGATAGCAGTTCAGTCGGATGGTAATCCGATCGGACGGCTTGTCTGTGCGGATGGCAATCCGTTCGGATGGTCATCCGATCGGACGGTAGTCCAGTCGGATGACTATTCGAGTGGATTGTTTCTTCCTATGAGATGAATGTGTTTGTGTATGATGGCTTGACTTTTGAAGTTTTCGTTGTAGCATTTGAAAAAGTTGAAGTACCTTTACCCTTCAGGTCGGTCGATCGGACGGCTGTTTGATCGGCCGGTAACCCGATCGGTTAGGTATTTTAATGAATTGTAGTGATTTGCTTTGGATCGGACGGGTGTTCGATCGGACAGGTCAACAAGTCAAAAACTTAATGAATTGTAAAGTGACGCAATAATACGGCTTGCTGACCGATCGGTTGGCGAGTCAACAATAGTCAACAACTTTAAATGAAATGCAAAGTATGGTGCAGTGGATCGGGTAGTTGATCGAGTGAACAGCTGTTCGATCAAGTAACACTAATGTTGTTCGATCGGACAACATGCATGAACAACCATGGCGAGTTCTCAGCAGGGTGTCACCAGATCGGACGGCTGTTCGATCGGGTGGCACTCCTAGTGCATCGAACATGTTGAAAAATCGATTAAGTGTTGAAGTATAGTATCTCATGATCCGAAGAGTAATCCAATCGGACAGTAGTCCGATCGAACAGCAGTTCGTTCAATACTATTCTTCAAAGTAAATTGATTAAGTGTGGGACCATGTGTTAACCGATCGGCTGGCCAGTCGATCGGCTGACTGTCCGATCGGCTGGCTGTCCATTCGGACAACAGTCCGATCAGTCAGCACCCTGACCTGATCAGCCTATTTGTCTAACACTTGGTTGTTCTGGTTTGTTTGTCGTTTTATTGAGGTATTTTGACAACGAGTCGAACCATAGATCCCTCGTCCTTACTTGGTTCCCCTGGTCGGACAGGAATCACCCAAATCCGACCGATGAACTGTTCGAAACGGAGTTTAACGTTTAACCCGAAATCGGTTAACCTCGTGGATAGAATCCAGATCTTGAGCCATGCAACCACCGGAGTGATTTGTAAGCTGGCACAGGCTCCGTTTCTATCGGTTTGAAGGCTTTGAGTGAAAAAGAGTTGAAAGAAAGTTGGAAAATCCATCTTTCAATCCTTTTCACCGTGTATAAGTTTAGATCTATGAAAGATCTTTGTTTGTTTATGTGGAAATTGGCTAGATCCAAGTTATTCTTGGTGGATTGAGGCCCAAACATGAAGTTCTTCAAGAACCCATGATGACATCATCCTAGAACACTTGAATCTTGATGATTTCACGGTTAAAAGTTAAGATTTGAAAGATAGAAAGGTGTAGGAGTGCGTGTAGATCAAGAAAGTACAAGATTTAGGACGAAATCTTACCGGAATCGAGAGGAATCTGAGAAAAGGATGAGCTAAGCGTGCTGGTCAGATAGAGGTTTCCAAAAGTGGAAAGGATGATAATGACAGGGGTATTTGTAGGATGTCAAAAGGAGAAAGTGCTGGCCGATCGGTCAGGCAGCTCGATCGGACAGCCTGTCCGATCGGACAACAGTCCGATCGGCTGGCTGTTCGATCGACTGGTAGCCTGATCGATCAGCTGCACGTTTCGAGTGTTTGGTGTGACGATTTTTGATATTTCGATTTCGGTTGCGAGCGGTTCGATACGATAGGGTTTCCTAGTCAAATTACTTTTAATCCCAACCACTCATATCTTGTGCTATCTTTTCTCCACTAATTATCATAGTTCGATTGTGATTTGAGTTCGATGTCGATTGAGTTCGATTGCATTTAGAGTTTTGATTGTGATTTCACACAAAACATAAATGAACATGCACAAGTAACACATAAGGCACACACACATATAACAATAATTTAATTTAAAAATACGTAGTTCGAGTTGCAATTTGAAGTCGATTCGATTAACATAGCTTGATTATTGTTTCGTTAACTTTATCGCATTGTTACTTCCTATAATTCACAGTCGTAAGTTGATTAAATAGCGAAAATCATACGTCGATTATAGTAATTATAGACACTTACTCCACATAATACAGCTAAATTAAACACATAAAAGAAATTCACTACAAGTCAAGTTGCGTGAAATCGGTCATTGACTTTGACCTTGACTTTGACTTTGACTTCCCGAAAACACGGGGTGTTACAGCCTCCACTTGTTTAGGGAATTTCATCCCGAAATTAGGCTGGAAGTTGTACAACACCGTGAATCACGTTTGAGAACTTTCTCTTTCTAGACTTTCTCTTTAAATAACTGCGGGTACTTCGCCTTCATGTCGCTTTCGAGTTCCCAAGTGAACTCTGCGCCTCGTTTGCCTTCCCATCGGACTTTCACAATAGGAATGCGAGAGCGTCTGAGTTGCATGGTTTGGCGGTCCATGATTTCGACAGGCTTTTTCACGAAGTGTAATGTTTCGTTCACTTGCATATCATCGAATGGAACGTGTAAGTCGTGGTCGGCTAGGCACTTTCGGAGGTTTGACACGTGGAAAGTCGGGTGGATGTTACTAAGTTCCTCCGGTAGTTTGAGTCTGTAGGCGACTTTTCCGATCCTTTCCAGAATCTTAAAAGGTCCAACATATCGAGGCGCGAGCTTCCCTTTCTTGCCGAATCAGACCACACCCTTCCAAGGTGATACATTTAGGAGTACGTAGTCACCAACGTCAAATTCAAGGGGCTTGCTTCGTCTATCGGCATAACTTTTCTGTCGATTCCGAGCTTTTAACAGGTTGTCTCGAATTTGGAAAATTTTGTCTATCGTTTCTTGCAGTAGCTCGGGACCGGTTAGTTGCGAATGCCCGATCTCGTGCCACACAATAGGCGATCGACATCTTCTTCCGTATAAAGCCTCGAATGGTGCCATTTGAATGCTGGAATGATAGCTATTGTTATACGATAATTCGACTAATGGCAGGTATTTATCCCAATTACCACCGAAGTCTATGACACACGAACGGAGCATGTCTTCAAGAGTATGAATCGTTCTTTTAGTCTGACCGTCGGTTTGAGGGTGGAAAGCGGTACTTAGATTTAGCGATGTACCGAGTGCCATTTGAAATGTTTCCCACAATCGCGAGGTAAACCGGGCGTCACGATTAGAGATGATATCACGAGGCGTACCATGATTACAAATGATCTCGTCGGTGTAGATTCGGGCTAATCGTTCCACCTTGTAGTCTTCCCGTATTGGCAAAAAGTGAGCTGATTTAGTCAAACGGTTAACCACAACCCAAATACTGTCGTGGCCTGATGACGTGTGCGGTAGCTTGGTTATAAAGTCCATTGCTATACTCTCCCACTACCACATGGGGATCGGTGGTTGTTCGAGTAAGCCAGAGGGTCTTTGATGTTCAGCCTTGATTCTTGCGCAAGTTAGGCATTTTCCAACATAGAGAGCAATATCCCTCTTCATGCCCGGCCACCAATACTTATAGCGAAGATCCTGGTACATTTTGTCGGCACCGGGATGAATAGAATACCGGGATTTATGGGCTTCGTCCATCAAGATTTTTCGCAAATTGGTCCGTTTGGGAATCCAAATTCGGTCCAGAAAGTGGAATATCCCATTCGATTTGCTCACAAGCTGGGCTCCATCGTGGTAGATTCTTTCTTTCTTCAGGGTGCGTTCGTTAAAACACGCATGCTGAGCTTCACGAATGAGGGTCTCGAGGTCGTATTGGGTTTGGACATTACGAGTGCTAAGCAGATAGCTCTGTCTGCTGAGTGCGTCGGCAACGACATTTGCCTTGCCTGGGTGATAACGAATCTCACAGTCGTAATCGTTGAGAAGTTCTACCCATCGGCGTTGACGCATATTAAGTTCCTTCTGATTCTGTAGTCTCCTATGATCGGTGAAGATCGTACACTTGGTACCATACAGGTAGTGTCGCCAAATCTTTAACGCAAAAACAACTGCGCCTAGCTCGAGATCATGGGTTGTATAGTTCTTCTCGTGGATTTTGAGCTGACGAGATGCGTAAGCTATAACCTTGTCCCATTGCATGAGGACACAACCAAGACCAAGGTTTAAAGCATCACAGTAGATGACAAAATCGTTGTTTCCGTCGGGTAATGTGAGAACAGGAGCATTGCAAAGCTTGTGTTTGAGGGTTCGAAAGGCAGACTCTTGTTTAGTTTTCCAAACAACAGGCTTGTCCTTATGCGTGAGAGCGGTAAGCGGCACAGCGATCTTTGAGAATCCTTTGATAAATCGTCGATAATAGCCCGCTAGTCCGAGAAAAGAACGAACTTCAGACGGGTTCTTAGGTGTAATCCAACTCTAGACAGCTTCAATCTTCGCAGGATCGACGTGAATACCTTGATTATTTACGATGTGACCCAGGAACTGAACTTCCTCCAACCAGAATTCACACTTGGAGAACTTGGCATAGAGTTGGTTTCCCTGGAGTAACTCGAGAACCAAACGTAGATGTTGCGCGTGTTCGGTTTTCGATTTGGAATAGATCAAGACGTCGTCGATGAATACGATGACGAAACGGTCGAGATATGATTTACACACGCGATTCATCAGATCCATGAAAACCGCAGGTGCGCTGGTTAAACCAAATGGCATAACAACGAATTCGTAGTGGGCGTATCGAGTGCGAAACGCGGTTTTGGGTATATCCTCCTCTTGAATACGTAGCTGGTGATATCCTGAGCATAGATCGATCTTCGAGAAGCACGTAGCACCTTGTAACTGATCAAACAAATCATCGATGTGGGGTAGGGGATAGCGGTTCTTGATAGTTAACTTATTCAATTCCTGATAGTCGATGCACATCCGGAACGACCCATCCTTCTTTTTGACGAAAAGGACTGGTGCGCCCCAAGGAGAGGTGCTTGGGCGAATGAAGCCTTTCTCAAGTAATTCCTGGAGTTGGTTTGAGAGTTCGCGCATTTCGGATGGCGCGAGTCGGTAGGGAGCTTTGGCAATAGGGTTGGCTCCAGGAATGAGGTCGATACGAAATTCGATATCACGACTTGGTGGTAGTCCGGGAAGATCCTCTGGAAAAACATTAGGAAATTCTCGAACCACTGGAACGTCCTTCACTTCCATCTTCTCTTTCTTTTCCTTCTCCGCTACTACAATGTTAGCCAAGAAAGCCCTGTATTCCTTGCGGAGATACTTGCTAGCTTGAACACATGACATGAGCTTGAGACCTTTCGAAGTTGTATCACTGTAAACACACAATAAATCACCATTCGCGAGCGAGAATCGGATCATCTTGTCGAAGCACACAACTTCAGCATGGTTTTCGCGAAGAAAGTCCATGCCTACTATGACGTCAAAACTTCCGAGTTGCATCGGAATAAGGTCGATTGGGAAGATGTGATTGTTGAGCTCAAGAGTACAATCACGAAGAACAGAATTAACGGCGACAGTTCTTCCGGTAGCGACTTCAACATCGAACGACGAGGAGAGATGAGAGCGCTTACGACTAAGGAGTTTCTCGAATTCGAACGACACAAAGCAATTATCAGCTCCAGTATCAAACAAACAGGAAGCATAAATACCATTCACAAGGAATGTACCATTGACCACGTTGTTGTTGGCTTGGGCTTGACGCACGTTGATGTTGAAAGTTCTTGCGCGTGCTGCTTGTTGCGGCTGCTGCTGGTGTTGCTGCTGCTGGTGTTGCTGCTGCTGGGGCTCTTGCTTCACAACCCTATTCGGGCACATGTTGGCGAAATGGTTAGGATCGCCACATGCGAAGCAGGCTATGGCTTTGACCGCGGGTGCCGGAGGAGCTTGTTGACCCTGAGGGGCGGTGAGTAGAGCTTGATGAGCAGGAGCTTGTCGAACATGGCAGTTGCTAGTAAAATGGCCGTACATATTGCAATGAGTACAAAAACGGCAAGCAATGGCAGTCGGGTGGTGGTAGGTACAAGTAGGGAAGAATGGGTGTGGCCCAGTGTATGCACGCTTTGCAGGCGGTGCATTTGCCACAGGCGCCGCTACTTGACGCTGTTGGGCTGGTACAGCTTGAATCGGTGCAGCAGTGATCGCACAGTTCTTGTGCTGGAGTTGTTCTTTCTCTTGTTCTTCCTCTTGTTGCTCGATGAGGTAGTGGTTTCAGCAGTTGGTGCGGCGGTGGTAGCTTGATGCAGGTGCTTTGAAGTTTTATCCCAGACACCGGCCTTGACCCGCTTGTCGTTGATTTCAGCGGCCAGTAGATAAGTCTCTTCGATCGTTGTAGTCTTAGCCGCTTGCACGAAATTAGCAACACAGTCAGGCAGGGCTCGGATATACTTCTTGATTGCCATGTCTGGAGTCTTGACCTGATCGGGACAAATGATGCTGAGCTGTTTGAAGCGAGCAGTGAGCGCAGCATTTCCACCATTCTTTTGTTGTATGTGCCAAAATTCATCCTCTAGCTTCTGACGTTCATGAGGAGGGCAGAATTGTTCCAGCATGACTTCCTTGAGCTCATCCCACGACAGACCGTAGGCTGCATCGTTCCCTCGCTTGTTCCTCTCGGCCGTCCACCAGTCTGGTGCACGGGACTGGAAAACACCGGTAGCATTCAGAGTTCGGAGGTCATCGGGGCAACCACTCTGTCGTAGAGTGACCTCAATGGAATCAAACCATTGGAATAGTGCAGTAGGACCTCCCTCGCCAGCGAATTCTTTTGGCCCACACGACTTGAATTGCTTGAAATTGAAGGTCTTGGTGGTAGCTTTAGGAGCTTCGGTCCTTGATTCCTCAGATGATTTGCTGGCATTCTCGTAAACATCACTCACGGCCTTTGCTACACTTTTAGCGATGATGGCAGCAAGGCACTTGTCTCTCTTTTCTTGACGAGAAAGTAAGGGATGACGGGATCTAGATGACATACAGGACTCAACACATTGTATTCGAATCTCACCTCACACGTCTACTACTTACTAAAGCTCAGGAACACAGTCATGTAACTACGCATGCACATAACCACAGATTTGCATAAACACGGAAGCACATAGTAAGGCACAGGATCACATAGGCACATAAGCACAGAGGCACATAAGCACATAACTCACTCAAACACATATTTTGCGTGTATCCACCTTATCATAATTATACGTGTTCCTTTATCATTGAAGAGGTAGTCAGAATACAGAAACCTATCATTCAAAGTTCGCGAGCGTTTGAATATAGCATTCGCATTTGATATATCAAGTCGTGTAGTATAAGTGTAGCATAAAGTCGTCCATAATTCAATGATTTGTTAGTGTATTGAGATAGAAATGCAGTGCGAGTCGTGCGTGTTGATCGAAGCGAAAGCAAAAATCGAGTAAATCTCCAAAATTTAAACACATAAACAGGTAAACACACATATAGCACATAAAATCGACGAATCATCAGAGTCGGCAGTTGCGGGCTCAGAATCGAAACACATAAAAATCGAGAAATAGATTGTCTGCGGCTAGTAGACTTCGACTACCCAAAGTGGTTCGACTATTCACAAGGATCCGTTGTGCACATTTAACCTTCAGGACTATGCCTTTGCCTCGATTCTTGGGCGTTTGGCACACATCCCGTTAGTCGTTTTGTGACTTCAGGTCGTTGGAGTCCGTCGAGACTTTGGTGAGAGTTTTGTACAAAAGCGGAACAAGTCGTCAAGGTTAGGGTTTCACCCCTAGCTTAACCACTTCGTTCCTGTTTTTAATAAAATAGAGGAGATTATTCATCAAAATACGGATTTCACTCCTGATTTGGCATAATTCTCCTCGTTTGTAGATAAAATGCGGGTTGATTAAGCAACTTTAGTCGAGAGTTTGCGGTTTTCACACCTAATCTCGGCTTAATTGCTCTTTTATAGTTGAAAATTCGAGTGTAGTGATAGTGTAGCATAAACGAGAATAGTGAGAAATAAGCTCGTACATAATCCCTACTGTATGTACTCAAGTTGGTCTGTTGGTTCCTAACTATAGACTAGGTATCTAAGACATCGACCCGGACTAGGTCGTGTCCTGCCTAATTCCTTATAGTTATGGCTCTGATACCAATCTGTCACACCCCAACCGATGGCGGAAACATCAGGGCATGGCACTGAGCGAAACAGATTGTCCAGAAGTTTCCATAATAGTTATCATTACCATTAATTTAAAATAACAAGTCCCATACCATGTCTCAAACAGTAAACAAATTATTACATATAAAATCTAGGCAAATAATTCTGTTCCGGCAACTCAGATTTAAATAGAGCAATTGTTTATCTGCTTCTAGAGACCCTTGATTCAATTACTACAAACAACTATTTGTTGGGCTCTAAAGCTTTATTCTAGCTTCGACTTCCTATCATGTGTGCATCCTAAGCACCTGTCACATACGTTAAAATAAAGTCAATACATAAAATGTAAAGGTGAGCATACAAGTTCGATAATAGCATATAGAGTTCGAATGTGATGAAAAGCTAACGTAATTATTTTCATCAAAAATCAGGTGGATTAATGTACCTACCTCAAAATGAGTGGGAGCAACTAAGATAAACTTGTCAATATAGATGATATTCTTTTGACAAGTATATGTTACATAAGTCAAAGCATTGTTAACACAAACTTTGATATAATAAATCTCAGAGATATCTCTTACGTGATTGATATCATAACAAATTGAGATAGACCAAATGGGACATTAGTTCCGTTCCATAAGTTTAACATTAAATGGGTCCTTACGTATGTAACAAACAATACTGCTCTTCCTTTAGAGGATAATAGGATAAATGAGATTATTTATTTACGCTTCATTAATTAGAAGCCTTATGTAAGTTCAAGTCTATACTCGTTTAGATATTACTCACATTGCAACACACTAGAGATGTCTAGATTAATGTGAAGCATCTAATGGAGTATTACAATATCTTTAAAAGAAACGAGAAGCTATAATTTGAAGAAGAAGTGAGAATTAAAACCGGTTTATTAATCTAACTTTGAAATATTCAAAGATGACAAAATGTAATTTCGGGTATATCCTTATGTCAGCTGACAAATCCATCTTATGGAGAAGTCATAATAAACTGATAATAACAACCTAAGTTATAATGACATAATATAGTCACTAAATGTTGTTGAAAATTTATCAGTGGACTCATAAGTTTATTAACTCCATATAATTAATGTTTTGAAGACTTAGTGTGATAAAGTCAGCTACCATGACTCCTTGAACAGTAACAGTTCAAGAAGTGATGCATTAAATTTCGATACGCAATTAGTTATTCGTTTATGAACGAATTGAGGAAACTAAGTTTGTATCGAATTCATTCATGATATGCTTAAGGATCCTATAACTGAAGGGCTATTACCCATAAGTCTTATTAAGAGAGCTCATAGACGGGTATTAATTAATGGCCATGCGCAACTGCATATCGTACTATGAATGATTAAGTATTAGTTAATTTTCCTCATCAGTTTGATTTTGTATGTCTCTAAGAATATGTCAAGCTAGCATAATGGCATATAGACAAATATAATTACAAATTAAACAAAGGGCTTATGCGTATTTTGATCATGACGATTAGGTTTTAAATTAAGGCTATAGTATGATTAATGGGGGTCCTGAGTCGCATAATGATTCAACGGCTGTATTTCTCTGCTATAGTACTTGTTTAAGGCTAAAATGAGTGTTAACTCCTGATCAGGCTTATCTAATACTCATAGTAAATGATTACTCGGCTAAATGGGAGAATCTAAGATTAAATATATTATGTATTAATATTTAATCTATAGCCATTATAATCATTTACATAATATAGGTCAAAATATATTATAACCTATTAAATAATTAGTTGGTAATTGTTGATGGACCATATTACCCTTATTAACTAATTAGGTTTCCTCCTGGGTGCTTATATAAGGAGAATTATGTGGAGGTTAAGGGGTTACTCAGTTACACAATTAGACACACCCCATTAGTCATAACATCATCATCGACCTCCTCTCCTAAGCCGATACCCCTTTTCGGTTTTCTAAGTCCCCATCATCAGTCAGCACCCTAAGGAGGAACCAGATCACGATGACAAGCATGTCGAACTCCATTACCGGATTCTCCAACGCACTGTCTGCTGTAACAGGTATGTTTTAATGTTTTCCTTCATGAATAAACAGAACTGAACCCAACACATTGCACCTATACCTCGAGGAAGACTACCAGTTAGTTGATTCCCAGACAAGCTAAAGTTAGCTAGAAGTGAAAGGTTATAAATGGAATGAGGGATGGTCCCAGTTAGATTACAATCACCAGAGTAAAATTCTACTAGTTTTTTCCAATTACCTAAGGTGTCTGGAATGATCCCACCCACCGGATTTCCAACAACACTGAACGTTTCCATTGACGTAATGTTCCCCAAGAAAGGCGGGATTCCACCTGTTAACTTATTTTCTTAAAGTGAAAGAAGAGTAAGTTTGGAGAGGAAGCTGATCTCTTTGGGTATGCTTCCAACTAGCTTGTTTCTAGCAAGATCAAGCATTTGTAGGTTTAAACAACCAGACAAATTAGTTGGAATGACTCCGTTGAATGTGTTTGCACCAACAAAAAGAATAGTCAGCCTATTTAGATTACCGAGTTCATTAGGGATGGCTCCTTGAAAGCTATTGTTAGCGAGAGAAAACACACGGAGGAAGCTGAGGTTTCCTACATGAGGAGACAAAGAGCCTTCTAGACCCAGCGACTGTAGTGCTACAAAAGTCACCCTTCTATGTCGCTTCCCACATTTAACACCATACCAATCACAAAAATGAAGGGAGGTGTTCCATGAGCTTAAAGCTCCATATGGATCTCGAGTGATCATTGACTTGATCTTGAGCAAAGCGTGATGATCGGTCTCATTTCCACCGTCATAGGAAGATGAGATGGATGTGGTAGTTAGAAATATAACAAGAACATAAAAGAGGAAATGAATAGGAGAGGAAGATGATATTGGTAGCATTGAATTCATTTTTGGGAATAAACTGAAGATGACAGGGTTTTTTGTTACCGACCTTCACTGATACAAATGTATGAGTAGTGACCAGTTGATGTTATCTTGACTTAAATAGTTGGCGTTGAAAAGCAATTCTAGCCCCCTTTTGAAATTAATTTCATATAAAATTTAATATAAGAATCTTAAATTTATACTATTTGAAATTGAAAAAGTTTTCCAATTTGATGAAAAAGCTAAACCCGCGTTATAAGTTTGTCGGTTGATTGTCTAAAATTGAAAAAGTTTTCCAATTTGATGAAAAAGCTAAACCCGCGTTATAAGTTTGTCGATTGATTGTTTAAAATTGAAAACTTTTCCAGTTTGATTAAAAAGTTGAACCCGCGTTATAAGTTTGTCGATTGATTGTTTAAAATTGAAAATTTTTCCAGTTTGATTATAAAACTAAACCCGCATTACAAGTTTGTTGATTGATTTTTTTTTTTTTTTTGAATTGTTGTTGATTGATTGTTTAAGTTATAATTATGTGACGATTAATTTGATTGTTTAGCTTTCCTCCAAGACCCAGACTATTCGAACACCAGGCTCTCTATTTGCACACTTAGGTTGCATGAATTTCAGCGTCTGGCTCAGCAATCGCACATATAACTAGGGTTTATATATGTTGCGTATAGCTCTATACGTAGTGTATATAACCCATCTGAATTTTGTTTTGTTATTTTGGTGTATTTATGTTATAAATTCTCATATGTTCCAACGTTAAATTGCTTAAAATATATAACCGTTAATGTTATACTGTTAATATTATATATCGTTAATCGCTTAAAATAAGTTTTGCAGTTTGATCACAAGGTTTTTTGCTTCTTATGATCACAAGGTTTATTGTAAATAGTAAATCACTTTACTACTAAATTATTTATGACTTGGTCTATTCGCACACGCCATTTGTCTTTTTGCACACCCAAAGCGCCGCGCTATGGCCACAGAGGGGCGCTTAGGGCTTGGTTCAACAGACAAGGACTGTCTGACAGTCCTTGTCTGTTGAACCAAGCCCTAAGCGCCCCTCTGTGGCCATAGCGCGGCGCTTTGGGTGTGCAAAAAGACAAATGGCGTGGGCAGTTGAGTTTGTGTGTTTTTTTTTTTTTTTTTTGAAATAGGTGGGATGTGGGTTAGTTTGGTAGTGTTTTTTTGGAGGAAAAAATTGTATTTGAGTTTTATTATTATTATAAAATATTAGTATTACATATAATTCATAGTTGTTTTATAATTACGTTTTTTTACGTCATTATTTTTATAGAACGTATATAATATAAGTGCGTCTTTATAAACTGTTAACCTAGTTTATTTTGTTAAATTAAACGAAAACGTTAAATAAAATGTACAGAAAGCCATAAGAATTAAACGTAAACAATCCAAAACCAACGTGATGTAAATAGAAGATTAACTGCAATATATATATATATATATATATATATATATATATATATATATATCAGTTTGTACATACAAAACAAAAAGGTACAACTGAGTACATAATACATAACAAAACACTATACAAACAAACTAAGGTACTAATCCTCGTGCGGTGGGGACGGTGGGAGAGGAAGTGGAGGCAACCCGGCGAGCTCTCGTAGAGCAACGAGCGTCTCGACCATCCAGTCAATGAGTGCGCCCTGGCGTCTGAGGCGCCGGTCGAAGTCCCGAGCCACCTCACGCGCTGCCGGAGGCAGGTCAGCGTAAACGTGCTGCGGGTACTGTGGCGGCTCAGGAGCTGGCTGAACTGGTGGTACCGGGATCTCCTCGACATGCTCCTCATGAGCCGGATCCTCGAATACAGGCTGAGCCTGAGCCTGAGCCTATGCCTGAGCCTGAGCCTGAGGCTGGCCCTGAGGCTGGCCCTGAGGCTGATCGAGGCCCAGAGCCTGTAGCTGAGCCTGCCGAGCGGCCTCCTGAACATTAGGAGGGGCTAACACTCCATCCCTCACCTCAATAACAACCGGGATGACCTCCGGCAACATCTCCGGGCCAAATCTGCCCGTCACGGCCCCTAAACCTCAGACCAACATCAAAGGTACGAGTGATCTGCATGCTAGATACTGACGCGCGGCCCAACCTAGTTGACGGGATCGGCGCGGACAGCTCCGGATCACTCTCGGGCACGATCCCTAGCGAGCGTGCAATGGCGGTGATGTATGAGCCATCGTGCAGCTTCCCGCGGAGCTGCCGGTGGTATGCACCTGCAAAGTAATCTGCCAGGCAGGCTGCTAGATCGCAGGTCTGGCCGCGAAGTAGGCAGTATAGAAAGAAAAGGTCACTGAGGTTGACCTTCTCCCTGCTGGTACCCCGCGGCACGATAGATGACCCGATAATATGGTGCAGGTATCGGTACAAGGGGTCTCTAATAGTGGTGGCCTTTTGCGAGGATTTCCCAAAGGGAACCCTGGAAATGGCCCTCCAGAAACTAATAAGCGTCTGCCTGTCCATCGCCCTAACCCCCTGCGTATATAAATCAGTAGCAAGCTCGGGCTCTGTGTACAAACCTGAATGGACAGCAAACTCCCGCACACTCATCTCAAACTGCTGACCGGCGAGACGGAATGTAACCTCGTGGACTGGAAAATCCGGGTCCTCCACGTAATCCGCCGGATGCGGCGCGTATGTAAACGTAGAAAGAAACTCGACCGTAAGCTCACGGTACGAGTCCTCCATCGCTATCTGAAAGAGGCGCGACCCAGGAGTATCTAGTCCAACTATATCACGCGTCCGCGCGGCCTCTCCCACGGTCTCCAGCAGGTCCCAGTCTATCCCTACATGCCCCCCAATCTCCATGGTGCGCAACCTAGAGCATCTCCTCGCCGCCCGTGACCCCCGCACAAACTGCAGGTACGGACATACCTCCTCTCCCTCAGCCTCCATATGCTCAATCTCCTCCGCCACCTCGTGATCGGAATCCATCCCAGCACGTTTAAATACAAATACAATATTAAACAATATCGCTTGGCCATAGCGCGGCGCTTTGGCCGTGTGAAATTAATTAAACGATTCAAATACACAAATAATATTAAATAAAAGATAATAAACAAATAATATTATTAAACAATTCAAATACACAAATAACGAATGCCAGATACAACCTCTGCCTCCCTCAAGTTGGACGAGACCGGTTTCTCATACGAGTCAGAAATAGCGGCCCCCTCGTAAGAATCAGGAACAACTGACTCGTTATAATATTGACCGAAAAGATAGTTTCTTAACCACGACATCGTTTTTTCAAGACACGTAACTAATACAGCAAAACCGCGCGTTATTTTGAAGAAACACGAGTAATTTAGAAATCGACAAACAACAAAACCCTCGTATGTTTGTAAACAACATATTGAGTGCTTTATGTTTCGAACGCTAAATGTTGTGTCTAAGCAGCTTTTAAAAGTGGAAATTTGGGGTCGAAGCGCCGCACTATGGCCATAGCGCGGCGCTTAGGGTTCACGAGACGCCAAACCTCGTTTCAGCTTTATGTCTCTCAAACAGCAACTTATGTCTCAAACGTCAGTCAAACCACCTTTTGTCAAGCTAAGCGCTCCGCTATGGCCATAGCGCGGCGCTTTGAGGTGTGAAAATAATTTTCCCCGTGCGTAAATAGCATGACCCTTATTTATTTTGTTTGTGTATGAATAGTTACCAGTTTGTGTTATCTTGAGGTGTTGATAGATGGTGTTATCCTGACTTGATTGGTTAAGCAAAGACTGATGATGATAAGTAGACCCGCAATTCTGACCCACTGTTAGGGTACTAGGGACTTATGTCGGGTGGTGTCACATCGGGTACTTTCGGTAACGCGGTAAGGCTACTCGGTATGGGAGGAGGGTAGTCCTTGGAGGATGACCCTTCACCTTAGCGGCACATCATAGTTCTTGGAGGATGCCCATCCAAGAATGGAAGCAAGGAAATGGGTGATGGCCCTACCCCACCTAGTTAATTTATTTATTTTTCTAAATTCATCTAGTTTTTTAACATTACATAAGTTAAAAAAAACATAACCTAAAAAAATAAAAATACTAAGAAGTACTCCACTTTTTCGCGAACTTTTCTTTATTTTTTTTAAATCGCTCAGTCTTCTTTCGGATAATTGTTTATATCGGTTGTCATTATCTCCCAAGCTTTATATTTGTTCCTTTCATTCTTCAACCGAACCCGGTCTTCCACCTCGCGTTCCTTCGCTTTTGCCTTTTGGGTCGTGACCTCGGTGTACCCTTTGGCCATAAACTCGTCCATTTTCGAACGCCGTTGCGGCTTGTTTTTTTGCAGCCGCCGCCTTTTTGGATTTGTCCATGCCCAGGGGACGTTCCTCTTCTCGAACCTCATACTCTTCTTCGTCAAATTCGGGCTCGTCGTTTATATTTATTTGGCATCGTGCGTCCGAGCCCCCCGCACTATAACTACTGGTCTACGAGGTTTTTGTTCGTTTAGCCATTGCAACCTCGTTTGGAACCGGCGCCCATTTGTTATTGGTTCCCAAAACATCCCAAGCCCATACGTGTGGGAAAGTAGAAGAATGCGTAGTATCGTATCTATGCATGGCCTCTTTGAAAATATCCTCGTCACTCATCCCACTACGACGATTACTAGTATATAAATTATTATATATCGACGCAAATCAGTTCACGACCGGTTGCATCTTTCGCCACTTCGAAGAGATCGAATCGATATCGCGATAAGGACCTTGTTCCCTTATCGCAAGGAACTTTGTTAATACCGATTTCCAAAACCCATCGTTTGTTTGGTTGTTACCTATATTTTTAGAATGTAACAAAAGTATATATTAAAAAAATAAAATTTATATATTTTTAGTATAAAATTTATATATTTTACATACCGACAATGGGGCTTTTTGATTTGCTAACCCACGCCTTCGCTAACGCCTCCTCCTCGATCTTTGTCCAAGGTTTTACCTTGGCTTTCGAATGTTGATCTTTGTCACCCACCACTTGCTTTCCTTTTTTTCGTTTCGAGGATTGCGGTTGCATCTCCGGAACACATTTAACGTCATCTTCTACGGGTTGTGGTTGGTGAGACGATTCTACCGGTGTTGGCGAATGTTGTGGTTGAGATTGAAGTTGCGAGTTGAACGAGTTTCACATCATCATTTGTTGTAACGATTGAATTTGTTGCATTGATTGGAGTTGGTTCATTTGCGAGAAAGCGTTGGGTGTTTGTTGGAAACACGAGAAAGCGTTGAGAGAAAATTGCGATGATGACCAACTTGGTTCCATCGTAGGATAGTAAGCGGGTAGCGAAAAAACGTTTTAGTTTGGGTTCGGGTTCGGGTCTGGGTTTGGGTTAGTGTTTGGGTTCGGGTTCGGGTTCGGGTTCGGGTCTGGTTTTGGGTTAGCGTTTGGGTTCGGGTTGGGGTTGGGGTCGTTCGGGTTGTATGGATTAATGGCAAAAGTAGAAGAATGTTATAAAAAGCAGAAGAATTTTATAAAAAGTAGAAGAATTATATAAAAAGTAGAAGAATTGTATAAAGTTGAGAGAGAGAATTGGTTGAAGTGTGTAAAAAATTGGGGTGAATTTGGTGTATTTATAGGTAAATTATTTAATTTTTTTGAATTTTAAAAAATATTTCGGTTGCTTTTTGTTGTTTTTAATGAAAGTTGAATTATTATTTTTTTGATTATAGCCGTTTGACAACGGCACAATTTTTGTCCTTCTGCCCATCATCAACGTATTGGTGGCGACGATTGGGACGACGACGCGTCACCCAGTATGGTGTTTGGGGGCGTCACTAGCCTGGACAACCCCCACGCCGAGTGGCCTAACACCGCCGCAGGGTGTTTGGGTATTGGGATCGGGTATAGGTAGCCAAATGGAATAGTGATGTGCGACCTTCATGACCTTGTATTTAAAAAAAACATTGAATTAATGACATTAGTTTTAATTTAAAAAGATGGAAAGAAAAAAAAAAAAGAATTTGGGTACTATGCTTTGTAGGTGTTGGAAAATAAATGCTCTAGCTTGTAAAAATTATAAAAACTGCTTATACATTACGGACACTTTTTTTATAAAACTTGTAAACATTTATAGAACTAGTAAACAAAATGAGTTGATACATGGTAGAAAAGTTGCATGCAAATTTGAGATGATGGGAAGTTGGAGAAGTGTATTTGGGGCCGTAACCGTTCGGCGGGAAGTTTGTCTATGCCCGTTCCTTTAATAAATGAACAAACACGAGTTGTTGGACAAGTTAAACAAACGAACATGAAGATAGGTTGTGTTCGTTTGTTTATGTTGGTGAACGTTTAATAGCGTGTTCATTTACGTTCGTTCGTTTATGTTCATTTGTGTTAGTTTACTTAAAGGTTTTTTGTTATATTTTTTATTTTATTGGTCTTAGTTTTTAAAAAAATCTGAAACCATAGTTATGCTACATGTCTCTGCCAACATCCCTCATTAATCATTTCAATTTCAATTTGTGTTAAAACTTGACAAACCTCTCAAATTTTGTGTTAATTATGTTTATGATAATTATATCAACTATGTTCGGATAATTATGTTAAGTGCTTGTTTATTTTTAATGCAAAGTTTATTTTAAGATTTAATTTTTGTGTTAATTATGTTTATGATAATTGTGTCAACTATGTTCGGATAATTATGTCAAGACCACACGGAGTGGGGGTGGCTTTGCGCCATGGTGGCCTCTCCAAACCGGGCACACCACCCCGGGAACGGCGTGGAGTTGGAGGCGGGGAGCTTTCCACCAGCGTGGAAAGCTTTGAGGTGGCGACTTGGCATCTCGTGATTGGGTGGGGATTGTGGCCATTGCCCCCAACGGCTATTTTTATTTTAAATACTTTTTAAAAAAATTTACTCCTCTTATTTAATCTAAACCTTTTCTTACATTCTTTTACCTTCAAAATCTCTCAACTTTCATCTCATTTCTCACAAAACTCTTTCACTAACCTCTTCAAAATGGCAACGAATCCATGGAAAGAAGAAGAGGACATTGCTTTGTGTGAATCTTGGATCGCAACAATTACCGACAACATGGCTCCCTTACCCACGCATCCGTTTTGGGAACGAGTTTTCCAACAATTTTGTATGCATAGAGGTGAGGCCACCCAAACCATGGACGCACTTTGTTCACGTTTCCAAGATTATTCGTATGGCTAGTTCGAGATTTGAGATGGTTGTAATGCTATGGACAACGACGATGGTGAACTCAATGAAGATGAGGTTATCTAAGTTACCCTCGTCAAGCACAGGCACACGTAAGGCCGTAACTTCAAATACGTCGCGGCGTGGTAAATATTAAGATTCTTTGGTTAAGTATGTTTAGGTTAACGTTTAATTTTCGCTATGTAATGTTTCTTTTAAGGGGTGGGGGCGCTACGTGGTGGTCCGTGGTGTTTGGGTGATCACACGTGCTGGTTACCACGCGTTGTGGCCATTACGCGTGAATTCTCAATGTTATCGTTGGACCAGTGGACCATTGGAGGAGGAGGGGACGACCGTTGGGGTTTTTAATAGAAAAGATTCAAATTAAAATGATATGATGATGATGATAAAGAAAGAGAAATTTTACACTGAATTGAAGGGTCGGGAAACCCTAACCAGCTTGGAGTTGAGTTTGGGAGGAAAAGGTTGTTGCCGCTATCGTTGTTGGAGCACTGCAGATGGGTTTTGTATATGCCTTAATATTAATTTTAGAGTTCTATACAATTGGGCTCAGACTTATTTCTTCATTTTCAAATGGGCTAAGATCATGTAGGTTTTTTTTTATATAATATTTATTTAAATAAAATCGTTATTTTTAATTTATTATTTAAAAAAAAAATCATCACTAGTGATGGGCACCCCCACTAAAATCCGTCACTAGTGATGGAACCAAGTTTGATTACATGGCGGAACATGATTGAGTGTGGTAAGTGATGGAAAGTAGAGCACCCCCACCCCCCTTACTAGCGTTTTTATAAGTTATGTACTGTTTTTCTTTTTTTTTTTTAAGTTATGTAATGTTTTTTTAAGGTATATAATGTTCTTATTTTTTTTAATTATGTAATGTTTTTGTATTAACGTTATTACTATATATTAATACAGGAAATAAAATGAATAGTGATTTTAATATTATAATATATATAGTTTTTTTTAATACTTTTATTATTTTAATTTTATAATAATAGTTATTTTCTTTACTTTTTAATTTTAATCTCTTTTTCCATATCAGGGGTTGGGATAAGCTTGGTGTCAACCGGTATCGAACCAGTATTCGTATCGAAAATACTGGGATGGTCCTGTTTGGTATCAGTACATGAAGGGAAAATCCGGCACTAATACAGAAAACGTCAAAAGTTGGTGCCGAATTGATATTGGAAATCTTTTGGTTCGGGAAAGCTACCAGATACCATTTGCTCTGATCACGGTTACCGTACGAACAACGGTATCGTACAACTTTTTTTTCTTCAACTTTTAATTTTTCCTTTTTTTAGTTTCAAGGGTAGGGATGAGCTCGGTGCCAACCGATACAGAATCGGTACTTATACCGAAAATACCGGTTACGGTACCGGTATATAAAGGTAAAAAACGATAGTGAACCGGTACCAGGAAAGCCAAAAGTCGGTACCGAATTGGTACTTAAGATCTTTCGGTTCGGCAAATTTGGTACCGGTACCCAGAACAATTTGCTTATCTCTGACCACGGGTTTCATACGAACAACATCGTTACCATACACCTTTTTTTGTTTGATTTTCTTTCTGTTATCTTTTAGTGTTTTTTTTCTACATTTTCTTGTATTCTTATCAGCAGTTCCGTTCGCAACACGCTCGTAGTGATTTCAAAACACATGTAAACACAGACTAAATAACAAAAGAAATTCGCCGCAACGCGGCGAACTTTTTTAAACCTAGTTTGTTTAATTTGTATTAATGGTATTTTTTATTAAACTTAATAGATATTATATAATTTTTAAATATAAAATAAAAAAAAAGTGTGCGCATGTGTTGAATAACGTCACCTTTTCACGCCCCGTCTCACTCCTCTTTTTTTTGCACCACTCCACTTTTCTGACGTGTGCCGACGTGGCATCCACATGTCGCATAATCCCCCCCCCCCCCCCCCCCCCTCTAAGTACTTGTTTATTTTTAATGCAAAGTTTATTTTAAGATGAATATATAACGTCCGTTTGTGTTCATTTATGTTCATCAACATATGTTTGTGTCCGTTTACATTCAGTAAATGTTATGAACATGTCTATTTCATTAATAAACGACATGAACAAGAAATCTTAGTCGGTAAGCGTTCGTGAACCGTTAATGAGCATGTTCATTCCTTAATGAACAAACACATATTCACATACAACCCACATATTCGTTTACAACCCTGAGTGTATTTGTCTTTTTCGGTTAAAACTCATTTTGACCGGTACCAAATTGATTATTTTTTGAAAAAAAAGGTTCCAACCTAAACCCTAATATATTTATTTTCAAACCATCAGTTCTTACCAAACCCGTCCTGACCTGGTAACATGTTGGGTTCGTAGGTCTTGTGGGCCCTACTTGGGCTTATCTTGTGGAGCAAGTTTGCTAAACCTATTTAGTCTCTATATATTTATATATTCTATGTACTTGTAATCAAGAATTAACAGCTCAATAAAATTATCCTACTTGTCGCCCGTGGACGTAGGTCAATTTAGACCGAACCACGTAAATCCGCGTGTTCGTTTATTGCTTTCGAGTGTCGTGTTCATATTCTTATGTGTGAACGATCCTAACAAGTGGTATCAGAGCTACGGCTCGTTACACAGGAGAAACACAATCGCGAGAGAAAAGTTGTTTTTGATCTAGGATTCTAGCACTCTCGTGTCGTTCCAGTAGATCGATCTAGTTTTTTTTTTTTTTTTTTTTTTTTTTTTTTTTTTTTTTTTGCTGGTCATAGTGGTCAATAACAGCAAATCAACGCCCTCCCCCACCCATTTTTCTGTGATCCCTGGTTTGTGTTAAAATGTGTATTATCTACATACTTACCAAATTCACTTTTATTATTTACTTGTAATATTGTAATATTTCTGTACTGATTAGTTCTATTTTTGGACATGTTTTATATTGGGCTGCTGTTGGACGACACATGGATACATGGGCTCGTTAATGACTGGACGGTTGGACATGTTTTGTTGGGCTTGCTGATTGCTGCGTAAAGTTGATGGCCTGTCTATATAACATGTCTTCTAGAGAGTTCTGTGCATTAGAATCTCAGATGTTTTACACATTCTCTCACATAGTTGTCTTCTCTGCACTTTCTCTCTTAGGGTTTGTTTATTCGATCTTGTTTTAAGATCTGGTTTTTATTCGATCCTGTATAAGTGAGTTCTGATCGTCGTGTTGATGATCAGTGAGTGTTAGTTATGAGTTTGTAAAGTTCTTGTATATGATTTCATTGTTCCTGTTGTTGTTCGTTGATAACATAAAGGGTTTTTTTCTGGATACATGTTAGTTTTGACATGGTATCAGAGCTCTAGCAGCTCTTGGGTTGCTTCTGTTGATTAAGATCTGTTCCGATTGTTCGATTTCATAGTTAGGGTTTCAGAGTTTTTGGGGCTTTTCCTTTATTGGGGATTCTTGGTGTTGGATCTTTGTCGATCTTCTTAGATCTTGGTTGATTGGGTCTATCTGGTACAGATCTGTAAATCTTGGTGGATTTCACGTTTGCCGACTTCAGATCTTGCAGCTGTGTTGTCATATATTGACAACTTTGTTGTTGTGCTTGGAATCGTGGAACGAAGACTTGGAAGCTGCTGTTCGGTTAGGGTTCAACCAAAGAAGGTTGTAAAATCCTAATCTGAACTGGTGAAACCCTTGCTGGGGTTTGCAAAATTGGTCAGATTTTTCCTTGATTTACGTCTTTTATTTTCATTGCATTAGGCATTATTGTTGCCAGACTAGTCGGGCCGGTTATTGTTAGGACACAGAGAGGGTTCACTCTGTTGCATATTGTGCTATTGTGGTTTTGTTGGCTTCTTTTGTCCAATCTGTGTTGGTTGTTTAAATCTTGGTTTATTTTTCTATTTTGGGTCTAGGTCACAGTAGTTGTGCAAAGGCTTGGGTAAGCACATTTAGAGTGATGAACTTACCATCTGGTCCCTGGCACTTCTTTACTGTTTAAGATTTTGTTGTGATTAGTTGTGTAATCTGTTATCTGTTGTTCACTTCATTCTTGTCTTGTTATTATGGCAAACTTTATTAATGTGTTTGGTGAAACCTTGATTAGCAAACTTGAACCTGATAATCCTTTATACTTACATGCAAGTGATTCTGCAAACCTGAATATTATTAGTATAAAACTAAAAGTGTAACATATCCATTTTTTTTCATATAAAATTATAGGTTTGTTTAAATTTATTAACCACTAGTAACTAGTTTTATTTTTAAAATAATTATTCAACCCATATAGTTTTAAAAACTATTTTATATATATTTGGTTGGAATGTTATACCAATTAATTGGCTTGTATATGTGTGACATTTCTATTTTCTATATTAAAATAAATTATATAAAACATATATTATTAAACAGGTAGGCTAGGGGTAAGTTAACTGTTAGAAATATAAAGTACCTAGACGGACCTAGGACCCGTTTAATAATTAAATTATAAAAATACATTATATTTGAACTCACTCCGTTTTTAATGAATCTTGGTTCAAAATGTAGATAAAATTATTCTCGTTCTAAAGACATATTCATTGTTCTGTAAAACATTATATTTTAAAAGTTATACGCGCCAAATAAGTGAAACAGTTAAATTAATTATAATATATAAAATAAAATAATAAAATTCTAAAATGTTAAATGCATATGAGTAGTGTACGTGTACTCTTTTTTTCAATCAAAAATCAAACTTTACATGTGTCCTTCATTTTGAAAGAATAAGTATACTTGAATTAAATGTTCAAATGCTACGTGGAGGTTAATGGAATGACCATCGAATTTGTAAGGCAACTATAAAAAACATCGATCTCTTTACCAAAACAATTCGTCATTTTCCTTCTTTCATAATTCTATATTTTCATTTTCTTATTTTTACTTCACCTATAATAATAACAAAGCCCTGCTCCGTTTTAAGTGTTTTAACTCCCGATCACCGCTACCCTTTCCGATTGATCTGGAGCCCCATAACGCATGTCAAGGCTCTGCCCGACTAAGTTCGTTGGGGTTCTGTCTCGTGACATAGGGATAAGGTTGAATTAGGGGTACTATACTTAACACGAGTGCATTATATATTTTTAAAATAGCTCAGAAGTTATACCCAAGATTCTACCAGGAGGCTTTCTAGTTGAACCCTAAATTTACAAAGTGAGTCCATTATCTTTTCTCACAAGTTTTATCACCTTTTTGTGATACAATTATATTTAAAAATGTTTTTCAAAATCCTAAATGTTTACCAGTTATATTTACAGTGATTAAATTTTTATATTCTTTAATAACTGCCGGTATAGGAAGTTTTATACATTACTTGGCCCTCGTTACTATTGGCCAAAAAGTTAGCCAATAGTAACATGACCACAAGCACAGGGGAATTATGCCCCAGTAGCCATAGTCTATAACTAATATTATTTTTACAGTACTATTTTAAAATATTGAATATATCTTATAAATTTATATAAGATATATGGAATGGGCAATGTTGGGGGGGATATTCCACGGTCCTCCCAACCGCCGAGGTGATCCCACCTCGCAGACCGCCACCCAGCAAGCCTGAGTCTGGGGGTAAATCTGCTACCATAGGGGCATTGGGAACGAGCAAGACTCGAACCTGCCACCTCCAGGTTAGAATGCGGGCTGGTGGCCATTGAGCTGACACCCAGTGGTTATGCGGTTGGTTTGGGACACCTAGCTAGGCCAAGTTTGTCAAAGCAAATTAACATGATGAATAAACTTATATATAAATAATGAAAAAGAAAAAGACTTAAATATATTTTACTAAACTATTAAACATCATATATTTTCTACAAATATAATATAACATGTAATATACTAAATTATTACATGTTATATTTGACATAAATGCATATCATAATAAAATATGTCAAAAATAATATATTCTACTTTTAATACACTAAGATTATATTTTAAGCTTAGTTACAGAATAATATCACAATTATTTAATTAATATATTATATTTGATAAAGTTATAGCAATTAGTTTGACAGAAAATGATATATTTCATTTTTTGGGTTAAGTGGTTTTGTGCCATAGAAAATATATTTGACAAAGTAATGTCACGGGACACTACTAAGTCCAGAGTCACTAGTTGAGAGAATGATCAGCAGTGACATGACCAAAGGCACTAGTTGAGAGAATGATCAACAGTGTTATGACCAGAGTCACTAGTTGAAAGAATGATCAACAGTGATATGACCACAATTACTAGTTGAGAGAATGATCAACAGTAATATGACTCGAGTCACTATTTGAAAGAATGATCAACAGTGATATGACCACAATTACTAGTTGAGAGAATGATCAACAGTAATATGACCCAAGTCACTAGTTGAGAGAATGATCAACAGTGATTTGACCACCGTCACAGGAATCGCCTAGTGACCAATATAATAGTAAGATATATTATATATCTATTACTTGATAAATTCACTATTGGACGAAAGTGAGCCAATGAGTGATATGACCACTGTCACATCGAAACTGTCACCATGTGACAAATACCGATTGGGTTGGGTAAATATAAATAAATATAAAAACCTTGATGCTGTAAAGTATAACAATATATTTTATAAAAATGGAATGAACTCGCCAGTATTTATTACTGATAAAATGTTTTCAAAACACGTTTCAGGTAACTTAATGTAAGGATAGTAGAAGCCAGTTATGGAGCATTGAAGGCTTAAATAAAGTGGCTATAATAAAAGAAGAAAATTTTGTTTTATTTATTTGAGTTTATCCCTATAAAAACAATTGAATTAAATATGGGTTTGAGCCCATTTATTTAATATTAAAAGTTCGGTGTTTTACAAACTCTGAAATTATTTCCTAACTACGATCCTGATGAAAAATTTTCCGCTGCATATTCAATAAACACCGATACCATCTAGCTGGTTCACGGCTCCCGCTCCCAGGGTGGGGTCGGGGGCTGTGACAAAAGGTAGTATCAGAGCCACTTGTTTAAGCTATTTAGGTGTTCTTTTAATACCTAATATGAAACAATAAAGTTAGGAAATTAATACAAAATAACATATGTGTTATTTTTGTAGATTTAAATATATGAATATATATATATATATATATATATATATATATGTGTAGATATGCACATATGATTCCTAGAAGTATTGTTTTAATTATTCTGTGAAATTAATAATTGAAAATGTTTGCCATTCAGATGTCGAATGAAGTATCACCTAATCCAGAAGTTCATGCTAATAATGAAAATCCTTTGGATAAAAAATGCTATAGAAAATCAAATAGCCCAAGGAATAGCTAATGCTTTACCTTCCATTTGCTAAGAAATTGAAGGCGATGACTCTTGGGTGTACCTACAAGGAATTTCTAGCTTGTAAACCAACTGAATTCGCTGGCAGTGAAGGAGCCACGGCTGCTCTACGGTGGTTGGAAAAGACGGAAGCTGTTCTTAAAATCAGCAAATGTGCCGAAAAAGATAAGGTGACGTATGCTTCCAACCTCTTTAAAGAAGAAGCCTTAAAATGGTGGAATATAATTCTTCAGGCAAAAGGAAATGGTAGAAAGGAAATTTTGTCCCCCTTATGAAAAGGAACGAATGGCTAACGAGTTCCTAAATCATAAAATGATAGATGTGAATTGTCGTGAATATACGACAACGTTCTTCGAATACGCAAGAATGGTACCAACTCTGGCTTCGCCAGAACCCGTACTAATTTCTCGTTATATTTGGGGATTAGTTAGCAAAATCCGAGACATGGTCAAGGCCGCTAGACCACTGACTATTGAAGAAACAGTTGAACTAGCTAACATCCTGATAGATGGACTAATCCGCACAAGAGAAGAAAACAAGAAGAAAGAGTTAGCCCAGAAAATTTCCAAAGAATTCAAGAAGAAAGGAACTGGACCGTCATTGGAGCAACCTACCTGCAGAAGCTGTAACAAAAAGCATTCAGGAAGATGTCGTTTTAGGAGAACACCCTACTGTGACTTCTGCAAGATAACCGGGTATATAGAGGAAGAGTGTAGAAGGAAAACTAATATATGTTACAATTGCGGAGAAAGAGGACACATCAAACCATATTGCCCGAAACTGACTAAAGCACCTGACAACAAGGCAAAAACAACCGATGGAGCTAAGAAGAACGCACGAACAGTCGTACTTACTACGCAAGAAGCAGAAATGATTCCAGACGTAATCGCTGATATTTAATATCTAAGTTAAGTTATTATTTGACTCTAGTATATATAAAAGTTTATAAATAAATGTATTCTGTCAAATACTTCATCTATTCAGAATTATAACAGACTTGTTTGATCTTCGCTTTCATTGAATCATTTAATTGATTACGACACCTTGTGGTGGCGTTTTCTTTAATTTGAAGCTTGAGTTAATCTCATTTCCACTCCTGATGTACAGATTTTAATTTCTGTTGGTTCATTATCTTAAACGGTCTTAATACAATTATGTGTTAAGATAAGAGTACACAAATTCGTATTATATTCCGGTGTACCTCTAAAGATTCTTTGATCATTAATCGAAAAATCTATGATATTCATTTGGTCTTTCATCATCAGTTGAAAATCCTATAATATTTATTTGAAATTTTCTTCATTAAAACTTTCAGTTGATTACGAAAATGGTGAATTTATTCAGTCACCATAATTATTGAACTATTTCAATCATTTCGACACCTTGCGGCGTTGACATAAACTTTTAGCTTGGGCTAATCATAATCATACGAATCATTTAAAACCACGTATGTCTTTCGTTTGACTCGTCATTAAAAATAGTCTTAATGCAATTATGTATTAAGACAATGATACACTAAACTCTATTGTATTTTCGGTGTATCCTTGGGATTCAATAAATGTCAACACATTGATTTTTCTCATATCATGGTTGGATAGTTGACAATCAAAGTAAGTTTCCTTTGATAATGAATTCTATTGTTTCTAAAGTCATTTACAACTTGTAAACATTCAATTTAGATATCTATTGATCATATATCTATTTTGGTTTGAACCTAGTCACATTGGAAATTATATCATTTCATCTTGATCCTTTGACATTGATTCCTAAAAAATAAATTCAGTTGAACCATTGAGCACTGTTTATTGTAAAACACTTATTCATTTGAACATGTCTTGATTCTGTGTCATTTACCTTCATACTGTTCTTATCGACTAAGACGTAACATAACTTTAAGAAGACATCGTAGCCTAAATCTCGAGGACGAGATTTAAAACAATGTGGGGAGGATGTAACATATCCATTTTTTTTCATATAAGAATTATAGGTTTGCTTAAATTTATTAACCACTAGTAACTTGTTTTATTTTTAAAATAATTATTCAACCCACATAGTTTTAAAAACTATTTTATATATATTTGGTTGGAATGTTATACCAATTAATTGGCTTGTATATGTGTGACATTTCTATTTTCTATATTAAAATAAATTATATAAAAACTTATGTTATTAAACAGGTAGGCTAAGGGTAAGTTGACTGTTAGAAATATAAAGTACCTAGACGGACCTAGGAACCGTTTAATAATTAAATTATAAAAATACATTATATTTGAACTCACTCCGTTTTTAATGAATCTTGGTTCAAAATGTAGATAAAATTATTCTCGTTCTAAAGACATATTCATTGTTCTGTAAAACATTATATTTTAGAAGTTATACGCGCTAAATAAGTGAAACAGTTAAATTAATTATAATATATAAAATAAAATAATAAAATTCTAAAATGTTAAATGCATATGAGTAGTGTACGTGTACTCTTTTTTTCAATCAAAAATCAAACTTTACATGTGTCCTTCATTTTGAAAGAATAAGTATACATGAATTAAATATTCAAATGCTACGTGGAGGTTAATGGAATGACCATCGAATTTGTAAGGCAACTAAAAAAACATCGATCTCTTCACCACAACAATTCGTCATTTTCCTTCTTTCATAATTCTATATTTTCATTTTCTTATTTTTACTTCACCTATAATAATAATAAAGCCCTGCCCCGTTTTAAGTGTTTTAACTCCCGATCACCGCTACCCTTTCCGATTGATCTGGAGCCCCATAACGCATGTCAAGGCTCTGCCCGACTAAGTTCGTTGGGGTTCTGTCTCGTGACATAGGGATAAGGTTGAATTAGGGGTACTATACTTAACACGAGTGCATTATATATTTTTAAAATAGCTCAGAAGTTATACCCAAGATTCTACCAGGAGACTTTCTAGTTGAACCCTAAAGTTACAAAGTGAGTCCATTCTCTTTTCTCACAAATTTTATCACCTTTTTGTGATACAATTATATTTAAAAATGCTTTCCAAAATCCTAAATGATTACCAGTTATATTTACAGTGATTAAATTTTTATATTCTATAATAACTACCGGTATGGGAAGTTTTATACATTACTTGGCCCTCGTTACTATTGGCCAAAAAGTTAGCCAATAGTAACATGACCACAAGCACAGGGGAATTATGCCCCAGTAGCCATAGTCTATAACTAATATTATTTTTACAGTACTATTTTAAAATATTGAATATATCTTATAAATTTATATAAGATATATGGAATGGGCAATGTTGGGGGGGATATTCCACGGTCCTCCCAACCGCCGAGGTGATCCCACCTCGCAGACCGCCACCCTGCAAGCCTGAGTCTGGGGTAAATCAGCTACCGTAGGGGCATTGGGAACGAGCAAGACTCGAACCCGCCACCTCCGGGTTAGAATGCGGGCTGGTGGCCATTGGGCTGACACCCAATGGTTATGCGGTTGGTTTGGGACACCTAGCTAAGCCAAGTTTGTCAAAGCAAATTAACATGATGAATAAACTTATATATAAATAATGAAAAAGAAAAAGACTTAAATATATTTTACTAGACTATTAAACATCATATATTTTCTACAAATATAATATAACATGTAATATACTAAATTATTACATGTTATATTTGATATAAATGCATATCATAATAAAATATGTCAAAAATAATATATTCTACTTTTAATATACTAAGATTATATTTTAAGCTTAGTTACAGAATAATATCACAATTATTTAATTAATATATTATATTTGATAAAGTTATAGCAATTAGTTTGACAGAAAATGATATATTTCATTTTTGGGTTAAGTGGTTTTGTGCCATAGAAAATATATTTGACAAAGTAATGTCACGGGACACTACTAAGTCCAGAGTCACTAGTTGACTGAATGATCAACAGTGACATGACCAAAGGCACTAGTTGAGAGAATGATCAACAGTGTTATGACCAGAGTCACTAGTTGAAAGAATGATCAACAGTGATATGACCACAATTACTAGTTGAGAGAATGATCAACAGTAATATGACCCTCGTCACTAGTTGAAAGAATGATCAACATTGATATGACCACAATTACTAGTTGAGAGAATGATCAACAGTAATATGACCCGAGTCACTAGTTGAGAGAATGATCAACAGTGATTTGACCACCGTCACAGGAATCGCCTAGTGACCAATATAATAGTAAGATATATTATATATCTATTACTTGATAAATTCACTATTGGACGAAAGTAAGCCAATGAGTGATATGACCACTGTCACATCGAAACTGTCACCATGTGACAAATACCGATTGGGTTGGGTAAATATAAATAAATATAAAAACCTTGATGCTGTAAAGTATAACAATATATTTTATAAAATTGGAATGAACTCGCCAGTATTTGTTACTGATAAAATGTTTTCAAAACACGTTTCAGGTAACTTGATGTAAGGATAGTAGAAGCCAGCTATGGAGCACTGAAGGCTTAAATAAAGTGGCTATAGTAAAAGAAGAAAATTTTGTTTTATTTATTTGAGTTTATCCCTATAAAAACAATTGAATTAAATATGGGTTTGAGCCCATTTATTTAATATTAAAAGTTCGGTGTTTTACAAACTCTGAAATTATTTCCTAACTACGATCCTGATGAAAAATTTTCCGCTGCATATTCAATAAACACCGATACCATCTGGCTGGTTCACGGCTCCCGCTCCCAGGGTGGGGTCGGGGGCTGTGACAAAAAGGGATAGAAAGTTATACGATTTGGGCTAATGTTATGACACTTGCATTAAGAGTAAAAAATAAACTAGGTTTTATTGCTGGATCTGTAGTTAAGCTAGAAACCAATTATATATTAGCTACTCAATAGGACAGGTGTAATTCTGTTGTGCTTGCTTGGATTCTAAATTCAGTTTCAGAAGAGTTATATCTTGGTCATGTGTATTCTAAAACTACATCCGAGGTTTGGAAAGAATTAAAAGAAATGTATGACCAAGTTGATGGGTCTGTTGTTTTTTTTACTTGTATCTTCATTTTCTCAAAATGGTTTGTCTGTGGCTTTATATTATCACAAGTTAAACATTATGTGGAAACAGTTAGATCAAATTTTACAAATACCTGTTTGTATATGTAATGCTTCTAAACAGTATAATTATTTTAGTCACTTAATCAAATTAATGCAGTTTTTGATGGGTCTTGACAACGTTTATCAATTTGTTAGAACTAATCTGTTGATTAAAGATCCTTTGCTATCAGTGAAAGAAGCTTTTTCTATTATATCTAGGGAGGAATCTCAAGAAATTCAAATGTTAGTTTGTCAAAAGAACAAAATGTTGGTTTTTTTTTTTTTTTGCTAAGACTAATTCCTCTATTGATAATAGAAAGAAACTTAGTAAGAGTTTAAGTTAGAACTTAAAATGTTCACATTGTAACAAAATTGGACATAACATTGATAAATGTTTTGAGATTATTGGGTATCCTCTCTGGATGAAGAATAAGTTTGGCCAAGGGAAGAAACAAGTTGTTAGTAATAATGTAGTTTGTGATTCATCTGAAGTTGATAAGAATCATGTCTCTAGTTTAACTACTGGTCATGTGTTAAAGTTGGTGAGTTTATTGAATCAAAAGTCTAGGGAAGGTTCAGTTAGCTGTAATATGTTAGGTAGGTGGTCTAGTTTGAATGGTTATGCTAGTATTGTTAAAACTGGATATTGTTTTGCAAGTTTAAGAGATTCTTTAAAATATATAAGTTGGATCTGTGATTCTGGTGCTAATCAACATATGGTAATGAGTGATAGATGTTTGATAAATCAATTAGATATTTCTGAATATAATGTGAAAGTTAATCATCCAAATGGAACAAGTGCTTTGGTTACAAAAATAGGGGATGTTAAATTGAATGATAGGATCACTCTTTATGATGTGTTTGTAGTACCAGATTACTGTGTAAATCTGATTTCTGTGTATAAACTTGTAAAAGATAGTAAAGTTTTTGTATTGTTTAATGAGAATGCATGTAATCTCCAGGATTCATTAACAAAGAAAATCCTGGTGACTGGTAGTCAACGTGATGGTTTATATTTTTAGGAGAGTCTTTAGTTGCTTGGAAAAGTAAAAAAGCTCCACGATATCTCGTTCTACAGCAGAAGCTGAGTATCTAGCAATGTGTACTACGACATGTTAAATATTATGGCTTGTTAACCTGCTTGGGGAATTAAATGTGATAGTTAATTTACCTGTGTCATTGTATTATGACAATACAACAGCGATTTCTATTGCTGCGAATCCAGTTTTCACGATCGAACAAAACACTTTGAACTAGATCTTTTCTTTTTAAGAGAAAAGATTCAAAATGGTAGTTTCAAAATTTTTGGTATTAAAACTGATAATCAGATTGCAGATATATTTACTAAAGGTTTTACACAACATAATTTAGTGTGTAGCTGGCTTAATATGCTAGATGTTTTTAATAATAAAAGTGAGGGGGGTGTTATAATGTGTATTATCTACATACTTACTAGGGGTGTTCAGAATTCGTTTCGAATTCAAAAAATTCGAAATTCGTTTAAATTCGATTCGATTATCAAGAATTCGTTTCGATTATAAGAATTTGAATTCGATTCAATTCGAGTCAAGTAAATCGAATACGAATTTACAATTTCAAATTCGATTCGATTCAAATAAAAATTATACATTTTTATTTATTATTTTTATATATAATACATATATAACTTTTATTAGGTTATACTACAAATTATTTTCAAAATTTATTGCAAGTATTAAAATTACCCATTACCAAACCAACTACATGGCCCATAACTAAAACCTAAGTAACAAATCTATCAATAGATTTCCAACCCTAAAAATATTAACTTATAATGTGGAGGGGTTATTCCCGACTTCTCGTTTTGAATTTTAGATGTATGATACTTTATTTGTAATTTTTTAATATGATATCGTGCTTTATGGTTGCTTTAAAATTTGTGTTTTATTTTGATAGGTTTTTTACATGTTTTCAAAGAATCTAAATCTAAATCAAATCGAATTTATTCGAATTCGATTCGAATTCAAGTTTTCATCGAATACGAATCGAATATGAATTGGGTTTTTTATTTGAATTCGAATCGAATTTGGTAGATTTTAATCAAATTCGAATTGAATACGAATTCAAGGGAAAATAAAAATTATTCGAATAATTCGATTCGAATAATTCGAAAATTCGATATTCGATTCAATGAACACCCCTAATACTTACCAAATTCACTTTTATTATTTACTTGGAATATTGTAATGACCGGACGGCTGGACTTGTTTTGTTGGGCTTGCTGATTGCTGCGTAAAGTTGATGGCTTGTCTATATAACCTGTCATCCAGAGAGTTCTGTGCATTAGAATCTGGGTGATGCACTTTGTGGATGCGGCTTGGTTCGGTTTGACTCGGTTCAGTTCGGTTTCAAGCCTGATGTCACGACATTCCTCCGTCATGCGCTCCAGAGTTCGACACACAAAGCACGAAGAGCCACGAGCTGACATCACCACGACATCATCATGATGTGACCTTTTATTATAATGTGAAATATGACATAAATTTCACATTAGTTCATTAAGTGTGCATGCAAAAGTCTACGAAGACTCTATGATGAAGGATCATTGACTAAAGTCAACGAAGACTAGTCTTTTAATGAAGTGTTCATGACGAATCCTCACTGTTCGTGGTGTTACTGTTTGTTCGTAGTCATAGTCTACAAAGACTCATAGTCTACGTTGGACTAGTGAGTGTTCGTGCGTAGTGTTACTGGGGCCTATATAAGGACACATTTGTTTCTCAGTTCAGTTAAGAGAGTCCTGTGTGTATGTGTACTGATTCTCTTCACTTAATCAAATCTTTGTGAATCTTTGGTTACTTTGTGTTTGTTCCTTTTTGCTTTGGTTTGCATACTTACGTGGATTCCGCACTCGTTAGTGTGTTACAAAACAAGGAAGTAGGTTTAATCTTAATCCTCCCAGTGAACCTACAAGTGATATCAGAGCTTTGGCTCTCTTGTTTAAAACCAAGCAAAACCTTGTGTTTGAACAATTTGTGAAGTTTCTGGAAGTTTGTTTTTGAGTTTGAAAAACAAAAAGGTCAAGTTTTTCTGTAAAAAGGTGCTTAAAACTTGGTAAAAACTTGTTGTTTGAATAAAATTTTTACAAAAACCCAGTTAAAACACATGGAGACATGTTAGGACTTGGTTTTTCTTAAAATTTTCTTTCAAAATTTGAGTTCGTCAAATTTTCCGGTGAGTCGAGTAACCGGAAAAGTCACCGGATTTTGGTTGGTAAGGATAAGATTGAAAAGATTTTCTGGAAAAAGCTAGATTTCGAAATGTTTGTTTTTAACTAACTTGGGATATCCAGCTTTCATCTTTCGTAAAAACAGAAAAAGTAAGTTTCTTAAAACACGGGAATCCACCAGCCACTGTTCACAAACACTCTTTTTCAGCGAATAATCAAAGACGAAGATTCAATCTTCGTTGGTCCTAGTGTTCGACGAAGAGTACATTCTTCGTAAGGATTATTGTTCAAAGAAAAATACAAGTCTTCGTGGATAATTAGGCTACGGGGTGTGGGGGTCATGGATTGGAACATTATTTCCACATAGGACCATTAATTAAATGGTACACCATCCCCCTCCTTGATTGACGGTGGTTCCCATGGATTAAACCACGATTACCACGATCCTCCCATTTGATAATTTTAAGACAAAAATAAAGGGGATAGTGGTTTGGGTCATGACCACACCCTTAGGGTAGTGGTTTTGAATGATGGATTAAAGATAGATGACATGGTGCCTATGTGGAGGGTCATGGTGGTCACCCTATAGCCTTAGGATTGGTCAAAGAAGAATCAAGTTAGTGATGATTAAGTGTTCGTAGAACATTTTGTTTTATTTAATCTTCATAGACTTTTCGTGACAATTCATTGTTCGTTGGTTGCAAATTGTCCACTAGTGTTCGTAGGAATATAATAAATCAAGTCTTCGTGGCAATTAAAAAAACAAGGTGAACCTTTACAAAGTCTTCGTGGATAAACCGATAAAGCATTTGTAGTGGATACACTGTTCGTCAAGGTCTATAGTCTTCGTAGTGGATCATCAAATTGATATACTATTCGTGGGCCTTTTCATAAAGTTGTCATTAGTGGACTGCTAGGTGGTGGGCCATTTTTTTTAAAAAATTTATGGATATCAACTAGGTAGTCTTCGAAGGACAACTAGTGTTCGTGGTCTAACTAATGTTCGTGGGTCATTTTTTTTAAATGGAGTAAACTGCCAATTTTGGTCCCTGAGGTTTGATATTTTTGCCATTTTAGTCCAAATCTCAAACCTTTTAAATCTGGGTCCCTGTGGTTTCACTTTTATTATCATTTTTGTCTAAAAATCAAATTACATGCTATTTGGGTAATAAAGTCTTGTTATTTTGTCTTTTTCCTCAGGGACAAAATGGTCCATCTAAAATTATTATAACGTATTATTAATTAAATTAATTAAAATAAATATCCATAACATCATTAAAGCTCAGATTTAATTTCATAAACCCCAAATTTCTTCATCTTCCCCCAAATTTCATCATCATCTGTGAAAGTTCAGAGTTAGAGATCACCGTGAGAGGGAAGGAGCGACCAAACTTGACGGTAGCAGCGCCATCTCAAGATCAGGGAGGTGGCGGTGCTCGACAGGTGGCAGGAGATGGTGTAGGGGGTGGTGCTAGGCGATTACTGGCGGCGGAGGAGTGGTGGTAGGGCGTTATGCTGGTGGAGCGGTTCGCGGTGACGGTGGCCGCAGTCTGCAACGGCGACAGCCGCATTTTCAGCGGCGTGTTCTGGTCTCGGGGGAAGCCTGGTGAGCCGCTAGACATCAAACCTATTTCGGTAAGTTATTATATCTTTTGCTTACCATTATATCTGAATTTTCTCGGTGTATCTTCTTGTCTAAATACTGATGTTTTGCGGTTATGGGTGGTTATTAACAGCCGAGGTCATGTTGGTTAGTGGCGGTGGTTATTAACGGCCGCCCCTTCCCTCTCACGGTTGTCTCTAACTCTGAACTTTGGGGGAAGATGAGAAATTTAGGGGAAGATAAAGAAATTTGGGGTTGATGAAATTAAATCTGGGCTTTAATGCTGTAAATGGATATTTATTTTAATTAATTTAATTAATAATAGGTTATAATAAATTTAGATGGACCATTTTGCCCCTGAGGAAAAAGACAAAATAACCAGACTTTATTACCCAAATATCATGTGATTTATTTTTGGACTAAAATGGTAATAAAAGTGAAACCACAGGGACCCACATTTAAAAAGTTTGAGATTTGAACTAAAATAGTAAAAGTTACCAAACCTTAGGGACCAAAATGACAGTTTACTCTTTTAAATTTACATTTGTTTGGGCCTAGTCTTCGTGGACACAAGTAGTCTTCGTGGGACATTTGTTTTTTATTTATTCTTCGTGGACTTTAGAAGTCTTAGTAGGAATTAATTTTAAATCACAGTCTTCGTTGATTTCAAAACAACATTTCCTTTTTAAATTGTCCACTCACAAGGAATTGTTTTTAAATTGTCCATTCACGAAAAATCAAAACAACATTATAAATTGAATTTTCTTTTTACGAAGAACCATTGAACACAGTATTCGTGATTCGTGGAGAACACTGTTCGTGAAGAATAGTCTTCGTGAACATTATTCTTCGTGGGCACAAACCTTGTGTTTTTCACAGAAAGCTTTTAATTTTCTCAAAACTTACAAACTTGTGTTTTAACTTAAATTGTTTTTTTATAAAACTTCAAAATGAGCTCAAACCCTTGGAGTTGGAGTGAAAACCCAAGTACACCACAAGATCCTTCACAATGGGTGAAAGGATTGATCCCCAAAAAGGAAATTACCGAATATCAATGGGCATGTGTCGCGAATCAAAACAGTAGCATTCAAAATCTTCTCTTAAGCGAGAGTGAAACGGGAAGCAACAATCTTCCACAAAAATTGAATCACATGAACGATTATCCAACATGGAAATGTCGTTTTCATACGTATTGTGACACTTCTAGTTCTCCCCGCACGACTGATTTGCTAAAATAAGATTTTGGCATTATTACTAGATCTACTTAGAAATTTATTATTTGATCATTTGGTGAAAGGTATGTTATGTGAATTTGAAATAGTTATCAATGCAACATATAGTAGAATAAAAATAATTAAGTATTAAACTGTACACATAATTGTTGCATGAAAACATAAAGGGCCTTGTATGAATGTTACTGGACCACCCTTTTCATTAAACAAAAAAACCATCCATTCCTACACTTGTTGGTCGGCCCATCAGGAGCCCAAGTGATCCCTTCTAGATGCCCTAATAGAGTCGCACAAGGGAATGTGAGAGCACACATGAATTGTGCGATCCAATCAAATGAGAGTGTATAAATACACTCAGCCAACAAACCTAAATCATTTTGGTCATTATTAGCAGCAATCCCAACACCTACCTTCCTTTTCTAAATTCCTTCTTCTCTCATAAGCAAACCTGCAACACTCAAAACCCACCTCCGATCAAATCCCGGTTGTTCGACGGCGGTGACACCTCCTTCTCAACAAACTCAACTCCTTCGTCTCCGGTTAAATCTCCGGCGACGCCAGAGCTCTCCGTCCAACCTTCGGCAGCTCACGACGCTCCGACTGCACCCCGATAACTCGCACTTGCTCAGCCCGGAGCTCCGTTACCGTTCCATTCTCCCGACACACACACTACATCGGAACCAGGTTAGAACGACGCTCTTATTTGTGTGCTTGATGATATAAATCTGATTGAAAACTTGAAGTTGTATGTGTAAAATAAATGATTGCTTAAATATATCCGTTGGAACTTGAAGCTTGTATGCATACTGTCGAAGCTGTAGAATGTTTTAATAATAGTGAAGGTGATGACGTTTGTTAGTTGTTAAAATAATGATTTGTATGAAAAAAACATGATTTATAGTGATTATGATATTGTTAGGAGAGTTTGATAGGATAAACTGATATGAAGACGATGACTGTTAAAACTTTGATATGGGTTTTCTTAAAATGTACAAGTGGTATATGTGCCGAGTACAACTGATTATTGCATGCTTGTTATTTAGAGAATAATGAACGATGAATCTGTGTAAAACCTGTAGCCATAACGTTAATGTTCATATCGATGATTGATGATTTTTGTGTAAATAATGTGTTCTTAGGGAGTGTGCTCCCATGATTATTATTCGAATGACCTCTCTGATGATAACATGTTAAGAATCTGAACAAATGTTTTGTAGATCTCGAGTGCTTTATGTATAAATGAGCATGCTTGCTTATAGATTTAGGAAAAATAAGTTGCTTGATGTTATATACACCAGTGTTTTATCATCTACTGTTATGATGTTGAGATTATAATGAATACACTGTTTCATTGGTGGGTAACTTTTGATGATTATATAATAACAGAAGGAATGAAAAGAATAATTAATAGAATATTATTGTAGAAAATATTGTGATTAAATGTATTATATTGTTTCCATATTTATGAGATCCTTATTGATCTCAATTGTATTATTTATACCAAGGCTAATGAGAAGAGAAGGCAAGCATTGAATATTATTTCTTACATGGTATCATTGTAACCCTACCCCCCCACTATCTCGCTGCCTTCTTCATTCCCCATTGCCGACCTCCTGTCTCGGCTGCTTCTTCTCTTCTCCTTCACCTAATGGATACCCCACCTCCCCCCCCTCCCCCCTCTGCTCCGACCACGCCAGCGGATGCCAAAATTCATCCGGCGGTTACCGTATCCAACATCAAAAACTTTATCCCTATCCTTCTCGAGATGGAAACCGGACAATACTCGTCATGGTGTGAACTTTTTCGTATTCATTGTCGGGCGTTTCAGGTCATAGACCATTTATCCCCCAAGCCGGATACCAAACCGGCTGCTACCACCTCCGCGGACCCCAAACCGCCTGCTGATGAACTTTGGGATCGGCTAGACGCCATTGTCTTGCAATGGATCTATAGCACGATCTCAAACGACCTTCTCAGCACCATCATACGTCCGGGTAACACCGCCTACGATGCATGGTCAACTCTTGAAGGCCTCTTTCATGACAACAAAAACGCTCGTGCCATACACCTCATGCAACGCTTTGCAACCACTAGGCTAGACGGATTTCCCAATATGTCCGCCTATTGTCAAGCTATCAAATCTTTAGCCGACCAACTTGCAAATGTTGGAGCCCCTCTTGACAACAAACGCCTTGTTCTTCATCTCCTTGCCGGGCTTACTGACCAATATGAAGGTATCTCTACTATTCTTCAACAAAAGGAACCTACCCCATCCTTCTATGAGGCTCGTTCACAGCTTTGCATGATTGAAAACCAGAAAGCGGAAAAAGCCCTTTATACGTCTCAACAAGCCGCCCATGCCCTCACTACCACCACTACTAAAAACCCCAACCCACCCGATCAATCCGCCATTACCACTACTTACCGCGGCCGTGGCCGGGGACGTGGTGGTCGTGGCCATGGTCGGGGTGGTCGTGGTCGTTCCCAGCAACCTTATGGTACTTGGACTTCTCCGACCACTTACACTTGGACACTCCCTGCTCCATGGAACCCACCCACACAAACCCCCAACTCGTCATGGCTCCAATGGGCTCCTCCGCCACCACCCTGCCCCTACCCGACTACCTCGCAATCGGCTGCTACCTCTGGTCAAGGTATCCTCGGCCCCGGTCCTAATCAGGCTCATCAAGCATCAGCTGTTCCTACCGATATCCAACAGGCGCTATACACTATGTCCCTCAATCCTCCATCTTACAACAATGGCGTCATGGACACTGGTGCGACTATAAGCATGGATCCTAATGCAGGTAATTTCCATTCTATTTTTAATAATGGCATGAATGAAAATATTATCGTTGGTGATGGCACGAACATTCCGGTGCTTGGACATGGACCTCAAACCTTCCCACCACCTTATCCACCCTTTACTTTAAACCGTGTCCTTTATGCCCCAAACCTCATAAGAAAACTTATTTCTGTCCGTCAATTTACAAAAGATAACTCTGTTACTGTCGAATTTGACCCTTTTGGTTTTATTGTGAAGGACTACAAGACCTGGGCTCCCATTATCCGGTGCAACAGCAGCGGTGATCTCTACACCTTCTCCAAAGACTTTCATTGCTTCTCTACTTCCATCACTGCTGCTCAGTCCTCCACTTTATGGCATCAACGTCTTGGCCACCCCGGCCCTACTTTATTACAATCTTTAAAGAATTCTAATTCTATTTGTTTTAAGACTTTGAATAAATCTATTTGTGAACCTTGCGTGTTTGGCAAAAGTATTAAACTTCCATTTCATTTATCAAATAATGTTACCTTGCAACCTTTTGACATTGTGCATAGCGATTTATGGACCTCTCCTGTGTTAAGCTCGGGAGGTCACCGTTATTATGTCTTGTTCTTGGACGATTATACAAATTTCTTATGGACCTTCCCCATCTCTAATAAATCTCATGTTTACCAAATTTTTGAATCCTTCACCACACTTGTCCACACTCAATTTCACCGCAAGATAAAAACTTTTCAATGTGATAACGGAAAAGAATACGTCAACGCTTCGTTTAAAAACTTCTTTGACAAACATGGCATTCTTTTCCGTCTCTCTTGTCCCTACACCTCACCCCAAAATGGCAAGGCCGAGCGTAAAATTCGCTCCATTAACAACATCACCCGAACCCTCCTTTCCCAATCCTCCCTACCCACAAATTTTTGGCCTTATGCACTTGAAACTGCCACCTACTTAATAAATATCATACCTTCCAAAACTCACAAATACCAAACCCCCACCTACTTACTTTATAAACAAACTCCCACCTACACCCATCTCCGTGTTTTTGGGTGTCTTTGTTACCCGCTCATTCCATCCACTAATATTCACAAACTTCAACATCGCTCCTACCCATGTGTTTTTCTCGGTTATCCACCCTCTCATCGTGGATACCGTTGCTATGACCTTCGTACTCACACTTTTACTACATCTCATCACGTATTATTTGACGAGACTTCCTTCCCCTTCCAAACCCTCACCTCTACTAACCCTACTATCACCTATAATTTCTTAACTGACCCTATTTCTCCCCTCCACTGGCATTCGGTTGGCTCCCCTATCCATAATCCCTCCCCAGCCCAACTCCCTTCGGTCCCCACCCCACCTTCTACTCCACCAGTTTACTCCCAGGCCCAAGTCGCCCCACCTACTACTTTACCTACCCAACCCCATCCGGCCCACCCACATACCACTACACCTTCTATCCTACCAGCCCACCCCCTACCTACCAATACACATCCAACCTCTTACCAGCCCACCCCCAATACCACTGTTTCCCCTTCAGGCCCAATTCAACCTCTTACCACCCCCAATACCCAACCGACTCACTATCAGGCCCAATTCGATCCCCCTTCTTCTCCTTTATTTCACACCAACAGTCCACTTCACCCCACACCCACTGTTTCACCGTCGGCCCACACCGTTAACCCTCCAAACTCGGACCACACTCCATTGACTAACCCTACCTCACCTGTTACCACTGACATTCCCGTTCGAACCATGCGCACCCGCGCAATGGATGGTATTTACAAACCTAAACAACTTTTCAACCTTAACGCTACCTCTATTGTCCCTATACCCCGAAACCCGACCCTGGCCTTGTCCTCACCGGAATGGTTTGATGCTATGACTAATGAGTTTCGTGCTCTTATTAAAAATGATACATGGGAATTGGTTCCACGACATTCCAATATGAATATAATTCGAAGCATGTGGCTCTTTAAACACAAGTTCAAATCTGATGGCACTCTTGAACGTTACAAAGCACGGTTAGTATGTGACGGGCGGTTACAGCAAGTTGGGATCGATTGTGGTGAGACTTTTAGTCCGGTGGTTAAACCTGCTACCATTCAGACTGTTCTTTCGGTTGCCCTAACTAACTCTTGGCCAGTTCACCAGTTGGATGTCACTAACGCCTTCCTTCATGGCACTTTAAATGAGACTGTCTACATGCACCAACCAATGGGGTTCCGTGATAAGAATTTTCCCGATCATGTATGTCGGCTCAAGAAATCCTTGTATGGTCTAAAGCAAGCTCCTCGTGCCTGGTATCAACGGTTCACTGACTATGTCCTTACGTTGGGTTTTCACCAAAGTGGTTGTGACGCCTCTCTGTTTATCCTTCATAACCAGGCTCACACAGCATACCTTCTTCTTTATGTGGATGACATTCTTCTTATCACCTCCTCGTCGTCTCTACGTGAACAACTTATGGGGTTTCTCTCTACTGAATTTGCTATGAAGGATCTTGGTGCTCTAAGCTTCTTTCTCGGGATCGCTGTCTCCCATACCCAGGATTCTATGTTCCTATCACAACACGGTTAGGCATCCGACATTATCGACCGTGCAGGGATGACTTCCTGCAAGCCAGTCGCCACTCCTGTTGACACTAATTCTAAATTAAGTGCACATTCTGGTGATGTTTTTGATAATCCCATTCTTTACAGGAGCCTGGCTGGAGCATTGCAATACCTGACATTCACTCGCCCCGACATTAGCTATGCTGTACAACAAGTTTGTATGCATATGCATGCTCCTCGAACTGATCATTGGAATGCACTGAAGCGAATCATTCGGTACATCAAAGGCACAGTTGATTACGGTCTTATCTTATCCTCTCACCGTGCTCCCACCCTTCTTGCATACACTGATGCTGACTGGGCAGGATGCCCTGATACGCGTCGCTCCACAAGTGGTTACTGTGTCTACTACGGAGACAATCTTATCTCCTGGTCCTCTAAGCGCCAACCCACAATCTCTCGCTCCAGTGCTGAAGCTGAGTATCGTGGGGTTGCAAATGTTGTTGCGGAAATTTGCTGGCTTCGAAATTTGCTTCTTGAGTTACATCGCCCGCCAGATAGAGCCACGATTGTTTACTTTGATAATGTCAGTACCATCTACCTATCCAGAAATCCAGTGCAACACCAACGTACTAAACACATCGAACTCGACATTCATTTTGTCCGTGAACAGGTTCAACGGGGTCAAGTACGGGTTCTTCACATTCCCTCTCGCTTTCAGATTGCTGACATCTTTACCAAGGGCTTGCCTAGAGTTTTATTTGAAGACTTTCGTTCCAGTCTCAGCATCCGTTCACCTCCCGCTTCGACTGAGGGGGTGTAATAGAATATTATTGTAGAAAATATTGTGATTAAATGTATTATATTGTTTCCATATTTATGAGATCCTTATTGATCTCAGTTGTATTATTTATACCAAGGCTAATGAGAAGAGAAGGCAAGCATTGAATATTATTTCTTACAATAATGATAGTGTCGAGTATATAAAACCGAGGTCACAACAAAAAAAAAAAAAAATCATCGAAATGCTCTGTGAATAGGAGTGTAAAGTTATGAAGAAATCTGGGTTTTTGAATGTTTGATGAACTGGGTTTTGTTTGAATATTGTTACTGTGTTTTCATGGTGGTACAAGTTTATATACACAAGGTACAACTTAGAAATGCATGTTGAATGTGTGAGAGAAGATGATGACCATGTGATTTATTGAATGTAGAAAGAGAATAGAATTTTGTCTTATCTGTTTTAATGCTTTAGTGCATGTCTACCTTTGTTAGAGAATGATGCTTGGTGTTAAGAAATGTACAAGTTCTAATGCATAGGGTACAACCTAGTGATTCACACACTACAAAAAATAGAAAACATGATAACAGGGACCATTATTATCCGGAATATGCGCAGCCATGGGGCCCCACTAAAACATATTAGGGGTGAGCAAAAACCGAACCGAAAACCGAAACCGCACCAAAAACCGTAAAAACCGAAACCGCAAAACCGCAACCGACACAAAAACCGCAAAAACCGAAACCGCAAAAACCGAAACCGCAAAGGTATGGTGCGGTTCGGTTTTAGCTTTAAAAACCGCACCAAAAAACCGAAACCGCACCGCAAAATTATTATTATATATATATATATATATATTATATATAATATACTTAAAGATTTAAATATAAAATTCCCTATATATTATATAATCTTTGTTTGTTAAAATATATATATATATATATATATATATATATATATATATATATATATATATTATATATAATATACTTAAAGATTTAAATATAAAATTCCCTATATATTATATAATCTTTGTTTGTTAAAAAAAAACGTACAGACTTGACTTTGTTAAGTTAACTATCGTCTGCTCCCTCTAAAAAAAAAATGATGTTAACCTACTAGTTACAAGCCCATTAAATTAGCACTCCAAACAGCCCAACTTTCAACCCAATAACCTTTTGATAAAAAAGAAACCTACGTACCTTTCCCTTCATTTCCCTAATTTAACATCCAGCCGACAATCTTTTCTTCATCTGGTGCGATCATCTTCAGCCGGTGCGATCATCTTCAGCCGGTGCGATCATCTTCATCTGGTACGTATGTGTTGGTTCATGTTTGAGCTAGGTTCATGTTTTTGGTTCTTGTTTCATCGCTTGTATGTGATTTTTGATTTCTAAGTACAAGACTTTCTAGTATAATCGCTTGTATGTGATTTTTGGTTCATGTTTTTGGTTTTGGTTCTTGTGTACTGTTTCATCGCTTGTATGTGTTATAGCTAGGTTCATGTTTTTGGTTCTTTTTCATCGCTTGTATATGAAACACATAAGTTATGTCTATACATTTATGAGTTATCATCAAATGTGACAGCCCCTGTTGTTGCTTATCGATAAGTTTCATCTCAATGTATGGCTTTTGTTTGATTTTAGTTCTTTTATGTTTTCAGAATGGCTACTAATGAAACTATAATTGATGTGGATGATCAAAATGATGATGAGGTTGAAGTACCCGGAGAAGAAAATAAGCCAAAGTTGAAGTCCGTTGTTTGGCAACATTTTCCGTATAAGAAAGGCGCTAAATCGACAAAATGCAAGCATTGTAAAAAGGTTTTAGCTTGTGGCACTAGACTTAATGGTACCTCCGGATTACTCAATCATCTAAGAAATACTTGTGTAAGATCACCCCTTTATAAAGCAAAAAAGAATAATCCAAAAAACAGTCAACCTTAAACTTCAAGCCAAAAGATACGCAGGGGGGTGGGTCATTGACTAAGCATTCATTTAGCACTAATATATTTTTGTTTTTTTTTTCTATCTAGGAAACACTAATGGCAAATGATAGTTGGAAACATTGAAAGTTGGAAAGATTGAAAGTTGGAAACAAGAATGAGTTGGAAACAATATTACGTTTTTATTTGGATACGACTATGTGATTAAGCTTTCACCGTTTCACATAGCAACTATTATTCTAGACATGTTTCTAGTACAAACTCTTGTTTTGATTGATGTCCTCTAGCTCTAGCCCATACATATGCTCTTCACATTGCTCTTGCAAAAATTATATTCTAATTACCATCAAGTATTAGATGTATTCCAGTATTAAAACTGAGAGTTTTTTTTTGATGTATTCAAGTATTGCTGAGAGTTTTTTTTAGATGTATTCAACTATTAAAACCGAAACCGCACCGAAACCGAACCGCAACCGCAAATAAACCGCAAAAACCGTACCGCAAAAAAACCGCAACATGTGGTTTTAAAAAAATAAAAACCGCACCTTGCGGTATGAGTTGCGGTTTTATGCTAAAACCGCACCAAACCGCACCATGCTCACCCCTAAAACATATTGCATTGCATTTTGTCTTTTCTTGATCGCACAAATTCCCCTAAAGACTTAAAGGACAAAGTCGGTGGGAAATCCCACCGGCTTTGCTCCATGCCCCCCTCACTTTAATAATTTTACAATTTTAGCCCTTTACTTTGTCTTTGCTCCATGCCCCTCTCACTTTAATAATTTTGCTATGTTAGCCCTTTACTTTGTCTTTAAACTTTTATAAAATAACAAATTTAGCCTCTAAACCTCCTACTTGAATTTCTAAAACCACAACCTCATCTTTCAAACTTTACGAGCACCAACCCTCTACTTTGGATTTTCACCATCAACCCCTTAGCTCTTACATAGTTACGCAACCAACCATCTTCTTTTACATTTCTACCAACACCCCCTCATCTTTTACACATTTCCGCCACCACCCCTAAACTTTTACACTTTGTTTTTTTTTTACTTTGCTTTTTTACCCATTGGACTATTACTCCATTTTTACACATGCCCAACGTTTAAAAAATTGCAATTGTAACCCCCTAAACTACAACTCCTACTTTTGCAAATGCTAATTCATTGTGTTTTACGAAATGTCTTAGGCATTGTGTTTTAAATTTTGTGTCTACCTTTATGTTTTACATCTTTTTTAATTGTCTTTTACGCACTGCGTTCTACGAATCATGTTTTGTCTTATTATATGTTTCCACCCGTCGCGCGCGGCCGCAACGCGTGGCGGGCAAAATACTACTACAATTTTAAAGGAGAAAGTCGGTGGGTTTCCCACCGGGTTTGCCTCCCCGTCCCCGTACTTTCACGATGTTGCAATTTTAGCTCTTTGACTTTGGCATCTTCAAAGTTTCACAAAATGACAAATTTAGTTCCTAAACCTCCCCCTCATCTTTTACACATTTCCACTACCACCCCTATACTTTTAAACTTTGTCTTTTTTAGACTTTGCTTTTTTACCCCTTGCACTATTACTCCATTTTTACCCCCACCCAACTTTTAAAAAATTGCAATTGTAACCCCTAGACTACAACTCCTACTTTTGCAAATGCCAATGCATTGTGTTTTACGAAATGTCTTATGCATTGTGATGTACACTTTGTGTCTACCTTTGTGACTTACACTTTTTTTTGTAATTGTCTTTTACGCACTGCGTTTTACGAATCGTGTTTTGTCTTACTATATGTTTCCACCCGTCGCGCGCCGCCGCAACGCGCGGCGGGCAAAATCCTAGTTGATTATGATCGCACAAATATTCCTTTTTGAAAATATACAGACCCCTTGTTTTCTTTATTTGAGAATCGCACAAATTGAAGCCGGCCCCGTTATTGTTTTCTCATTCCAATTGCACAATTGAGTGACCGGTCCCACCACTTATTTTGAATATCTTAATATTAATTCAATCGCACAACAAAATCTGAGCATGTATTTAAGACATGGCCCTATCATTTGTTCTCCACACTTCTGTTGATCGCACAAAAGAGGTTCAATCGCACAACTTGATTATTAGTAGCATATTATATGGTCTGACCCCACCACTTGCCTCATGTAATTTTATTTTATCACTGGTCGCACAAATCCCTTCCATCACACACTAAATACAAATCATTTTTATGCATTTGGGCCTTATGGATGTTTCGGACTACACAAGCCCATTTAGTGGGCCGCACAAGTAGTAGGAAATCTATGTATAGGAAATAAATCACACTGCTTGTCCTAACTATGTACGACTGCTACTGCTTCCACATATGGTGTTCGTATAAACATACATGATAAGTGTTACTTGTACGCTACATGTGAAAATGTGTGAAATACTTGCATACGGTCCTAACAAATGGTAACTGTTATAGGACGCGGTTGACCAAGTTTAGGATAAACATTATTGTCTACCAAGCACTCTAAGGTGAGTTCACAACTTTTACTAAAAGCATGCATTCCCGGTGGTTTGGGAACTTCATAAATTTACCAAGGTAAGGGTATGGGAAATTAACGGAACTCATAACTCAAAACGCGTATTCCCAAGATTGGGAACTTCATACTAAACGAAAACTCTACTGATGTGCGTGAAGTGTGTTATGGTTTTAATGTTTATTTTAAGCCCTTTTACACTTTCTTTAGCCAAGTTTTAAATTTATAAAACACGATATTTACTAACACTAAACACATATATGGGCAAGTGCACCCATCATGAGCGTAGTATAGTGTTGGTAAGATACCGAGGTCGTCCAAGGACACAAGAGCATTTAGTACCGGTTTATCCTCAACGTCTAATCAAATCAAAAAGTTTAGAAAAATGGTTTTAAACTAAGAAACATAAAAACTAACTAAAATGCTGAAAAATAAAAATAAAAGAAAAACAGATAGACAAGATGAATCACTTGGTTCCGACTCGTGTATAGTGTAACCTTTGATTATTTCCGCACTTTTGCACTTATTTAAGAGATTATCTTAGTTATTGTAGTAGGCCCCTCTTTTGGAGGTGACGTTACCCTCAACCCAGTAGTTTGAGTCAGCAATGATACAATCCTAAAGGGTCGGATTATTGAAAGATAATTAATTAAGTTATTAATGCAAATTATGGTAGGCCCCTCTTTTGGAGGTGTCGTTACCCTCGACTAAGTAGTCTGAGTCAGCAGGGATACAGTCCTAAATAGCTGGGTTATAGTATTAATAGTAGTTAACTTATGAGGGGATCAAAGAGTTTGTCCCCCCGCCATCCAATACCGTTAAGTATTGAAGGAGGTCCTACTAAATTTGACCCAGGTCCATTGCAGGACCTCTAAACGCTGAACAATGGCAAGACTCTTACCAAACCGTTCCCTTAACCCCTGACCAGGTAGCCAACATACCTCCATATAGACCGTGGAGATATGAATGGTGAAAATCTTTTATTTTATATAGACAGTAAAATAATGTCAAGACACCACGGACAAATGATAAGGAAGAATCACCTTCAACATAAGAAACTAGTTATTAAAGTCATTAATACAAAACCAAGTAAAAAATGCGAAAAGATTAGAAATAAAAGGTATTACACTAGACACTTTGTCTTCACCAAGTGATGTAAGAGACTTAGGCAAACATGGCCTTGATTGTCAAGAACTCTTACGATCAATCTTGGATCCCGAGACGACTCACACACTCTATGATGGACAATGGATGATGGTGGTGGATGATGGTGTTATGGTGGTGGTGGGTGGTGGGTGGTGGGTGAAGTGTGAGAGAGGTGGTGTGCCAAGGGATGGTTTGAGCTTGAGCCAAGCACTCCTATTTATAGGCTGAACAGAAGCTCGGGCACGGCCCCGTGTCCACATCCTCTCTTTCTTCATTTAATGCAGTTTGTCTTTATTAGTTGACCTCGCCCCCGTGTCCGCTGAGCACGACCCCGTGTGCAGAAGAATCTTTGTACTATAAAGATTTGCCTGGATTGTGCGAATCTTATAGTTGACCACGGCCCCGTGTCCGCTGAGCACGGCCCCGTGGTGGGCAATAAAAGCTTCTACCACTTTGTCTTTTCTGCTGACACTTGGGCACGCCCCCGTGCTGGCTGAGCACGGGGCGTGTTCAGTCTTCTGTCTTCTTGTTTTGCTTGAGAAGATGCTGTCGTGGGGTCGGGCATGTCACGTTTGTTCCTTTTCTTGTATTTATGTTAGATTTTGCTGTCTTTTTGCTTCTTTTGTTAATTTGAGCTCATTTAATCCTGAAAATACAAAAGGAAGACAAAAGCACACTTTTTCCAACATTAGTACTAAAAAAGGGTTAGTTTTATGCCACAATTGATGTAATTTATATGTTGCATTTTGCACACATCAAATACCCCCACACTTGAATCTTTGCTTGTCCTCAAGCAAAACTCTTTATAATGTGGCTTTACACACCCAAATGGAATGAGTAGAGAAGAAGGTTTTTGGGCTTGTCATAGAGTGTCAGGATTTCCAAGATTCTTTATTTAGTTTTATTTTTATTTTTTACAATCCTATTCGTCATGATTTATTTAAAACTTTTCATAAGATAAATTACTTATTAGGTCATAACATGCCTCTTTAAAATTCTATTTATATACAAGTTCACATACCTCACGGGGATCACTCAACACTCGGCCAAGAATGTATTTTTGTGGATCACTCGAGAGCGGCATGGAACTTACTCCTACCATAGGCTTGCCAAGCAATCAATCCTCCTCCTTTTTAACTATGTACCTTTGTAAATATTAAGAGGACTTTTTGGGTGAAGGGTTAGGCTTGGGTTAAAGGTAGGTGGTTGGGTTAGTGGTTAGTAGAAAAAGGGCGAAAAGTGTAACAAGCGTTGGTTTTCGTAAGACTTTTTATTTTTTTCTTTTTTCAACTTTTTATTTTGATGAATCTATTTTTCAAACAAAGTTATTTTTGATAAACTTGCTTGTTTATTTGTTTTTGCTTCATCATCAACACATTTTTTTTTGAAAGGTCATACGAAAAACCGAGCTAGTTACTAAAACAAAGGGTTAAAAATGAAAAAGGTTTTGGTGGGTAAAAGGGTGTTTGGTTTGGGTTATGAAATGAAAAGGTTTAGGCTCAAAGGGGCTAACTAGGGGGATTTTGGTAGGTGGTAAAAAAAAAGAAAAATAATGGTGTAGAAATAAAAAGGGTTAGTCCTAATGCCTCCATCATTTACTTACTTGGGTTTAAGTTGATAAGGACCGGGAATGTATCGTCATGGCAAGTTCTAGAGTCGTAAGAACCAAGCGGCTATTCACACAAGAAACGAAAAATGAGCATTTAGTTTAATGATATGTAATTGTATGCTCAATAAAGGCTCAAAACTCACTTTTGTAGGAATGGGTTTTTTTATGTGATCAAGTATATATAATCAAATTTTAACTAAGTTTGTCATGCCTTTTCATAATTTTCTTATGTTGGTTCTTTTTATCACGACGCTATCGGTTGTAAATTCGTAAAAATATAACCTTTTTAGAACTTGAAATTCCCGAATTAAACCTAGACAAGTAAAAAAAAAATATTTTTTTTTTTGAAAAAAATTTGGGGTGATTAGCGGTTCCAATAGAGTTTTGTGTAAGGCTTGTATTTAGGACTTGCAAGATTCAAGGTTTTAGCATCCCCCCCCCCCACTTAAATTACACATTGTCCTCAATGTGTCCCAAAAATAAGTTTTTAGGTTGATTGAATGTGTAAAAAGGGTGAAAAAGCAAAAAATTTGTGTTATTGGGCGCTGAACACGGGGTAGTGTTGGCTGAGCACGGCCCAGTGTCCAGACTGCCAGTATCAAATTTAAACAGAAGGCTGGGCACGGGGGCGTGTTCAGTGAGCACGGCCCCGTGTCCAGTTACTTGAACTGGGCATTTTCTGCAGAACCTCGGACACGGGGCGTGTTGGGATGAGCACGGCCCCGTGCTGAACTTGCTGTAATGAAGAAAAATCGTCGGGAGGCTCTGTTTTTGTGTTTGGGGTGTTGGTTCAAGCTTCCCTTAGCATCATTCACCATCCCGAGTGTGTTTTATTCCTGAAAATTAAAACTAAACTAGAAAACATAAAAGTTAAACTAATCTAAAACTAAGGTAGTTCCGCGGAATGCCTCCGTGGTGCGCCACGTTTATAAGGGTCCTTGGCTAGACCCTCCTTATCGGGTGGTTCCGGCTCATCTTCAATTAGGGGGTCGTCATTGCCGATTGGATATTTCATTGATCGTTCAAGATTGACACACCTTTTGAAGGCCCCTAATTGAATAGGTAGATTGTTGAACTTCCGGTTTTTCAAAGCTTCGTGAGTTTTTACAAATGGTCGTCCCAACACTAGAGGAGCGTCATCGAGGATGACAAAGTCGGTGGGGACTACCATTTGATTTGTTTGAACCAAGACATCCTCAACTACACCGATTGATTTTATTACCTTCCAATTGGATAGAAAAATGGGTATTTGAAGTGGAGAAAAATCACTAATACTTAATTTTTCGAAAATGTAGTTAGGCATTATGTTAACACAAAGATCTTTATCGATTGTGACATTACTAATAAACGAATTTTGAAAGAAACATGGAACCGGTGTAATGTTAATTTCAAATGGATCTTCTTTTATTAGTGAGGTTTGATCAATAGTTAACTTAACACTTACCGTTTCGTCAATTTTAGTGTTAGTGTTTAACTCTTTTAAAAACTTAGCATGAGTGGGAACTAAACAATGATTTTCAAAAGAAGGTGACAAGAGATTAATTTCTTCAAAATTAGACTCTTCTTGAATTTTATCGTTGTCGGACTCACCTTTTTCATTGTTTAACTCTTGTGTCGGTTCTTCACTTATTTGTTCTTCCATTTTTACACTTTCGGTTATCTCTTCTTTATTTAATTCTTCTCTTGCGCGGGACTCCTCTTCCCTTGCGCGAGATTCTTTTATATAGCGATCGATAACTCTAAGGTGTTCTAATATCCTATCGGTCACTTCGGTTATAGAAAAAGGATCGGGATTTTCAAAGCTTGAATCCGGTTGTTCGATCCTTTGTTCCTCATAATACCCATATGAAGTAGATGGTTCACACCATTGTTCTTCATTGTAAGCATATGATGGATAAGGGTCATAATTTTGTTCTTCATAATGCTTATATGAGGTGGGTTGTTCACGCCATGGTTCCTCATAGTAAGCATATGAAGGTGGTGGCTCATACCTTGGTTCCTCAAAGTATGAGTATGAAGGCTCATACCTTGGTTCATCAAAATATGAGTATGGGGGAGGAGGTTCATACCGTTGGTCTTCATAGGATGCGTATGAAGTCGATGGCTCGTACCTGGGCTCCTCATAGTATGTGTATGAAGTGGATGGTTGATATGAATGACTATATTGAACCGAGTGCGGATTTCTACAATTAGTGCAATAGTTACTCCTATAATCATCCTCCTCATAGGTGTAGTTGTAACCTCCTGAGTATTGATCCATAAGAATCACTCAGCAGACCACAACCAAGTCTCGAGATCAGAAAACAAAAATAAAAACGGAAACAGAGGCTGGACACGGCCCCGTGTTCAGTGAGCACGGCCCCGTGTACAGAATCTGTATCTGGGCGTTTTAATTAAACTTACTGATCTTAGTTGAGCACGGGGCGTGTTCAGTGAGCACGACCCGTGTTCAGCTTACTGTAAATGCAAAACTAAACTAAAATGCAGAAAAATGTGCGCGCGTTTTAAAAATGTTTTGAAAAACTGATTAGGCCGTCGATTCCTAACTTTCTTAAAATCCTTGTGTCCCCGGCAACGGCGCCAAAAACTTGATGTGCGTGAAGTGTGTTATGGTTTTAATGTTTATTTTAAGCCCTTTTACACTTTCTTTAGCCAAGTTTTAAATTTATAAAACACGATATTTACTAACACTAAACACACATATGGGTAAGTGCACCCATCGTGAGCGTAGTATAGTGTTGGTAAGATACCGAGGTCGTCCAAGGACACAAGAGCTTTTAGTACCGGTTTATCCTCAACGTCTAATCAAATCAAAAAGTTTAGAAAAATGGTTTTAAACTAAGAAAAATAAAAACTAACTAAAATGCTGAAAAATAAAAATAAAAGAAAAACAGAGAGACAAGATGAATCACTTGGTTCCGACTCGTGTATAGTGTAACCTTTGATTATTTCCGCACTTTTGCACTTATTTAAGAGATTATCTTAGTTATTGTAGTAGGCCCCTCTTTTGGAGGTGACGTTACCCTCAACCCAGTAGTTTGAGTCAGCAAGGATACAATCCTAAAGGGTCGGATTATTGAAAGATAATTAATTAAGTTATTAATGCAAATTATGGTAGGCCCCTCTTTTGGAGGTGACGTTACCCTCGACTAAGTAGTCTGAGTCAGCAGGGATACAGTCCTAAATAGCCGGGTTATAGTATTATTAGTAGTTAACTTATGAGGGGATCAAAGAGTTTGGACCCCCGCCATCCAATACCGTTAAGTATTGAAGGAGGTCCTACTAAATTTGACCCAGGTCCATTGCAGGACCTCTAAACACTGAATAATGGCAAGACTCTTACCAAACCGTTCCCTTAACCCCCGACCAGGTAGCCAACATACCTCCATATAGACCGTGGAGATATGAATGGTGAAAATCTTTTATTTTATATAGACAGTAAAATAATGTCAAGACACCACGGACAAACGATAAGGAAGAATCACCTTCAACATAAGAAACTAGTTATTAAAGTCATTAATACAAAACCAAGTAAAAAGTGCGAAAAGATTAGAAATAAAAAGTATTATACTAGACACTTTGTCTTCACCAAGTGATGTAAGAGACTTAGGCAAACATGGCCTTGATTGTCAAGAACTCTTACGATCAATCTTGGATCCCGAGACGACTCACACACTCTATGATGGACAATGGATGATGGTGGTGGATGATGGTGTTATGGTGGTGGTGGGTGGTGGGTGAAGTGTGAGAGAGGTGGTGTGCCAAGGGATGGTTTGAGCTTGAGCCAAGCACTCCTATTTATAGGCTGAACAGAAGCTCGGGCACGGCCCCGTGTCCAGCGGGCACGGCCCCGTGTCCACATCCTCTCTTTCTTCATTTAATGCATCTTGTCTTTATTAGTTGACCTCGCCCCCGTGTCCGCTGAGCACGACCCCGTGTGCAGAAGAATCTTTGTACTATAAAGATTTGCCTGGATTGTGCGAATCTTATAGTTGACCACGGCCCCGTGTCCGCTAAGCACGGCCCCGTGGTGGGCAATAGAAGCTTCTACCACTTTGTCTTTTCTGCTGACACTTGGGCACGCCCCCATGCTGGCTGAGCACGGGGCGTGTTCAGTCTTCTGTCTTCTTGTTTTGCTTGAGAAGATGCTGTCGTGGGGTCGGGCATGTCACGTTTGTTCCTTTTCTTGTATTTATGTTAGATTTTGCTGTCTTTTTGCTTCTTTTGTTAATTTGAGCTCATTTAATCCTGAAAATACAAAAGGAAGACAAAAGCACACTTTTTCCAACATTAGTACTAAAAAGGGTTAGTTTTATGCCACAATTGATGTAATTTATATGTTGCATTTTGCACACATCACTACCACGAAAGTCCCTTTACGTATATACCGATTAATCGCGGGGAGCGAACGGGATATTAGTTGATAGCGCTATTAGGTTTGACAAACCTCACACCATGCTGGGAGCTGGTAGTGAACTATTATCTGGAATCATAGGTCAATGATGGTAGAACAGTGATCTGGGGCAAAGAACTATTACGTCAAGGTTTATCTGCATAGTTTAGTAATTCATTATGGGATGGGATTCTCACTTCATACTCTGGATAACATGGTAACTTGTAAAACAAATGTTTTTGGGAAAAACAAGAAAAACGTTTTTGAAAAACCGTGAACTCGCCAACTTTTTTTGTTGATACGCTACTGCATGCTTGCAGGTCCGTAGATGCTGTGCTGGAGTTTGTTTGGAGCGATGTGGTGGTCGTCTAGAATCCTTTATCGGATTTCTACTTTTGAACTTATGTTTTAAGTTACTTATGAACTTAACGCTTCCGCTAAACGCTCAAACTTTATTTTGTTGAACTTGCTATGTTTTGGAACCTATTTAAAACTTATTATGTTTTAGACTTAATCGTTATGTCACCGATCGCATTGGTGATGGTTCTTATGTTGCTTTTATTTAATGTTCAATGTGATTGGTGGCTTGATCATGGGCAGTCACACGCCTCGCGGTGGTACTCCGCACGTGGAAATTTGAGGGTGTGACACGTATGTTCTAGGGCAAAATACCGAATTGTGGACATGCTTTATCACACCGTACAATGAAGCTCTCAAAGAAGCAGGTTCCAATGCACAAGCTTTGGCGGGATTGAGCGAAAATGATAAAAAGGCATACGATCTCGAGAAGAAAACATTTGCTATCCTTACGCAAGCACTTCATAAGGATATCTATCATCAATTTACGTATTGTACAAGTACAAAGAACTTGTGGGACGTCTTGGAAGCGAGAGGAGAAGGAAATGCTGCAACGAGAAAGATTCGTCATGATTTGTTGAAGAAGGAGTTCGAAGCATTTCGGTTCATGGAAAATGAAACACTCTACGAGATGGCTACTCGGTATTATCACTTGATTAGTGAGATGCAATCATACAAGGTTCAGGCTACACATCAAGAAATGGTTATGCGTTTTGCTGAGGCTTTGCCACCTAAGTGGAGTCAGTTCATCGACTTGTTGAAACATATTGGTGTTTTGGATACGGTTAGCATTTATGAATTCGTCCAAAAGCTCGAGAACAAGGATGAATAAGAAATTCGAAAGGCTAAACGACTTCCAATTCCACAAAATCCCGAGATATACTATGGAGGTATTAATATGGGGGTTAGTACCAGTCAACAACAACCGAAGCTTCAAACCGCATTTTTATCAATTACAAATCCTTATGGTCTACAACTACCTTGTCAACCATCTCCTCAACAACAACCCTCTTCATTCACACAATCTACCCTACAACTACCTTGTCAACCATCTCCTCAACAAGCCTTTTTATGGGAACAACAACACTCAATCTTCAAACCCCAACACTGTCAGATTCGATACCTCAAACTTCACCAAAGTATGTGTGGAATGTGCTCGGGAACATATAGAGCTTTTAAATACAATGGTGAGTGCCTATTGTGGATTAGTCGCTGGTCAAATTGGGAATGTTAATTTGACAGATGAAGACTACCAGCAAATAGACAGGGAGGAAATGGAACTAATGGATATTAAGTGGGCATTTGCAAGTGCAGTGAGGAGAGTTAAGGACTACATGAGAAGAACGGGTAGAACAAGTTTGGAAAGCAAAAGAGATACTAAGTATGGCTTTGATTTGCTTCAATTGTGGTGAGAATGGCCATTTCAAACGGGAATGCACTCGACCGAGCAGACAAGGAAATCAAAATCTTTTCAAAAACCAGTCAAGCTAATCCAATGCCAATCAAAGGAACAATGAGAGGGGCATTGTAGCAGTTAACAATCCGGGTAACTCAAACCAGTCGGGGCCTTCCAATTCAAACAAGGCCTTAGTAGTTCATGCAGAAGAAGGATGTAACTGGTCAGTTCAACTGGGAACTCAGGGAACGGAAGGAAATGGAGGAACTGCTTGTTATGCTAAGATCATCAAGTATATCAAGCATGTTCACAGTGAGGAGTTCTCTGAGGATGATAACAGTTCTGGTTACAGTGGTAGCTCGGATGAAGAAAGCTCCAATACGGGTGGTTATGGTTCAGAATCGGAAGTAAAGGAAACTCTTGATGATGAGGTTGACAGTTTACTCAAGGAAGCTGAGGAACTGAAAGAAGCAGAAGAGCTGAAAGGGCAGAAATCTGTGTTGGTAAAGAAAGCTGAAGTCGCATCCAAGGAAATGGAAAAATTCTTCACTGAGGATGGATCTTCTTCTTATCAGACTACCTTTATGGTAATTGCTGCAGCTTCGACTAGTAAGGTAAACACCGAAACTTCTAGTGTATGCAATGATTGTGTAGAATTGAAACGTTAGCTAGAAGTAATTACTAGTCACAATCAGGGGTTGGTAGCTGACCTTTGGAAATGCAAGGAGGCAAACATGGCTTTAACTCACAATGAAAAAGATTTCAAATCTGTTATTGAAATGCTTAAGAAAAGTGTTTCTGAATTAACAAAAACAGTTTTGAACAAGCAAACGGGTATTAATAACTATATTAATATCAATGAAGAATTAAAGAAAGAGTTAGCCATTACCAAATGCGAGCATGATGCGATCAAGCTCAAGTTTGAGAGTTATTCTAACTCTCGATATGTGCTTGATTATATCATCGAGGTTCAGAAGCTAAAAGGGGATGTTAAGTGCATTGGGTATAAGTCGTGTCCACCTCCGTTGAGACACAATTATACCAAGATGCCTGATGAGGAGGAAATGCCACGGTTTGAACCATCTGTACCTCTTAATCCCGAAGAGTTTGCAGCAGGTTTAGGGTTCAAACTGGATGATTCATCAAAGGAATCAGAAAAGACAGAAAATGTGTCTTGTGCTGTGGAACAAAGTCCTCCAATAATTGAGGACTGTGTTTCATCAGATGATGAATCGGATGAATCAAATTCGAGTTATGAGGATCAATCTTTTGATAAGAAGAAAGGAGTAGAAATTCCAGTTGAGAATCATATCTTGTGTGATCCTCCTACTCCTGTTGCCCCCGTTGTGCAATCAATTGCAAAACAAGAGATTGATTCGATCAAGTCTGTGAATGAATCTGTGTCTACGTTTAAGGGCGATAATGTGTTGTATACTTTGATTGGTGATGATAAAATTTACTCAAACAAGGATTTCTCAATTAAAAATGTTAATCCATCAATGATTGAACGTGTTTTGGAAGATTCTACCAATAAGTTTTTGGGTAACGCGATCCCGAGAGTTACAGTAACTCAGTGTGATCCTATTCCAAAATCTGAAGTTAGAAAACAATACGGAAATAAAAAATTACCAACTGAGAAACAACCAATCGCCCCTAAAGGTAAACAACAGGAAAAACAAGCTCAACAACCTAAGTTCGAACCAAAAGGAGCTCGAAACAAGAAAAAGGGAAATAATGTTAAATTTGTGGCCTCAAGCGGTACTGACAAAATTGAGACTTTTGAAAATAAATCCAATACTGCTTTTGTTCAACAAGTGAAAATTTTGAAACGTAACAGCGATAAAAATTACACTCAACATACAAATGGGTGTGATAATGAAGCTAGTACCTCAAGGCCTGCAAGTTCAACATCGGGACATCGATCAGAATCTCCTAAATTTGTTGAAAGGAGATCATGTTTTAAATGTGGGGAATTTGGGCATATAATCAAAAATTGTACAAACCCACCAAAACCAAAGTTTGTTGAAAAAGCCCCTCCTGAAAAGGATTACCAACGTCGTCCTGTGTCACCTAAACAAGACAAACGAATTGTTAAGAAACAAGAAGCAAAACAACGACATAAAAATGTTAAAGTAATCGAAAAGGCATTAAAACTGAATGTTGTTGAAAAGGGACCAAGTTCATCAAACACGTCAAAACCAGAAGTATCAAAATCTGTAAATAATAATCAATCTGGCAAAAGACAATAATCTTGGAAACCTAAAACCGGTACAGTTTTAGGGGGAGGCACACCATTTCCGAATCATCAAGAAATAGAAATCACATTTCTTGATGATAAGGGTCGACCCAAGACCACTAAGGCTTGGGTCCCCGTCTCGAACTGATTGTGTAGTGTGTTGTGCAGGGTGTTCTAGGAGGAACTGTGAATAGTCTTTGGATTGTTGACAGTGGAGCATCCCGGCACATGACAGGCGACTTAAGGCTCCTGTATGATGTGAAAAGCATTAGGGGAGGTTATGTTGCCTTTGCCGGCAATAAAGGCGGATACATCACTGGAGAAGGAATGATTTCCAATGGTATTGTTAGTTTCGACAAGATCAATTATGTGCGTCAAATTGATCACAATCTTCTAAGTGTTTCGCAAATCTGTGACATGAAGTTCACGGTACATTTTCATGATACCGGTTGTTATATGCTGAAACCCGGTTTCAAGATTCCCAAAGAATGGATTCTGTTGACGGCTCCAAGAATTAATGACTTGTATATTCTTGATATGAGCCAAGCTATTACCTCGTTTGCACAAGTTACATGTTTTGTCTCAAAGGCCACTGAAAAGGAGTCTATATCATGGCACAGACGTATGGCTCACATTCACTTGAGGAAAATGAACCATCTGGTGAGAAACAATCTTGTGAATGGTGTTCCAGTCAAGAGTTTTCATCTGCAAGACGTCTGTGTATCGTGCCAAAAAGGAAAGCAAACGAAGAAGTCCCATCCAATCAAGAAAGTCAACACCGTCAACATGCCTCTTGAACGTCTTCATATGGACCTATTTGGATCTATGAAGCACAAGACTACGTTTGGAGATGCTTATTGTTTGGTAGTTACTGATGACTATTCAAGATTCTCATGGGTATCGATGATGGCACACAAGAGTGAGACTCTGGGAATCCTCAAAAATCTGCTCACTTTACTCGAGAATTTGTACACTTTAAGGGTAAAGCGAATCAGAAGTGACAACGGCACGAAGTTCAAGAATCAGGTTATGGACTAGTTTTGTGCTTCTAAGGGAATTTTACATGAGTACAGTTCTCGTTACACTCCTCAACAAAATGGTGTCGCTGAGAGGAAGAATAGAATGCTTATCGAGACGGCAAGAACTATGTTAGTGGAGTCGGAGCTTCCTGTTCAGTTTTGGGGGGAGGCTGTGGCTATTGTTTGTTATACTTTGAACAGGGTTCTTACTGTTAAAAGGCATGGGAAAATATGTTTCGAATTGTTACAGAAAAGGAAATCGGATGTGTCTTATTTAGAACCTTTTGGCGCTCCATGCACTATGATTGATCCACATGGCAAGTTTGGTCCAAGGGCTATCGAAGGTTACTTTCTTGGGTATGCTACTCCAAATTTCAGGGTGTGGAATCTGGAAACGAAAAAGATTGAGGAATGGGGTGAAGTTAGGGTTTAAAGATACACTGAATGTGTGAGAGCTCCGGGTGCTCCTTGGATGTTTGATTATGATGGACTGTTTGATTCCTTTAATCTGCCAACTTTTGATGAGGCGTCTGCAGCAGCACAAATGTTGCTTGAAGGTGATGCAGCAGTTGATTCATAATTAGTACGACCAATTATTGTTAATCAACAAGAATCTGGTTCGGTTAATAATGTTGTTCAAAATGAGGAATTTGAAGATGCAGCTGATTATAATGTTTTGTCGGAAGATGAGGAGTTTCATGATGCTAATGAAGCAACTCCAACTCATCTCCAAGCTCCTGTTCAAGGTGTTTCTGAAGCAACTTCTCAGGTGCAAGTTCAAGACATTGCTGAAGGGAATGCATCCACATCTAACGCGTCTCCAGGCATCGATTTAGTTGTTGATTTGAGTATCAACAATTTGGGTATTAATGCTCGAGTTCCCGATGTTCTAGTAACTCGAATTCATGATACTCATCCTCGGCAGAATATTATAGGAGATGTCCAAAGTGGTGTGCAGACACATAATTAGCTTTGAAGCAACCAGAATGCTGGTCTTTCGCCTGATATGTTTTTCAAGTTGAGCCGAAATCGTGGAACGAGGCGATGAAAGACGATTCATGGGTTGAAGCAATGCAGGAAGAACTTCAGCAGTTTCAGAAATTGGGCGTGTGGAAATTGGTTGACCTGCCCCTGAACTATAAGAAGATTGGTACTTGAAGGGGTAAGGTCCCAAAAACCTAGCTTCAAGTACTTGGGACGATAGCACAATCCCGTCAAAAAATCCCTCTTTAGATCTTGCGTGGCCGCGCACTGGTCCTACAAAGAGAACTTAGGAAGAAAACTATGCTTAACATCTACGCGCCAAAAGGAAACTAACAAGTCCTTGCGCCGGCCTCCATCGCAGATGGGATAAAAATCCTAACAAACACTTCCGTATAATTAATATCCAGACTTGGATAAAAATAACTTCTCTGATACCATACAATGGACATAAAGAAGAGCCACATAGGATTACAACTATATTCTTCTAGAAGGCTCCATCGTGCACCACTAGTCGGTTATAACCGAATGGCCACGTGGCATCATCCCAGGCTCCCTCAAAGTGACGATGATGGCACGGAATTGAAGAGAAATCTACACTTTCCTACTTTCCACTTGGCAGCACCCCAACCATTGATCGAGATCACGATCCGTGTGCTTACACACTCGTTAGCGATTAACGGAGGGAAAAATAACCGCTTACGGAAAAAGCACCTTCCGTCAACTTTACATCAACAGGTTTTCCCGCACAAACTTCGACCATAAATAGGAGGATAATTCAGGTATAATTCTCAAGTTACATTCACTTCACTTTCACATCTTCTTCTTCATCAAAACCTGTACTTATTCTCACGCCGGAGGGTGGTCACGGAAAGAACCTCCATTCTCCCCGTGGCGAGTCTAACGGTTGTTGTTTTGCAGTGATTGTTAGAGGAAGAAGATCATTCATCCACGAGTTGAAAGAGAGGATTTAACCCCTTTTATGCAGATTCAAACCCTCTGGTTCAGTTGATTCCGGTCAATTAAACCAGTGTTTCTTCATTGGCGCCAACCGAGTTCTCAGTTTTATTCATTTCTTCTCGATTCAATTCATTTTCTTGTCATTCTCTGTTTCATATGGCAGAGAATTTGAAAATTCACCCATCAAGTCCTCGATCTGAAATAAAGGGTACTGAAACCCAAGGTATCCAGATCGACAGAATCATGGGCAATGAGGATAGAAACAGAAGTTATCTGGGGAAAAGGGCTCCGTGGTACAAATGGGAGTTCATAATCATCAGATCTACTCCCGGAGGAAACTCCAGAGTACTGGTTTACCAGGTTCCAGAACGCCATAAACCAAATTTTCGCACAAAATATCAGATCTGAGTTATTGTACAACAGATCTGATACTCAAAACGTAAGCAAGGGAAAATCTGGCATTGCAATGTTGGACCCACAGTCAGCTCGTCAGTGGGACATCCAATTTAGTAGCCAAGGAGATATGGCACAAAATTCAGAAGATACCAATCACCAGGGAGCCAAAGCAAGACAGATAAATATGGTACAAGGAGGTCCCTCACGAAGAACGAACAAACGAAGCCATAATCAACATTGGCGAGAGCAGCAAGTAATCTTCCCTGTTGTCCCTGGAGGTCCTCAAGAAGAACGCCCAGTAATTATCACCGGTATCTTAGGCCACTACCAAACTGATTATATGTTCATAGATCCAGGAAGTTCAATGGACATAATCTATGAACAATGCTTCAAGCAACTCGACCCAGAAGATAAGGCACGCTTAAAACCAGTCAATTTTCCTCTCACTGGTTTCTACAACGAAGCTGTCTTTCCGTTGGGTCAAATCGCTTTTCCTGTGACTCTCTCAGACGGCGAACACTCGCGCACTGTCACAGTTAATTTCATGGTTATGCCAGCCATGTCGTGTCATGATGTACTACTGGGGAGACGATCTCAAAGAGAATTCAGCATGATTACCTCCATACCACACGCCGCTTGCGGTTTTCCGACGAAAACGGGGGTAGCAATTTTGTATTCCAGCAAGGAAGTTATGTACGTGGACGACGAACCACCAGCAAAGGTTGCCAAACCTTCGACATCAAACGAACCAGAAAAATGGGTTCCCACCAAGGAGTATCCGGAACAAACCATCTTGTTATGGCACGCCATCTTCCCGGCAATCCAAATAAAGTTGAAAGAATTTCTCTCCAACAACATGAGCATCTTCGCCTGGTCCCCAGCAGAGATGACCGGAGTGCCACGAGATATAGCGCAACACTGTTTAAATATCCGACCTTCAGCAGAACCTGTCACCCAAGGAAGGCGCAGTCTCAGCGCAGAAAAAGCAGAAGCAATGAACGAGCAAGTAACAGAATCACTTAACGCTGGGATCCTACGCGAAGTACAATACCAAACCTGGGTAGCCAACCCAGTAATGGTACAAAAACATAATGGCGGGTGGTGCATGTGTGTCGACTTCAAAGACCTCAACAAAGCCTGCCCAAAAGATTGTTATGCACTCCCGGAAATAGACAAGAAAGTCGACTCTCTAGCATCCTTCCGCTGGAAGTGTTTTCTAGATTGTTATAAGGGCTACCATCAAGTACAAATGAAAGAGGAAGATGAAGATAAAACGGCCTTCTGTATAGATAAAGGTATCTTTTGCTATACGAAAATGCCTTTTGGTCTTCGCAACGCAGGGGCTACTTACCAACGCTTGATGGATAGAGTTTTCGAAGAAGACATTGGAAAAATAGTGGAAGTTTATATGGATGACCTCGTCATCATGAGCCAAGAAGAAGAGACCATGCTTGCAAACATTCAGCTCACGTTTGACTCTTTGTGCAGCGTCAATCTAAAACTGAACCCAACAAAGTGCTCCTTCGGAATGGAGGAGGGCAAATTTCTAGGGTTCATAGTAACCAGAGACGGTTTCAAGGTCAACCAGGAGAAAGTAGAGGCCATCCAACTAATGACGTCACCAGCGACAGTTAAAGAAATGTAACGACTCGCAGGTCGATTAGCGGCACTAAACAGATTTTTGGCAAATCACGCCGCGAAATCTTATCCGTTCATTTGCACGTTGCGCAATTGCGCCAAGAAGGACCATTTTCAATGGACACCAGAAGCGGAGAAAACCTTCAAACAAATGAAGGAATGTCTAATCCAGTTACCAACTTTAACAACACCGTGAGAGGAGGAACCGCTAATCCTATATCTGTCCGTGGCAGAAGTAGCAGTTGGCGCGGTATTAATGGTAGAAAGAAATGGCGTTCAGACTCCGATATATTACATTAGTAAGATGCTAACTGACCCAGAGACACGCTACTCTATGATAGAAAAACTCGTCCTCACACTGGTACACGCGTCACGAAGACTGCGCCGGTATTTCTCTGGCCATATTATACAGTACTCACTAACTATCATCTAGGTCAAATTCTATCTAAACCTGATGTCGCGCGATGTTTGGCCAAATGGGCCATCGAGCTAAGAGGATACAATATCCTATACAAACCCCGACCAGCAATTAAAGGACAAGTATTGGCAAACTTTGCAATCGAAGTTCCCGTTGACAAAATACAAGAATGTGAGGCAATCCAAAACCCTACTCCAGTCTTCGACGATAGGGTTTGGACGCTACATACAGACGGTGCCTCCAACGATGATGGTGCAGGCGCAGGCCTTCGACTGGTTAGCCCAGATAACCACGAGCTCACATACGCAATACGCCTAGATTTCAAAAGTACAAACAATGAGGCAGAATATGAAGCATTTCTTACGGGCCTCCGTCTGGCGCTTAAAATGGGCGCAAAAAACCTCGAAGCACATGTCGATTCCAAGCTAGTGGAGGAATAAGGCAATGGCCATTACGACGCTAAAGGCGAAGCCATGGCTTTATATTTGGAGCAAGCACGAATGCTTATTAACCAGTTCCAAACATTCAAGATAGTCCATATCAATGGAAGTGAAAATAAACATGAAGACGCACTGTGCAAACTAGCCGCCGCCAGCTTCAAACATCTCGCAAAGGAAGTCCGCATTGAGGTATTATCTAACCCATCTGTTACCCTAAGGCAAGTGAACATCATCGAGGTTGGGAATCTATCCTGGATGTCCCTGATTATTACATACTTGCAGCATGGCAAACTTCCAGAAGGAAAAGCGGAGGCTAGGAAAATCCAACACAAAGCGCTGAATTACGAAATGGCGGAGGGTATCTTATACCGGAAATCATTCATGGGTCCACTTCTACGTTGTGTCGATAAAACGGATGCGCAATATTTAGTCAGAGAAATTCACGAAGGATTATGTGGAATTCACGTCGGACCACGCATGGTAGTGGCGAAGATCATGAATGCGGGCTATTATTGGCCAGGAATGCATGTAGACGCAGTAGAACTATTGCGCAAATGCGCAGCATGTCAGCGCCACACGCCAAAAATTCTCCGTCCGAAAAATCCTCTAGTACCGGTCACTTCGGCATAGCCTTTTCAACAATGGGGTATCGACCTCGTCGGTCCTTTCCCCGATGCACCAGGCGCAGTTAAATTCATCGTAGTAGCAGTTGACTACTTTACTAAATGGGTGGAGGCTAAGGCATTAGCATCGACTACAGCAATGGTAATCCGCAAGTTCATATGGGAACATATTATCTGTCGATTCGGGTTACCATTACGCATCATTTCCGATAATGGCACAAACTTTGCATCAGAGGACCTCCAGAAGTGGTTTAAAGAAACGAAAATCGAGCACAGTTTTGCCTCTGTGGCACACCCACAAGCAAACGGGCAGGTTGAAAGCGTGAATAAACAAATAGTAGATGGTATCAAGGCAAGATTGGGGACTGCACGTAGGGGATGGGTAGATGAACTCCCTAGCATCTTATGGGCCCATCGCACCATGCCAAAAACCAGCACAGGGGAAACACCATTCAGCCTTGTATATGGTTCGGAAGCAGTAATACCAGCAGAAATCGGCCTCCCATCACCGCGCATGATCGCTATGGAAAAACAAGATAACGAACGAGAACGAAGAATTGATCTGGACCTTCTCGAGGAAAGGCGCGAGAACACAGCTATTGTAGAAGCTAGGTATAAGTCCAAATTAGAAAAATACTACAACGTGCGTGTACGCGTGTGCACCTTCGTTCAAGGGGATTTCGTCCTACGCGATAACCAAGCGTCCAACGCGGAAAAGCCAGGGAAACTAGCACCTAAATGGGAAGGGCCGTACATCATCCATGAAGTCCTAGGTAAGGGAGCATACACCTTAAAGAGGCTTGACGGAACAAACGTGCCTCACACCTGGAACGCACAGCTACTACGCAGGTGCTACATGTGACCAATCAAGTCATCCGGCGTATAAAGCCAGACACATGCGCAGGCAACGTAATTATTCTAATTATTCACTTTGTATCCATCGGCCCCGCGCTTTATCAATACAAAGCTTATCCTTATATGTTTTAGTGTTTATTACAAAATGCATGCAATTCCTTTTGGTACACGCGAAAACAATATGGTAAAACATTGTAAGTCTCATGAACGGTCTAACGGGCACAAGTCCCGCATACAATCCAGACCTACATTCACACATGAGCTCAATACCATCCTTATTCGCTTTACCTAAACAAAGTAATTATACACATGCAACATATTGTAATTTAAACACAACTTATATTTAATCACATGCGCGCCACGTGCAATAACACAAAACATATACGCACAACAGTGCATCAAAAAGTTACTTGTGCAACAAAGCACATTAACAAAATTTACAAAACACGGCAGTGTATCAAAACGATTAGGTACAAAATAAACAAACTACACATCAGGGAACATATCCAAAACACCCAACGGGGTGTGCAGTACTTCACCATACCAGATAATAGGACGAGGATCAACAATCCAAGGGTTTACACCCTCCCCATCATCCGCAGCAGGAGCAACCACATGCACTCTGGTCGGAATCTCGGCCGGAGGGGCTGAACAGGAACCACGGCGACGCCGTTGGTACACGATCGAACAATGGCCTCTCCAGTCAGCCGGAAATGCTTGGGTTACGGCATATGCCGACAGCCTGGTAACCCCCTTGTTGTTATCACCTGCAGAATGAGAGAGGGCACGATTCCTTGAAGACTCAGGAAGAACTGCTCCATGAACACCTCCGTCTCTGGCAACAGTTCCATTCGACAAGTCGGAAAGGAGAAGCAGACCGTCAGCAGCATCAAAAGTCTTGAGGATTTCGGAAATCCTCCGACATCGAAATCGTCGCATACTCCTCATTTTTTCCCAAATTGGAAAAAATATCCACACACTAAATATGAATATATAAGCCGGGAAAAGTTAACGTCAGCATTGAAAGGGAAACTTGTGATGATTAAGTGTCAAATCACCCCCCTTAGAAACGGCGCTGCTACTGCAATCGTCATATCACATTAAATGCTCTCTGACAAGTCCGTACATATTCCCAAGGCTACAGTTCAGTAAGAAGACGAAAAGGTAATACAGAATACATTTTTATTTTTACAATGACGTAAACAACAGTCAGCTCATGATTAAAAAACTTCTCGCTCAAGTGAACAGTTCAAATAATAATAATAATAATAATAATAATAATAATAAATACAAATATCTTCTCCAAGAAGATTTCCATTTTTTCAAAATCAAATCATGAGCAAGAGTATCCTCCCCCAAAAAGATCCCCCATTTTCGTGCCAAAAACTATACAGCAAAAGCACCCATCTCTCATAGTCCAGTGCTCCACTTATTTGCATAAGAGCAACACTAGACTGGGGGGACTTGAAGAGGTAAGGTCCCAAAAACTTTGCTTCAAGTACTTGGGACCATATCACAATCCCATCAAAAAAACCCTCTTTAGACCTTACGCGGCCGCGCACTGGTCCTACAAAGAGAACTTAGGAAGAAAACTATGCTTAACATCTACGCGCCAAAAGGAAACTAACAAGTCCTTGCGCCGGCCTCCATCGTAGATGGGATAAAAATCCTAACAAAAACTTCCGCATAATTAATATCCAGACTTGGAAAAAAATAACTTCTCTGATACCATACAATGGACTTAAAGAAGAGCCACACAGGATTACAGCTGTATTCTTCTAGAAGGCTCCATCGTGCACCACCAGTCGGTTATAACCGAATGGTCATGTGGCATCATCCCAGGCTCCCTCAAAGTCACGATGATGGCACGGAATTGAAGAGAAATCTACACTTGCCCACTTTCCACGTGGCAGCACCCCAACCATTGATCGAGATCACGATCCGTGTGCTTACACACTCGTTAGCGATTAACGGAGGGAAAAATAACCGCTTACGGAAAAAGCACCTTCTGTCAACTTTTCATCAACAGGTTTTCCCGCCCAAACTTCAGCCATAAATAGGAGGATAATTCAGGTATAATTCTCAAGTTACATTCACTTCACTTTCACTTCTTTTTCTTCTTCTTCTTCTTCTTATTCTTCATCAAAACCTGTACTTATTCTCACGTCGGATGGTGGTCACGGAGAGAACCACCATTCTCCCCGTGGCAAGTCTAACGGCTGTTTTTTTGCAGTGATTGTTAGAGGAAGAAGATCATTCACCCACGAGTTGAATGAGAGGATTTAACCCCTTTTATGCAGATTCAAACCCCCTGGTTCAGTTGATTCGGGTCAATTAAACCAGTGTTTCTTCAGTACTCGATGGGTTTACAAGTGCAAAAAGGATGATCGAGGTGTCGTTGTGAGAAATAAAGCAAGATTGGTTGTCCAGGGATTTAATCAGGTAGAAGGCATTGATTATAATGAAGTTTATGCACCAGTGGCACGTCTTGAGGCGATAAGGATATTCTTGGCTTATGCGTCCTACAAGAAGTTCATTGTTTATCAGATGGATGTGAAAAGTGCATTTCTTCATGGTGTGGTTGAGGAAGAAGTATATGTTGAGCAACTGCCTGGTTTTGAAGATCCGATTCATCCTGACAGAGTTTGGCTTCTAAACAAGCCACTTTATGGTCTTCATCAAGCTCCGAGGGCCTGGTATGAAACGTTGTCTACCTATCTGTTGCAGAATGGTTTTCGGCGTGGGTTGATCGGCTGTACTCTCTTCATCAAGGAAAGAAACGAGGATTTGTTGCTGGTTCAAGTGTATGTGGATCTAAGCAGTTAATGCGGAAAAATATCAGTTATCGGTCAAAGACCGATATTTGAGATATCGTTTATCGCGGTGAGATATCGGTAATTTATAATATCATGATAAATATATATATATATATATATATATATATATATATATATACTCATATATATTCATATCTAGAGCCTATATATATATATATATACTAGAAGTCTAGAACCTATATAATATTAATAGCAAAATAAAGATTTGTTCATCAAGAGGTGGTAGAAATCTAGGTGTGGGAATGAAAGTCTCAAAAGGTGGTAAATACATTGTCCCACATTGGTGTGGGAAGAAAGTGAGTGGTTGTTTATAAGGTAAAGCCTTTACTACTCCATTGTAGCTTTATAACATGTTTTACCACAAGTCCTACCCGCGCGCATGGGGGGTGCAAAAAATGAGTTTCTGAACTAGAATTTGGTTGAACTCGTGCGTGCCCTGCACGTCCTGCGGACACGAATGCATCTCCAAAAACCGGGCCCGCGGGAGTCAGCTTTTGCACGCACATACAAAAATGCCCTGATTTTTACAGAGAAATATAAAAAAAGCCCCAAACAAAAATGCCTTTTTGAGTGATTTTTACAGAGAAATATAAAAAAAGTCCCAAACGATATTATCGCCGAGATGACCGAGATGAGATATACAAAATATCGGCGATATCTCGGGAGTTTTCATCGATATTCTCGCTGCCGATATTTTGGCCGAGATTTTAAACCGAGATTCTGGCCAACCTCCGATAACCGATATATCGGTGATATAGAACCGATATATCACCGATATTGACTGCATAGATGTGGATGACATCATTTTCGGGTCAACAAACGATGAAATGTGCAAAGAATTCGAGCGGGTGATGCAAGAGAAATTCGAGAAGAGTGCTATGGGAGAAATGAATTTCTTTTTGGGTTTGCAGGTTCATCAGTCTGAGAAAGGGATCTTCATTCATCAGACAAAGTACGTTGGGGATATCTTAAAGTGAATTCAGATGGAAGATTCGAAGCCTGCGGGAACTCCTCTGGCTTAGAATTATGGAATTACTCTTGACGGTACCGGTGAACATGTGTAACCTTCTCTCTATCGTGCTATGATCGGATCTCTCATGTATCTTACCGCTTCAAGGCCCGATATTATGTATCCAACATGTCTTCTTGCTCGTTACCAGTCCAATCTGAAGGTTTCTCATATGATGGCTGTTAAGAGGATTTTTCGTTATCTGAAGGGTTGTCCGGACACCGGTCCATGGTATCCTAAGGATGATAACTTCAACTTGATTGCATTAAGTGATTCTGGTCATGGCGGCTGCAAGATTGATGCAAAGTCAACATCAGCGGGATGTCAGTTTTTTTGGGAATCGATTAGTCACATGGCAATGTAAAAAAGCAGACCTGTGTAGCTACTTCAACCTGTGAAGATGAGTACATTGCTGCCTCAAGTTGTTGCTCCCAAGTTCTGTGGATGCAACAGCAAATGCGCGACTATGGTTTTGAATTGCTAACTACTCCTATTTATGTTGATAATTCAGCTACTTTACAGATCACTCGTAATCATGTACAACACTCAAAGACAAAACACATCGAGATAAAGTATCATTTCATACGAGACTATTATGAAAAGAAACTTATCGATGTTGTGAAAATCCACACCGATGACCAACGTGCCGACCTTTTTACCAAAGCTTTTGACAAATCAAGATTTGACTATTTACTAATGGTAAATGGCATTAAGGTCAAGCCAGGGTAAAACCAACATCGGATAATCATTTTTGTAAATATTTATTTGTGTTTTCTTAATTTCTCGTACTTTTTGCATTTTAGGGGGAGTAAAAACGAAAAAAATACAAAAACATTGAAAAAAATTTTAAAATACAAAAACATCCAAAAATTTCAAAAACACAAAAAACAATAGAAAAACAAAAATGAGTTTCCTGGCGAGAAACAGAGAAAATGATAGTACATCAGTGGTCTGTCGAAACCTCTTTAAACTTAAAATGAAAAAACGATAAGCAGCTCTATATAAGATGTATCGGTAGGCTCACAATCATTTTAAAGTGTGCAGGGCGATATAAACCTAAATCGACTAAAGACCGTGTGGGAACCGCTCATTGGTATATGGTCTTGGTACCGAAATCTCATTTGATAGATTGCCGAGGTTCTGAGATACGTGGTCTTTATGTTGTTTATCATCTGGGTATGATGGTTGTTTCTTTTACCGGAAAACAATGGGGACGCGAGTCTAGAACTTCCATGATACCATACATATGTGTAAATATCATACAAACATGTATATAATACATGATGCATTCGACCTCAATAAGTGATAAACAATCACATGTCCAAAATCAATAAGTGATAAAATATCACATTTATCCGGGAGTCAAGTTCGTCTCTTTGTTAGTACAATGGTACTAACCTGTTCACGGACTTGCTCCTATGCCCTCATGCATCTGAAAATCAAGTTCCTCATCAATAAGTGATTAATCACAAAGGGCTTGTTTTCAATCAAGAATAAGTGAGTATCTCACATCATATACATTGAAAATAGATGATAAATGGTATACTCACCAGTAAGATGAACTCTCGTGCATACCTTGATACGGGAATGTGTCGTGAGTGGATGAACACCGGTCGGTAATTATAAATCATACCTTAATGTATCCCCTAACCGCGAGTACATCTGATAAGTTGAGCTTAAGTGGACAACAATACCGATAATCGTTATAGGATGCTTATCTTAATATTAACTAACTGAACAACAAGAGCGTTTTGGCATGACCGTACACTGATATGATTCTCTTACCCTCGAAACTTGCACAAAGAATGTCTGTAAATATTTATTTAATGCTTTCAATTTCTGCATCTCTGTATATATTTATTTACTGCTTTCCGTCTTTACGTTTGTAATATTCAAAAATGCCAAAAAGATTTTAGGTGTGTTTTAATATAAACTTTATAAAATCCAAAAAGATTTTATTTCTATATTATTTTTTATTGTACGATGTTGGATCTGGAATCTTAACCACCTAAAGCCTGATTGTAAGCCGGAAAACAATTGCACCTTCATAAACGGTCGAAATTTAGCAAATTTTGAAAGTTAAAATCTAAAATTGATAAATTTTTTAGTCTTTCAAACTGTTGTCGGTCGGTGTTTGATTGAGAGTTGGTCTCATGTGTGTCATGTGTTGTTTGACCATATTCCAAGCGGTTGTTCTCATTAAGCGTTTAGCTTTCTTGTATATGCAGATGCGACATTTGAACCAGCTAAAGGCAAAGGGAACGTGTACTATGACAAGCTTTGGAATGAAGATACGACATTTAAGCAATCAAAGGATCAAGATGATCAAGTTGCTGCTGACCACTTATCAACACCACAAGGATCTGAATATTTGAAGATCATAGTCTCACGAGCAACGTTCAAGGGGGAGTTTGTTAATGCACATCCTTACAGTAACAAGTGAAGACATCTGAAGATCCGACAACATGTGAAGATCGAACCATCACAAGCAGCATCCAAGGGGGAGTTTGTTGATGCACTTTGTGGATGCGGCTTGGTTCGGTTCGACTCGGTTCGGTTCGGTTTCAAGCCTGATGTCATGACATTCCTCTGTCGTGCGCCCCAGAGTTCGACATGCAAAGCACGAAAAGCTACGAGCTGACATCACCATGATGTCATGATGATGTCACCTTTTATTATAATGTGAATATGACATAAATTTCACATTAGTTCATTAACTGTGCATGCAAAAGTCTACGAAGACTCTATGATGAAGGATCATTGACTAAAGTCAACGAAGACTAGTCTTTTAATGAAGTGTTCATCACGAACCCTCACTGTTCGTGGTGTCACTGTTAGTTCGTGGTCATAGTCTACGAAGACTCATAGTCTTCGTTGAACTAGTGAGTGTTCATGGCCCAGTAACACTCTTCGTAGTGTTACTGGGTATTGGGGCCTATATAAGGACACTTTTGTTTCTCAGTTCAGTTAAGAGAGTCCTGTGAATTTGTAACACTGTGTGTATGTGTACTGATTCTCTTCATTTAATCAAAGCTTTGTGAATCTTTGGTTACTTTGTGTTTGTTCCTTTTTGCTTTGGTTTGCATACTTACGTGGATTCCGCACTCGTTAGTGTGTTACAAAACAAGGAAGTAGGTTTAATCTTGATCCTCCAAGTGGACCTACAAATCTCAGATATTTTACACATTCTCTCACATAGTTGTCTTCTCTGCACTTTCTCTCTTAGGGTTTGTTGATTCGATATTGTTTTAAGATCTGGTTCTTTTTCGATCCTGTATAAGTGAGTTTTGATCATCGTCTTGACGATCAATGAGTGTTAGTTGTGAGTTTGTAAAGTTCTTGTATCTGATTTCATTGTTCCTATTGTTGTTCGTTGATAATATAGATGGTTTTTCCTTGATACATGTTAGTTTTGACAGTTTGCGTACATCAGATCAAAAGACATAAGTGAAACACTTTGTTTGTCTTGTTCGTGCCATGCAAGGAAAGAGAAAGGAGCAGCCAAGAACTAAAAAGGGATAAAAAGAGAAGTGTTAAAGATTTTTAATAGTTTGCCGTAAATCCCACGTTGTCACCGTTTGCCAAGAGATAAAGAACCATTATTTTTTAGTCTGTTTTGTTTATTCTTGTTTTCATCCAATCATAGCCTAGGAAATAAAGAGCATGCAAGTTTAATTCTTGTTTGGCTTTGGTAGTTGTGTTGATCACTATGAAAGAAGACAAAAGGCAGTTTTGGGTTTGGTTCAAGGGATGTCAGTTGTTAGTGTTCGTTTTTTTTAGCTAGACGGGCTATCGCATTTGGTCGATTGTTTGGCATAGTTACCGACAAGTTCAGCGGGTGGTTTGATTAGTGGGGTGACGTTTTAAAGATCGGTTTTTTGACCAACTTTTGGCCAACGCATTTGTATAAAGTATTGTTTTGTAGAAGATCAAAGAAACAGAAACGTAGACCAGTGATCAGTTGTTATTTGTTTAGTTTATTTTTTATTTCAGTTTCATTTAGTTGTGTTATTATGTTTATCATGGCAGAACACGGGAAGGTGCAAATCGAAAAGGTTGACGGGAAGAAGTTTGGTTGGTCGAAGATACAGGTTGAAGCATTACTTTGTCAGAAAAACTTAGATGTTGTGCTCGAAGATGAAAAGCTAGAAAAATGTGCAGATTGGGATAGGATGGATAAGAAAGCTAGAGCAGTGATAACGCTTTCTCTATCGGAGAATGTTGCATTTAATTTTCAGAAAGAGACCTCACCTAGAGGAATGATGGCAGCATTTCGAGTGTACAAGAACCCTTCTGCACCGAACAAGGTTTATCTTATTCGAGAGCTTGTGAACACTAGGATGAGGGAAGGTGATTCAGTAACTGCCCACATCAATAACCTAAACTCGATCCTGTCTCGTTTGGTGTCTGTGAATATCAAGTTTAATGATGAGGTCCAACCCTATTGTTATTGTCCTCATTACCCGATAGTTGGTCCAGAACCGTAACTGCTGTTACGAGCTCTTCAGATACGAGTAAGTTCACGTTTGGGAAGATGCGGGTTCTTATTCTGGGCGAAGACGTCAGGCGATGAAATTCAGGTGGATCGTCGGTGAATTAATGCATGTTGACAGAGGAAGGAAGAATAACAGATGTAGTGGGAGCAAGAACAGAAAGAGGAGTCAGTTTAGGCCTCTTAATGATATAACCTGTTGGAACTTCAAAGAAGTTGGACATTTCAGGAATCAATGTCCAAACGACAGGAAAAAAGTTAACATTGCAGCAGACCACTCAAATGATGAAGCTTTGATTTGTAGTGTGGAGAGCATTGTGGATTCATGGTTCATGGATTCTCGTGCTTCTTTTCACACTACCCACAACAGTGAAGCACTAGGGAATCTGAAAGTTGGGGATTTTGGTAAGTTATGACTAGAAAATTATGAAATCCTAGATGTTAAAGGAACGGGTGATATTGACTTAGTTACTTTAGTCGGGTCTACTTGGACTTTGAGAGATGTGAGGGTTATTCCAGGCTTGAGAAAAATGCTTATTTCAATTGGCCAGCCGGATGATCAGGGTCGCAAAGTTAAGTTCGGTAGTGGATAATTGAAGGCAATTAAGGGAAATCTAGTAGTTGCACGTGGCAAGAAGGATTCATTATACATAGTTAGTGTACCGCCTGAGGGAGAGGTTATCCCAGTTCAGAAGAAAAGTAATGTCCGGTTCACAGAATCTAGCAGGCAGCAGATGGTTTGTTTTGTAGGAGATAAACCCAAAGTCACAGGGCAGATTCAGGCTAAACATGCTGGGAAAGGTTTAGAGAAACCAATCAAGGGTTTTTGTGGCTGTGGACTGGGAGCACGGGTAGTGCTTTAGTCAGAGCACCTATACGACAGCGGGTTAAGAGAACCCGTATACAGGCAGTGAAAGTCTCTCCAGAGATTTACTTGCTAAATACTGAGAGTGTTGTTTGTTCTCATGTTATCTCGGGTGCGGCAGTTTGAGTCAGTGGGAGTTGGTAGAGATAGAGAATGAGTCAGAGATAGACATAGCCATGACTGATCTGTTGGAGTGCGATGGAGCTTCAACGGGCATTCAGGTTAATCGATGAGAAGGCGGTGGTAACTAGGTGAACTTGAAGTTCAGATTGCAAAAGTACATCCGGGAGTGCAGGCGAAAGTATTCAAGGCCTCCGAGTGGGAGATTGTTGGGTTTGTAGGCCTTGTGGGTTCTACTTGAGCTTATCTTGGGGAGCAAGTTTGCTGAACGTAATTAGTCTCTATGTATTCTATGTAATTGTAATCAAGAATTATCACCTCAATAAAAATATCCTAGTTGTCGCCCCTTGGACGTATGTCAGTTTAGACCGACCGAACCACCTAAATCCTCGTGTTTCCGCGTGTCGTGTTCGTATTCGTGTGTGTAATCGATCCTAACATAACACCAACCCGACCCGCCATTTTACAAAGCATAATGATGATGCTGAGAGATCCCATCTTGCAGGTGGTGGTCAATCTACTGGTAATATAAAACCTGATATTTTATTGTGGTCATAAAATGGAGACATGAATTGTTTAAAAAGTGACCGGGGTTTACAAAATTCAATAAACTTATATTAATTGATGATTTTGATTTACTAAATTTACATTGTCAATATTTAGTAATTATGTATATCTTTTAACAAATTGGTATCCACTTAACACTGCAAAATTCAAACTCTACACTGAATTTAGTTGAAGTAGTGGTTCTCTATCTTATTAATGTTCTTCACATCTTCAGAGCCAATCCATAGATGGCTGTAAGTTACAACATACTCTTATTTTGAACCAAAATAAGATAAGGGTTAAAACTTATAAAACAAAACAACTAACAACATATCCAGGTTAAAAAACGAGGCGTAAACCCATACTCCTAATGAGTTACAAAACCTGATCGGCTCACAACATTTGCTTACAAGAGATTATAACAAAGAACCCGAAGCGAGGACTTTTGTATATACATCCTAGCTTTCCTTCACAAGCACCCCGAAAAGTATATCCCGGAGAAAGCCGTCCTTCATTTCAGGTTACCACGCGCATTCTAGAATCTTCTAGAGAACACGAAGCTGGGCGAGAAATGCAGCACAGAGTTCCAGAAACAGAAATTACGGCCCATTAACCCTCTGTAGATCAAGCAGATACTTCTCCTCACGGGGTTTTATAAAGCTGCAAGAAGTCAAGAACACACATTCTAATGGTCCTTAACGAAGTTAATGCATGCAGAAACGGTTCGATAATGAATGAAAATAGAGTAAGATGCCATTTTCGTCCCTGAGGTTTGGCCAGTTTTGCGACTTTCGCCCAAAGGTTTGTTTTTCCACATCTGAATCCAAAAGGTTTAAAATCTTGCCATTTTCATCCGACTCGTTAACTCCATCCATTTTTCTCCATTAATTCAGGGGTATTTTCGTCTTTTTACCTACTTGTTTTTTGTTTAGTAACGGTAGTTTGGATACTTGTACATTATGCTAAATACTTGTAAATAAAGTGAACGAGCTGGAAGAGAGAAAAATGGATGGAGTTAACGAGCTGGATGAAATGGCAAGAGTTCAAAGCTTTAGGATCCAGATGTGGAAAAAGAAACCTTTGGACAAAAGTCACAAAACTGGCCAAACCTCAAGGACGTAAATGGCATTTTACTCATGAAAAAACCATGTTACATGGACTTCAAATTTGACAACATTGGGTGATGTTGAGGTGATGTCAGCATTGACTATGGTTGACTCATCTCCAAAGTAATGACTACTCTGCATGCCATTGTTGTTTATTGGGACGTCTTTATGGTTTGGATCCCACCATGCATTTCATGTTGTAGTGTCCTATTTTCTTCCAGCACACGTTTAGTTCTTGTAAGGCCTTTAAAACTTCTGTCATTATCTCCCGAGGATGGGCCCGTGACTGTTGAAATGAGCCATGAATACTTATACCATTAACCAACCAACTATGGGCCAAAGAACTACGAGTGGTTATAATCTTGTCTTTCATACGAAAAAAACAAGCAAATATATTTTAATTAAAAAAAAAGGGAATTGAACCTGAAGCCCGAGAGCCCATTTCCTCTCGACCTGGCTCGTATTTATTCCTTGATATTCCATGAATCCAGCTGGGCGTTGCGCGATAGGTGACGTGGCAGCCTCGTTTGGATAATTACGGTTGTACCCCTCCTACATTGACACGAAATAACACTTTTAGTCATTACAACCGCTATGCAGTTAATATCTGTGATATATCGGTTATACTGGTCTCTAGTAAAAGTAAAATATCGGTGTCAAATATTAGTCAGAATATCGGTACCGATATTATCAGCAATATTGACCGATATAACCGATTTGACTGATATATATATATATATATATAAATTCTGCATGATATTAAAATTACCGATATCTCATCGAGATAACCTATACTAAAATATCGGTCCTTGACCGATATCCAATATTTTAATGCATTAACTGCATAGTTACAATCTGAAAAGAAATAAAAAATAAGAGGCAAACTATTGAACTAACCACAGGTTTCTGGAACTCGGCTCCAAGACAACTATTGGAGTTACGCAACCTATGATCCAGTAGCAAGTAATATGCAACGGTACCCTAAAAATAAAACAAAATTTAAATTCATAACAATGTAATATGAAATCAATAAGAGTACATGAAATGAATAAATAAATAAATAACCTCATTCTGCACTCGGTTTCGAAGTGACTCAACAAGTGCATCCTTGTCAAACCCCATCTTAATCACCTCTGTAAGGTTCTTGCCTAGTTCAGCGTATAGATCCTGCAAGGACCTGGTTCAAGCTTACTAGGACCTCCTTAAATACCCAATGGTATTGGATGGCGGGGGTGCGAATAACTTGAACCCCTCATATGTAAACTACTATTAATACATTAAACCGGCTACTTGGGATTGTATCCCTGCTGACTCAAACCACTTAGCCGAGGGTAACGACACCTTCAAAAGAGGGGCCTACCACTTTTCGCATTAATAACTTAATTAATTACCTTTCAATACTCCGACCCTTTGGGATTGTATCCTTGTTGACTCAAACCACTGGGTTGAGGGTAACGTCACCTTCAAAATAAGGGCCTACTACTATAACTAAGATAATCTCTTAAAAAGTCCCAAAGTGCGAAAATCCTCAAAGGATACATTAAAGGCGAGTCGGATCCAAGTGATTCATCTTGTCTATGTGTTTTTATTTTATTTTATTTCTGCATTTTTAGTTTTATTTTCATGTTTCAAATCTTTTATCAAAAATTTAGATTGATTAGACGTTGAGGATAAACCGGTACTAAAAGCTCTTGTGGCATTGGACGACCTCGGTATCTTACCAACGCTATACTACGCTCACGATGGGTGCACTTGCCCAAGTGTGTGTTTAGTGTTGGTAGAATATCGTGTTTTATAAATTTAAAACTTGACTAATGCGTAAAATGGGCTCAATATATTAATAAAATCATATCACACCTAACGCACACCAGTGTCTCTGTCTCTCAGCTACACCTGTTTGTTTCGGAGTGTGAGGGGGAGTGGTAAATGAGATATTCCATTTGATTGCAAGTAAGGAGTAAGACCAATATATTAGCCCCCATTGTCGGAAAATTGGGAGACGAGTGGGGTTTTGAAGAACTTTTCAACCAACATTTGAAATTGTGGGAATAAAATTGAGACATCTAATTTTTGTTTAATTGGATATAACCATGTGTATTTCGAATAGGAATCGACAAAGATGACATAATAAGTGTAGCCATCATTTGAGGTTTAAAGTGGTCCGAGTAAACAAGTTCTAATGGTTTAAATACTTTGAATGAATTTTCACCAAGAGGATTTTTATGATTTTGATTTATTGAGCAAGAATCACAATGAAATAGAGTTTTAGATATTTTATTGTACTCAAGTCATAAATTTTTAAGTAAAAGTTTGACACCTTTGATTAAGGGATGTCCAAGCTTGTTATGCCAAGAAAGAATTAAACCGGTTGACTTGGTTGTGCATTGATTTGAGAAAGACTGTGAAGAGAGTTGATTGCGGCATAATAGAAAGCATTAATGTTCACTGCCCGCATTAGTTTCGCCCCCATTCGAAGATCTTTAACAATGAAATGATATGGAAAAAATCCGACCAAAACATTGTTAGATTTACATAATTTTGCAACAGAAACACGATTTTCGTAATTGAGAAACAAAAAAACGTCATGTAAGTTTAAAGAACGAGTGGGCGTGGGAAGAGATGTGTGACCAGTGTGAGAGATGGGAAGACTTTTACCATTTCCTAGTACGATCTCATCAGGCCCGCCATATTCTGACAAGGTGTGTAAAGATGATCGATTGGAGGCGGCATGGTGAGATGCCCCATTGTCAAACATCCATGGTGATGTTGGTATGGATGATGTTGCCGACGAAGAGTCTATTGTTAGGTTGGAAGATGGTGCCATTGAGATGGTGATGTTCTTGTCGTGTAAGAACCATGTCAATTTCCTGTAATCTTTGGTGTCGTAACCTAGAATATTACAGTATTGACAAAAAAAGATATCATCATCATCATACTCAGTAAATCCCACCAATAGCAAAGCTAAGGTAGGATCTGAGGAGGGTAAGATGTAGACAACTTTACCTCTACCTCGTAGGAATAGAGAGACTGCTTCCAGTGAGACCCCCCGGCTTGATAGTAGTTTTGCATCAAGCCTTGGACATAAGGCACATAACACTTAGGAATTGAGACAAATGCCGATTAGTGCATGCACCCCTTGTCTTTCGGCTACCAACGCCACCACATGATGTATGATTAACCATCCCCCCCCTCTTTTAATGTTATTTTCACGAAAATAGTAAAATAACTTTAAAATTAGTACACTTTCACTCCCCCCCAAAGAGCGCCCACACATATATTATATGCGCATACCGCAAGCGGGGCGGACGACAAAAAAAATTATGATTACCATTATAGTTATTTATCAACCCATTATTATAACTAGGTTTATGTATCCGACTCAGATGCCGTGTTCCGATTTCCATTCAAGCTTTTTCAACTTCTGCATCTGTAGCACAGCCGATCAAAAACAGTACCTTATTTTGTTTTCCTTGTATTGTATTACCTTTGTAGGTTCAATTAAATTCTCTGTATATATGTATGTATATGAATTTTACACTTATTATGTATCGTTTATAGGCAAAAAGATGCAGAGGAGATTGTTCAGAAGAAAGTAGTCAACCGTAAAAAAATAGAAGATAGTCAACGGTGGTGTGCCACGTGATGTTGAGAAAAATACCAAGGCCCAAAAGAAAAACACGAAACAAGAAAGCAGTTCAGAATCTAAGGAAGAATAAGAAGAGAAGGTATAAAGTTTATACATGTATATATACTAATATTAATTATTAAATGTGAATAAAACCAAAGTAACCTTTCTACTCACAAAAGCGTAACTTTACTGATGGATTTAGTTTTTTCTAATATTTTAGAAGTATGTCCCTACAACTTCATAGCATAAATACGCACCTATAACACTTACATAAGTTCACAGAATTAATCGATGTATATATGCTCATTTCGGAAATCATCCTTTTTAAACTAGAACCATTCGTAATTTTATCAGCTGCTTTTACATATCAGCCCCCTACAAAAGGCACTTTGGTGTTTTCCGGTTCGCCTCACGCCTGGTCGCACTTTTTAAAGCCAAATTGTGTTTCAACAATGAAGTGTACACACATGTGGATGGCTCAAATTTGGCATTCGTAATATTTAACAAAATATATTTCATAGACTCGAACCAAATGCATAACATCTCTTGAGCTTGCCTATTCAGAAAATGTCTAAAAACCCTTCAATATACGTGTTTTATTTAATCAAAAGTTAAGCTGATGCATGTTGGTTACAGGCCCCAAATAATACACACTCTATACACACTCAAACTCACGTATATATGTGTATATGTAAAGATGATAACAGGCTGCTGTTTTAAAATGAAAATGGGTGTACCATATTCACATAAACAAATGGCATTAAATAGCCTTTACAAAAACACACGTGGGAATAAAAACAATATAAGCTAAACTTTATCCTAAAGAACCGGTAGCATATTTGGCTTCCAAACGTGTACTACTATACCATGCATCCAACTCAATGTAAACTTGCAATAAACTCGGTTAACCACGTTCCCTTTGAACTCGAACAACTCTGACCACTACTTTATGCAAACACAATGCAACGAACTGATCCAAATAAAAGACCTGCTAACTTACTGGTTTGTTAGCTACATAACCATTTGACGCGTGACCCGATAACGCACCGACCAGTGACCCGCGAACCAAACCCGATTAAACCCAACAATCACCCCCCTTAATCGGTTTGTTCACACCCGTCACCGCAGCACCGAATCACCTTTTTTTTTCGAACCATCTCGACTTCTACCGGACTCCCGACCTCCACCGGTCACGCCCAAAGTCAACTCTGTTCAACCCGAATTAAACCGACCACGCTTGTAACATGTCACATGGCATCACACTAGAAACGTTCACTAACATCTTGACTCATCACGGATCGACGACCTCTCCCCGGTCACATCCAAAGCCACCCGATTGAACTCCAACGCCATAATGTTACACCATGTTTTTTTTTCTTGACCTTTTACCGATCACCCTTGTTCAAGAGGCCTCTCCACCGACAAAGAAAACAAGCCACCCGCTTCATCCGTTTTCTCACCTTGCCAAACAAGACAAATCCAAAGCCACCTGCTTTGACGGATCCATTCTGCCCGCTTTTCACGCACTACGCCGGTCTCCTCTTATCACGAACAATCCGATCAAGGTACCATTATAACACTACCGCTGTTATCACTGGTTGTACACCCGCTGCGCAAACCCGCAACCATCAACCAAAACAGCCACGTTCTTCCTCCTTTCATCACCACTAACAGCCACGGAACACAAGTGTTTATCACCGGTCACCCCCGTCGTCATAACCGGTACGTCTACCACAACAACGGCCGACCGAAACACCTTAACGCTTCCGTTTAACGCTGCAACACAGTCCCGAACAACCCATTTTCCTGCTGCGTTTGCCCCGCAGCGACGGGCTAAACCGTTTTCACGAGACCGACTCTCAAAACGGCTACACCGTCTTCTTCACGAGCACTAGGCTCTGATACCAAATGTTGGTTACAAGCCCCAAACAATACACACTCTATACACACTCAAACTCACGTATATATGTGTATATGTAAAGATGATAACAGGCTGCTGTTTTAAAATGAAAATGGGTGTACCATATTCACATAAACAAATGGCATTAAATAGCCTTTACAAAAACTCACGTGGGAATAAAAACAATATAAGCTAAACTTTATCCTAAAGAACCGGTAGCATATTTGACTTCCAAACGTGTACTACTATACCATGCATCCAACTCAATGTAAACTTGCAATAAACTCGGTCAACCACGTTCCCTTTGAACTCGAACAACTCTGACCACTACTTTATGCAAACACAATGCAACGAACTGATCCAAATAAAAGACCTGCTAACTTACTGGTTTGTTAGCTACATAACCATTTGACGCGTGACCCGATAACGCACCGACCAGTGACCCGCGAACCAAACCCGATTAAACCCAACAATATGATTGAGAGCCACAGTATCCGGATTGTGTCAAATCTTCTCCAAAGCCACTGCTTGCATCAATGTTAGAAGCAAGAAAGAAGGACGACCTGGAGTTAGAGAAGATATTTATGTGCCTTTATTTTATGTACCATGTCTTTCATTGTCACTAACAAAGTAACAAATGAGGATTTTGTTCTTATTTGGTGTCCATCACTTGTCGGCTAAGGAGCTGTTGCAAGTTGCAACAGCATGTTATGCATGCAAAGAGAGTTCGAGCGAGGTATGTGTATATGCTCACATAGTTGTTACTCTGTTGACTCTTAGATAGTCGAAAGTCAATAATATATGCTGTTATTTATAGATTAAAAATCATCGGCCACAAAGAGTTGGAAGGTACAAAGACCGTCTTCCTCTACTCTTGCCCCAGTTTGCGGATCAACAGCCAAAAAAAGACCCTGCATCTTGAAGCATCCACATTTCAAAGAATAAACCTGCAAAAAGAAGCTAGCTTTTTATGATCTTGTCAGTTATTATAACCAACATTAATAATTGGCTCTTTTTATCTTTAATATTACTTTATAGTTATCTTTTAATCTCCTTTAGAACTTGGACAGCTAATTAGTTTTTAATATATATATATATATATGTTATCGAATATGATTACAGTGACTATCCAAATTTCCTTTTTGATTTGTTAAACTCACTGGAATTGGTGGTGGAAAACATTGGTTAAGAAATTCAAGAATCCTTTGGTTAGTGACGGAAAGGAATTCATGTAACAAACATGAATCTTTGGTTAGTAACGGAAAGGAATTCATGTAACAAACATGAATCCATGTACCAAACCTTTCACTTTCATCTAATATGATAGCGCTGCATTGCGGCGGGTACTAATACTAGTTATTGTTATTTATCAACCCATTATTATAACTAGAGGTGGCAAAATGGATCGGTTGGATGGGGTGGTTGCCGGGTCAGGCCAGGTTTGGGTCAGGATGGGCCAATTATAAAAAAAAGGTTAGGATGAGTTTGGGTTAGAATGGGTATGGGTTAGGATGCATATAGGTCAAGATGGGCTTGCTGCTGCTTGTTTTGTGCTTCACCAGCTATGCTTCATGTTCTGTTGAATACCACCAAAATCTCAGGTTTCCTTATTCTTATTCCACACCTGGCTTTCTAATGACTATGTTAATATGTTGCCATTTGTTGGATCCCATTGGGCACATGATTTTATTAATCAAATAACTCCTAAGCAAAATAGCTCTACCGAATCCCATGATTCCAGCTTCAATTTGGCATCAATCGAACCAAGATCTAACAGTTCAAATAACATCAATCGAACCAAGATCCAACAGTTCACATACACTTCACTCCATAATCAAATTCAATAATGATATCATCAAATTACTGATGAGAATCGAACGAATTTAAAAGCAAGAGTGTAAAAATTTCATCATCTCAACTCTAAATAGAAACATAATTGACTAGAAGAACGAGAAGATTATTCTTAAAATATTGATTGCCCCATACGAGAAAGAAGAAGATGAACTAAAAAATGCAGTGGTAGTTTGGTAGACGAGTTACAGTGGGTAGGGCAAGTGTTTGATACTCATTCTGAACTGCTTCTTTTTTTTTTTTTTTTTTTTTCACGACCCATCCTGACCTGCAGTTCTAATTTTTTACTTTTATATGTACCCATTTATACCCATTGTAAAAATGATATTTAACCCAAACGACCCAAATGCTTTAAAGTAAAGTCCAAGATGACCCAAACTTAAGTGTATGGGTCAAGATTTCCGGGCCTAATTATGACCATGAGACCTGTTCTATTTGGGCCCAAAGTTATTGGACCAATTTAATTCCTGGCCTCATAACTGGATTTGGAAGAAAATCGCCCCCAACCCCTTGTTGAGTATTGCTAACAGTTGCAATTAGGGTTGGAATTGGGTGTCTTGCAAGGAGCGCTCATAATCAATGAGCTTGTCAAACAAAACAATACTGGGAAAGTTACTAGTGTATCACGACCCTTTATGGCGGTCGCCATAGGCTTGTAATCGTCGCCTAATTGAAAAAGGATATGGACTGTGAGGTCTTTATCAAAAAATGGACTTTGGGATAGCGCTAAATCATCAGCGATAGCTTTCATCTCGTGGAGAAATTCGGACACCATTTTTGCCCCTTTGTTGTTCCTAGCAAGCTTGTGACCTGAAAAAAACCCTCTCTGCTAGGTGTTGAAAGAGTCTATGGGTTGTCGTAACCGAGGAAATGATTGGCTGGATAGTGTCAGGGCATCTTCCAAGAAGAGCTCCGAGTAGTATTTGGTCCTGTCGAAACCATGGGGATAGTTGGGATTTGTCTTGCTATTTAATAATTTTGGTGATGCAACCATGGAACCATCAACAAACTGATCAATGTCAAGACCAATTAGGGTGGAAAGGACCTGTTTACGCCATACTAGGAAGTTGTGGGCTGTGATTTTGGTAGGGAAGTGGGTTTACGTGGTGATTGCTACGATGGTGTGATTAGTCATGTTGACCGGAAGAGAAAAAAAGGCGTTGGCTCGAAAAGTGAAGCTCAGATGAGCAGTTGTGATCTGATTTCCATATAAGATTGTGATGCAGTGAATTTGTTCATATTCTTTACAAAAAAATACACGCCATATATAGGCAGATTTGAAGAAGGAATAAGAGCAGTTACAGGAGAGATTTGTCAAACTACAGGTTTATATACAGTTGATTTGAATATTTATGTCTTTGACTAAATCTCCATAATGTCGTCTTTCCTAATAATGTAACATGATTACTTGTGACTAAAAGACCCAAGTCTCTGATCTTCATTAGGTCTGTAAATAAACCGAACAAAAACAAATAGAGGCATGTTCGTGTTCGTTCATTTAACTTTAACCGAACATAAACACGAACACGAGCAAGTACTTATAATAGAGCACATTTTTGTTCATGTTTGTTTATTAGGAAAATGGGCAACGAACAGTTTATGAACATAAATAAACAGACTTAAACGAACATAATTTAACAAACAATAAACAATACAAATGAACAAACATAAATGAACATAATTGGATAAACATAAATGAACAAAAAGTATTTTTTTTTTATATAAATTAGTGACAAATTACGATGAATTCCCTTGAAAAACTCATTTTTATTACTAGAAAGCACAATTTTCAATTAGTTATATTTATATAACTAGTTAGACCGTTCCATTTATGTTTAACATTCCTATAATTATAGCTACTTATGTATTTAAATTGAAACACACGTAAATAAATAAACATAAACAAACGAACATAAACAAACATAAATGGATGTTCATGAACATAAATGAACGAAGAAAACAGGTCATATGGGAAAGCTATGGCGATGGCACATATTTTTTTCCAGCCATGTTTGTTTGGGCGGACCAAAAATCGCCAAGAACCTTTAATTTCATCGCCCAAGAAAAATCATTTTTCTAGTAGTGCACTTGTCATATGGGAAAGCTAGGGTAACGGAACATATAGCGACAATACCTAGAATCTATACCCATGAATGTATGGCCACAGACCCTATAGCGATGACATTGGGTCACTACCCCAAAAAGTATCGTTGCTATAGGTTTAAATACTTGTAGTGAGTGTATAGATGGACTTGTGAATAACAGTTTCATTTACTATTATTTTCTTTTAGTTTTAGGATTATACACTTCTTGATTCATTGAACCATGCATGTCTTACTAGCACTCAATACTAGACAATATAATATATATCCTTTGTAATTAAGCACAAACTCGTATACTTGTGTCAACACGATATTAAGCAAAATAACAATTATGTGTGGCAAACTAACAAAGATTCAATGATGACATACACCATATCCAAGGTGTAGTTTATTTGAAATCCCAAATGCAAGCTTGGTGTTATATCTGCAAGAATGTGCACATGGAGTCCAAGTCAAAATGTAATATTTCAAATAAACTTAATTTGGATGGCAAATATAACCTTAAAGATTATGAGAAAACAAAAATACCTTCGGTTACTTTTCCTGTATTGCAAAGTAAAAAATTCTTAAACAATGATCAGTTTAAATGAATTATTGTATCGACTTGTTTTTTTTACCAAGTTTGGTATAAAAGAAAAAGGATACATATTAGTGGAAAAAAATGATAATTGTTGAATACTTGGGTGACCTTTTTATACAAACTACCGTTGAAAACAATGAACACATGTGAAGACTTTTTATGTGCTAAGTAAAAAGAGTGAGAAGACTATACCTCAATATTTGGAAGTGTATTCTGGATACGACGCAATTCATGTACAACCTTTTCCATATTCATCCTTAGTGATGGGGAATCCACAGAGCATGATACTCCAATTTTGATTGTTGAAGCCAAACATTCTTCTATTTTCTGTGCATCTACTTCACACACTCCTTGATAAATGTTTAGAATGTTGAGATCAATAACATCCATTACATGGTCAGGCAAAGCAATGGAAGCAAATTTATGAAGGCTATACCCTTCATTAAATATGTCATCAGTTGGCTTTTTTCTGGTCATCACCTCAAGTAATAGCATTCCAAAACTATAGACATCTCCATTAGTTGTCATATCACTCCCGAGTCCATATTCTGCAAATTATAAACAATTACTTCAGAAGAAAAACGAAAAACGGCAATACTGTAAGTAAATACAAACGTGTGGAAATACAAGAGATTTACCTGGAGCAGCGTAACCAATTGTTCCTCTAATGCCGGTGGAGCTGTTTTGGTAAGAAGTTGTTCCAAGAAAGCGAGCTAAACCAAAGTCTCCAACATGAGCCACCATTTCATCATCGAGTAGAATGTTGCTAGGCTTCAAGTCACCGTGAACAACGATTGGTACACAGTGATTATGAAGATAATCAAGTGCAGACGCGACATCGACAAGAATATTTGTTATCTGAATATAGTTTAACCTGGATGTACCTTCACTTGCATAAAGCCAATCATGTAAACTCCCTTTGGGCATAAACTCGTATACCAAAGCTTTGAAATCATTTCCTTGAAAGTCAATGCTTGAACATGAAGTTATTATCCTTAACAAATTACGGTGTCGAATGTTTCGCCATGCTTCACACTCCCTCATAAAGCTTCTTTCAGCCCCTCGATTTTGAAGACGTAGAACTTTCACTGCGACAAGTGTATCATCATCTTCATTAAGGACTCCTTTATAAACGGAACTGAACTCACCGTTTCCAATCAAATTGGTTTCGGAGAAGCCATTGGTAGCCTTGAGAAGTTGAGCGTATGAAATTTTCAAGAATCGGTCTCTCATTGAAGATTGAGACGGTCGGCTCTTGCTTTTCTTCTTACACCAAGCATATGCTAAGCATATTATGGTGAAAAGTGAGGATGCAATCAAAATGAGTATTACAAACACAGGAAATTTTTCTTTATGTTTCTTTGTCTCCTTACATTTGGGTAACCCAAGTTCAACAATGCCACCACAAAGCCTGTTATTCCCCAAAATAGAGAATGCACTTGCATTAGCGAATACTCCTAGCTGTGGTACTTCACCCTCAAAATCATTATATGACAGGTTCAGATATTCTAACAAGAACCGTTCCAAGAATCGAGGAATTTGGCCAGATAAATTGTTATGAGAAATATCGAGTTCCACCAATCCTTTTAAGGAACTTAATGATGGTGGTATCATGCCTTGAAACAAGTTGCCTTTGAGGGACAAACTTGAAAGGCTACCACAACTACCAAGGCTACTAGGAATGTTACCTGATAAATTATTATAAGATAAATCCAAAGCAGTCAACATCTTGAGGCCTCCAACCTCGGTTGGAAGTGAACCAAACAGGTTGTTTTGAGAAAGATTCAGCATTATAGATAAAGATGAAAGTTGTAAGATACGTTGAGGTATTTTCCCGGTAAATTTATTGTCATCAAGGTGCAACTCTATTAGATGACGGCAGTTTCCTATTCTTGAAGGAATTACCCCTTCTAACTTGTTTGAAGGCAAAAAAATATAGATTAATGATGACAAGTTCCCGAAGGCATCAGGAAGTTGCCCTGAAAATTGGTTTTCATGTGATTCAAAATACTGTAGCTTTTGAAGTTTACCAATGGTTGAGGGGATGCTTCCTGTGAATTGGTTACCTCCTAAATATAAACCAAGCAAGCCAACTAGATTACCAATTGATGCTGGGAGGTTTCCATGTAAATTATTTCTTTCTAGATTCAGATATTGGAGTTGATCAGAAAGGTTACCAATTGATCTAGGGAGCACTCCTTGAAACTTGCATAAAGGTAGATCCAAAAGATATAACTTGGTGGAGTTCTTCAAAGAATCAATAAAATTCATTTCATCAGCTTCACTACTTCCAAAGTTGTTGAAACCTAAACCTATCTTCTCAATATCTCCTAGTTTTGAAAAGTCGATCGTCAACTTCCCACTAAACATGTTATTTGTCATTCCAAGTCTTCTTAGTTTCGAGCAATTAGATATCCATGATGGAAGTGGTCCCGTCAACTGGTTACCATATAATTGTAGGAATTCAAGATGAGAGAGCATTGCACCAATACCTCGAGGAAGACTACCAGTTAGTTGATTCTCAGCCAAGCTAAAGTTAGCTAGAAGTGAAAGGTTACAAATGGAATGAGGGATGGTCCCAGATAGATTACAACCACCACAGTGAAATTCTACTAATTTTTTCCAATTACCTAAGGTGTCTGGAATGATCCCACCCACCGGATTTCCACGAGCACCAAACCCTTCCATCGACGTAATGTTCCCCAAGAAAGGCGGGATTCCACCTGTTAACTTATTATCACCAAGTGAAAGAACCACAAGTTTGGAGAGTAAGCTGATCTCTTTGGGTATGCTTCCAACTAGCTTGTTGAAAGAAAGGTCAAGCACTTTAAGGTTAAAACACCCAGACAAATTAGTTGGAATGACTCCGTTGAATTTGTTTACCTCAAGCGCAAGTAAACTTAGCCTTTTTAAACGACCGATTTCATGAGGTATGGCTCCTTGAAAGCTATTGTTAAAAAGAGAAAACTCACGGAGGAAGCTGAGGTTCCCTACATGAGGAGACAAAGAGCCTTCTAGACCTTGTGACAATAGTGCTACACGAGTCACCCTTCTATGTCGCTTCCCACATTTAACACCATACCAATCACAGAAATGAAGGGAACTGTTCCATGAGGTTAAAGCTCCATATGGATCTCGAGTGATCATTGACTTGATCTTCAGCAAAGCGAGATGATCGGTCTCATTTCCACCGTCATAGGAAGATGAGATGGACGTGGAAGTTAGAAATATAACAAGAACAACGTAATAGAGGAAATTACTAGGAGAGGAAGATGGGATCGGTTGCATTGGAATCATTTTTTAGGAATAAACTGAAGATCACAAGGTTTTTTGTTACCTACCTTCACCGACACAAATGTATAAGTAGTGACCAGTTGATGTTATCTTGACTTAAAATAGTTGGCGTTGATAGGCAATTCTAGCCCACTTTTGAAATTAATTTCATATAAAATTTAATATAAGAATCTTAAATTTATATTATTTGAAAATTGAAAAAGTTTTCCAGTTTGATGAAAAAACTAAACCCGTGGTATAAGTTTGTCGATTGATTGTTTAAAATTGAAAAAGTTTTCCAGTTTGATGAAAAAACTAAACCGACGTTATAAGTTTGTCTATTGATTGTTTAAAATTGAAAACTTTTCCTGTTTGACTAAAAAGCTGAACCCGCGTTATAAGTTTGTCGATTGATTGTTTAAAATTGAAAAATTTTCCAGTTTGATTAAAAAGCTAAACCCGCATTACAAGTTTGTTGATTGATTTTTTTTTTTGAACTGTTGTTGATTGATTGTTTAAGTTATAATTATGTGAGGATTAATTTGATTGTTTAACTTTCCTCCAAGACCCAGACTATTCGAACACCAGGCTGTCTATTGGCACACTTAGGGTTTCTATACGTTGCGTATAGAGCTATACACAACGCATAGGTTGCATGAATTTCAGCGTCTGGCTCAGCAATCGCACATATAACTAGGGTTTATATATGATGTGTATAGCTCTATACGTAGTGTATATAACCCATCTGAATTTTGTTTTGTTATTTTGATGTATTTGTGTTATAAATTCTCATCTGTTTCCAACGTTAAATCGTTTAAAATATATAACCGTTAATGTTATACCGTTAATATTATATACCGTTAATCGCTTAAAATAAGTTTTGCAGTTTGATCACAAGGTTTTTTGCTTCTTATGATCACAAGGTTTATTGTAAATAGTAAATCACTTTAGTACTAAATTATTTATTTTGTTTGTGTATGAATAGTTACCAGTTTGTGTTATCTTGAGGTGTTGATAGGTGGTGTTATCCTGACTTGATTGGTTAAGCAAAGATTGATGATGATAAGTAGGCCCGCAATACTGACCCACTGTTAGGGTACTAGGGACGTATGTCGGGTAGTGTCACATCGGGTACTTTCGGTAACGCGGTAAGGCTACTCGGTATGGAAGGAGGGTAGTCTTTGGAGGATGACCCTTCACCTCAGCGGCACGTCATAGTTCTTGGAGGATGCCCATCCAAGAATGGAAGCAAAGAAATGGGTGATGGCCCTACCTCAACTAGTTAATTTATTTATTTTTTTAAATTCATCTAGTTTTTTTAACATTTAATAAGATATAAAATAAAATCATTAATATTAAAAACCAAACATTATATAAGTTAAAAAAAAAAAACATAACCTAAAAAAAATCCTAACCTAAAAAAAAATCCTAAGAAGTACTCCACTTTTTCGGGAACTTTTCTTTCATTTATTTTAAAATCGCTCGGTCTTCTTCCGGATAATTGTTTATATCGGTTGTCATTATCTCCCAATCTTTATATTCGTTCCTTTCATTCTTCAACCGAACCCGTTATTCCACCTCACGTTCATTCGCTTTTGCCTTTTGGGTCGTGACCTCGATGTACGCTTTGAACTGGGCCATAAACTCGTCCATTTTGGAACCGCCCCCCGTTGCGGCTTGTTTTTTTGCAGCCGCCGCCCTTTTGGATTTGTCCGTGCCCGGGGGACGTTCCTCCTCTCGAACCTCGTACTCTTCTTCGTCAAATTCGGGCTCGTCGTTTATATTTATTTGGTATCGTGTGTCCGAGCCCTCCGCACTATAACTACCGGTCTCCGAGGTTTTTGTTTATTTAGCCATTGCAACCTCGTTTGGAACAGGCGCCCATTTGTTATTGGTTTCCAAAACATCCCAAGCCCATACGTGTGGGAAAGTAGAAGAATGCATAGTATCGTATTTATGCATCGCCTCTTTGAAAACATTTTCGTCACTCATCCTACTACGACGATTACTAGTATATAAATTATTATATATCGACGCAAATCAGTTCACGACCGGTTGCATCTTTCTCCACTTCGAAGAGATCGAATCGATATCGTGATAATGACCTTGTTCCCTTATAGCAAGGAACTTTGCTAATACCGCTTTCCAAAACCCATCGTTTGTTTGGTTGTTACATATATTTTTAGAATGTAACAAAAGTATATATTAAAAAATTTTAAAATTTATATATGATTTATATATTTTTACATACCGACAATGGGGCTTTTTGATTTGCTAACCCACGCCTTCGCTAACGCCTCCTCCTCGATCTTTGTCCAAGGTTTTACCTTGGCTTTCGAAGGTTGATCTTTGTCACCCGCCACTTGCTTTCCTTTTTTTTCATTTCGAGGATTGCGGTTGCGTCTCCGGAACACATTCAACGTCATCTTCTACGGGTTGTGGTTGGTGAGAAAATTCTACCGGTGTTGGCGAAGTTTGTGGTTGAGATTGAAGTTGCGAGTTGAACGAGTTTCACATCATCATTTGTTGTAACGATTGCATTTGTTGCATTGATTGGAGTTGGTTCATTTGCGAGAAAGCGTTGGGTGTTTGTTGGAAACCCGAGAAAGCGTTGAGAAAATTGCGAGGATGACCAACTCGGTTCCATGGTAGGATAGTAGGCGGTTAGCGAAAAAACGTTTTGGTTTGGGTTCGGGTTCGGGTCTGGGTTTGGGTTAGCGTTTGAGTTCGGGTTGGGGTTGTTCGGGTTGTATGGATCCATGGCAAAAGTAGAAGATTGTTATAAAAAGCAGAAGAATTATATAAAAAGTAGATGAATTGTATAAAGTTGGGAGAGTGAATTGGTTGAAGTGTGTAAAAAATTGGGGTGAATTTGGTGTATTTATAGGTAAATTATTTAATTTTTTTGAATTTTAAAAAAATATTTCTTTTGCTTTTTGTTGTTTTTAATGAAAATTGAATTGTTTTTTTTCAATTATAGTCGTTTGACAACGGCACAATTTTTGTCCTTCTGCCCGTCATCAACGTCTTGGAGGCGACGATTGGGACGACGACGCGTCATCCGGTATGGTGTTTGGGGGCGTAACTGGGCCTGGACGACCCCCACACCGAGTGGCCTAACACCGTCGCAGAGTGTTTGGGTAGTGGGATCGGGTATAGGTAACCAAATGGAATAGTGATGTGCGACCTTCATAACCTTGTATTTAAAAAAAACATTGAATTAATGACATTAGTTTTAATTAAAAAAGATGGAAAAAAAAAAAAAAAAGAATTTGGGTAATGTGCTTTGTAGGTGTCGGAAAATAAATGCTCTAACTTGTAAAAATTATAAAAACTACATTACGGATACTTTTTTTTTATAAAACTTGTAAACATTTATAGAATTAGTAAACAAAATGAGTTGATACTTGATAGAACAGTTTCATGCAAATTTGAGATGATGGGAAGTTGGAGAAGTGTATTTAGGGCGTAACCATTCGGCGGGAAGTTTGTCTATGTTCGTTCCTTTAATAAATGAACAAACACGAGTTGTTGGACAAGTTAAACAAACGAACATGAAGAAAGGTTGTGTTCGTTTGTTTATGTTCGTGAACATTCAATAACGTGTTCATTTACGATCGTTCGTTTATGTTCATTTGTGTTAGTTCACTTAAAGGTTTTTATGTTATATTTTTTATTTTATTGGTCTTAGTTTATAAAAAATCTGAAACCATAGTTATACTACATGTCTCTGCCAACATCCCTCATTTAATCATTTCAATTTCAATTTGTGTTAAAACATGACAAACCTCTCAAATTTTGTGTTATTTATGTTTATGATAATTATGTCAACTATGCTCGGATAATTATGTTAAGTGCTTGTTTATTTTGAATGCAAAGTTTATTTTAAGATTTAATTTTTGTGTTAATTATGTTTATGATAATTGTGTCAACTATGTTCGGATAATTATGTCAAGACCACACGGAGTGGGGGTGGCTTTGTGTCATGGTGGCCTCTCCAAACCGGGCACACCACCCCGGGAACGGCGTGGAGTTGGAGGCAGGGGGGCTTTCCACCAGCGTATCTCTTAATTTGTTTACTTTAGTTGTATTATGTGGAGTATCTATAACAATCGAGGTTTAATCGCATGTTAATCGCTAATCTATTTATTTATCGCTTTACCGCTAATCATCGCGTTCGCATTCGCAACTTGAATTACAGGTTCTGTATATTGTTTTACGTGTGTGTGCTACTTATGTGTTACTTGTGCATGTTTACCTTATGTTTGTGGTGATTAATCAAAACGCTATCGCAACGCAATCCAATCGCAAAGGCTAAACGCAAGGTTATATATGTTGTTGTATGTTAGTTATATTATTGTCTGACTATTATCTAAATCTATCGCCTTGCTTAATCGATACTCGCTTAAATGCATTGCAATGCTCAACAAACAAAACGAAACGTCGAAACCAAACTCGCGGCAACCTTCGATCGAATGACCATTCGATCGAATGGTCATCCGTACGGATGACCATCCGATCCATCACTGCGCCACCTTTCCCTTTTTGGAATCCTATAAATAGCACCTGTCACATCACCAACAGTGATGTGACAGCTCTAGTATGACTCTTCAACTTCTCAGGCCTTTCTCCTTTGATTTCTCGCGATTCTTGTAAGTTTCATCCTCAAATCTTGTACTTCTATCATCTACACACACATCTTCATCATTTTCACCTTTGGATCTTAACTTTTAACCATGAAATCGACTGATTTGAGGTGTTCTAGGATGATGTCATCGTGGGGTTCTTATAAAATTCAAGTATTGGCCTCATTCCACCAAGAACAACTCAGATCTAAAGGTTTTCAAACATGATTTAACACTGATTTCATCTGGATCTAAACGTTTTCAAAGGATTTAAATGGATTGAAAGATGTTTTCATAACATTCTTTCAACTCTTTTACACTCAATGCACTCAAAACCGATAGAATCGGAACTCATTTAGGCCTTCTACTCGTTTCTAGTGAAGTGTCGGTCTGAGATCTGATTCCTATCAACCAGATAACCGACTTAGTGGGTTGAAAATGAAAGACCGTCAAGAGCAGTTGACTGGTCAAACGGGGTGATTCCCATCCGATCAGGTAACTTAGGCTTGGTGGGGTTTTCGTTGTTTAGAACGTAGTCATATCGTCTCGGTCAAACTGCAAACCGTTCAAACTTAGCCAAATATTTCAAAGTTTCAAACAATCAGGTGGTCGAACGGATTGTTGTCCGATCGGATTGCCATCCGATCGAACGACAATCCGATCGGATTGCACTTGGTCTTCCTCACTTAAACATTTTTACAAATATTCAAACATGTCAGTTCCAGCGGATTGTCATCCGATCGGAGTGACATCCGATCGAATGACCATTCTGCTGTGAACTTGTTCTCACTAAAATGTCTCGCTGATCAGATCGCCATCCGATCGAACGACCATCGTATCGGATGACCGTTCGATTGAACGACCTGAAATGTAGAGATACTTCTCTGATTTTAAAATGCTACAACAAAAACTTCAAAGTCATCATACACAAACACATCCATCCCAAACGAATGTCAATCTGACCGAATGGCCATCCGACCAGATTGTCATTCGATCGAATGACCATCCGTTCGGATTGTCATCCGATCGGATGACCATTCGTCGCTCAGTCACTTATCCTCGTTTAACGCACCGTTCATCTCTTATGCTATCGTTCTGTAATCAGGCTAACTTTCCAGCGCTCTCTTCAATCCAAGACGGTGTTTATTTATTATACGCTATCTGTGAGTATATTCGAACCTTTTTTGCTTTACGCACTTTTGGGTGTTACATACGTTACTTATTCAAAATCACAATCGACACATAAAGCAAACACTTTTTATACGCTGTTATACGTGTTATTCGATGAATGCTTGTATGTTATGTTTACACAGTGATTGTTTCCGGACACCTTAGCAACGATAGTACTATAGTTTGGACTCAGCACCTGTCGTGGACAGGGGTTGTTAAGGGCTTTACTTCATGTGTCCCAGTGGGGATATGTGTTGCGCATTCTACAACTCGCATTCACGTCTGTGCATATTTCATTGTCGATAACCTACTAGCTTCACTTTGCTACATGTTACATGCTGGTTATGCGTAAACGATTTTCGCTATCTATTATATTATTAAACTTGTATACTCACCTTTACACCATATGTATTGTCCTCTATTTTAACGTATGTGATAGGTGTTTGAGATGCTAGGATGCATGCTATGTGGGAATCAAGTAGGAGAGTCTAGAAACAAAAACAATCTAATTTTATGAGTTGTCGGAACAACCTTTTATTTGTCTTTGAGATGCTCTGTCTATAATAATTATTTTACGGAGTATGTTGTGGTATGGGACATGACTTATAAATATTTGGTAATATTAGTTGTTATGGATTTCTCCTGGACAATCTGTTTCTCTCAGTGCCGCGCCCCGATGATTCCGCCATCGGTTGGGGTGTGACATCTTATTTAATCTAAACCTTTTCTTACATTTTTATACCTTCAAAATCTCTCAACTTTCATCTCATTTCTCACAAATCTCTTCAAAATGGCAACGAACCATGGAACGAAGAAGAGGACATTGCGTTGTGTGAATCTTGGATCGCAACAATTACCGACGACATGGCTCCCTTACCCACGCATCCGTTTTGGGAACGAGTTTTCCAACAATTTTGTATGCATAGGGGTGAGGCCACCCGAACCATGGACGCACTTTGTTCACGTTTCCAAGATTATTCGTATGGCTAGTTCGAGATTTGAGATGGTTGTCAATGCTGTGGACAACGACGATGCTGAACTCAACGAAGACGAGGTTATCTAAGTCGCCCTCGTCAAGCACAGGCACACGTAAGTCCGTGACTTCAAATACGTCGCGGCGTGGCAAATATTAAGATTCTTTGGTTAAGTATGTTTAGGTTAACGTTTAATTTTCGCTATGTAATGTTTCTTTTAAGGGGTGGGGGGCGCTACATGGTAGTCCGAGGTGGTTGGGTGACCACACATGGAACACCGCCGCCGGTCATGGTGACCACGCGTTGTGGCCATCACGCGTAAATTCTCAATGTTACCGTTGGGCCAGTGGACCGTTGGAGGAGGAGGGGACGACCGTTGGGGTTTTTTTTATAGAAAAGATTCAGATTAAAATGATATGGTGATGATGATAAAGAAGAGTGAAATCTTACGCTGAATCGAAGGGTCGGGAAACCCTAACCTGCTTGGAGTTGAGTTTGGGAGAAAAAGGTTGTTTTGCTGCTATCGTTGTTGGGGCACTGCAGCTAATATTAATTTTAGGGTTTTATACAATTGGGCTGAGACTTATTTCTGTATTTTCAAATGGGCTAAGATTATGTTTAGTTTTTTTTTTTTTTTTTTACTTTGTAATTCAGGGTTGTTTTAATGTAATATTTATTTAAATGAAATTGTTATTTTTAATTTATTATTTTAAAAAAATCTATCACTAGTGATGGGCACCCCACTAAAATCCATCACTAGTGATGGAACCAAGTTTGATGACGTGGCGGAACATTATTGGGTGTAGTGAGTGATGGAAAGTGGAGCACCCTCACCCCCCTTACTAGCGTTTTTTTTAAATTATGTACTGTTTTTTTTTTTTTTTTTAAGTTATGTAATGTTTTTCTAAGTTATGTAATGTTATTATTTTGTTAATTATGTAATGTTTTTGTATTAATGTTATTTGTTTAATTTGTATTAATGGTATTTTTTATTAAACTTAATAGATATTATATAATTTTTAAATATAAAATAATAAAAAAGTGTACGCATGTGTTGAATAACGTCACCCTTTCACGCCCCGTCTCACTCCTCTTTTTTTGCACCACGCCACTTTTTTGACGTGTGCCGACGTGGCATCCACATGTCACATAACGCCCCCTTTTCAACCCCCCCCCCCCAAGTACTTGTTTATTTTTAATGCAAAGTTTATTTTAAGATGAAGATATAACGTTCGTTTGTGATCATTTATGTTCATCAACATATGTTTGTGTTCGTTTACGTTAAGTAAATGTTATGAACATGTCCATTTCATTAATAAATGACATGAACAAGAAATCTCATTCGGTAAGCGTTGGTGAACCGTTAATGAGCAGGTTCATTCCTTAATGAACAAACACATATTCACATACAGCCCACATATTCGTTTACAACTCTGAGTGTATTTGTCTTTTTCGGTTAAAACTCATTTTGACCGGTACCAAATTGACTATTTTTTTAAACAAAACGTTCCAACCTAAACCATAATATATTTATTTTCATACTATCAGTTCTTACCAAACTCGTCCTGACCTAGTAACATGTTGGGTTCGTAGGTCTTGTGGGCCCTACTTGGCTTATCTTGTGGAGCTAGTTTGCTAAACCTAATTAGCCTCTATATATTTATATATTCTATGTACTTGTAATCAAGAATTAACAGCTCAATAAAATTATCCTACTTGTCGCCCGTGGACGTAGGTCAATTTAGACCGAACCACGTAAATCCTCGTGTTCGTTTATTGCTTTCGAGTGTCGTGTTCATATTCCTATGTGTGAACGATCCTAACAAGTGGTATCAGAGCTACGGCTCGTTACACAGGAGAAACACAATCGCGAGAGAAAAGGTGTTTTTGATCTAGGATTCTAGCAGTCTCCTGTCTATATAACCTGTCTTCCAGAGAGTTCCGTGCATTAGAATCTCAAATGTTTTACACATTCTCTCACATAGTTGTCTTCTCTGGACTTTCTCTCTCACAATAGAGAGGTTTTTTTTATGTTTTTAAAGAGAGAGAAAGTAATGTGATGGAGAGAGGGTGTGAGGTGGAGGAGAGAGATTTTAGTGATGTATGTGAAGAAAAATGAGAAAAAATAGAGGGAAGAAGGTTATGTGAGTGTGATGTAGAAGAGAGGAGAGATAATATGTGTTTTTGTGTTGTGTGAGTAGGGCAAGAGAATGAAATGTAGGTCCACCCGGAGGATCGAGTAACCTCTATTCCCTGTTTTCCGACAAACCCGAAAGTGCGGAATCCAAACGGGTAACTTAAACCAAGTTACGAACACAAACACAAAGATTCAACGATTAACACTCGATTGTATTAACGCGTATGAAACCGTTACAAAGCAATGTTTACAAGATAAACCTATAAACTCTCAGTTGTGTGTGTGTGTTCTCTCAAAGAAATCTATTCAGACTTCGTCACTGTGTTCTGTTCTGTGTCTGTGTTTATATACTACACATGTCGACGAAATCAAGTCCCAGACGAAAACCCATTGACGAAATCCAAGATCTGGACGAAATCACAGTGATTTCGTCACATGTGGATTTCGTCCTAAGTGTTTTCGTCCCATTTGGTTTTCACCAAAAGGGATTTCACCACAAAAGGACTTGGATGAAATCCCTGGATTTCGTCTCATATGGGCTTGGGCTTAACATGTTGGGCCTTGTCTCATGTTGGACTTCAAACAAGCAGACAACAAACATAATAAACACATAAGCAATACTAATTGCATACTGCACACACGCAGTAGCAATTTCGTACGTTACGAAGTCAATCGCATACCGAGTCAAGACAGGAGGTTGTCTTGACTACGGCCTTCACTTCGTAGCCGAGTCGAACCGAGTAGAGCCGTATCCACATAATATGTATCAACAAACTCCCCCTTGGATGCTGCTCGCGAGGTTCGAATCTCGTTCTCCATCTCTTGATGGTTCATTCATTCTTGTCGTAGGATCTTCAAAGACTTCACGTGTTGTAAGTAGAAAGTGTATCAACAAACTCCCCTTTTCATTTAGGAAGTGTATCAATACACTCCCCATTTGATTATGCTGTGAATCTTTTGATTTTTGATACTTTAGATCCTTGTGGTGTTGGTGATTGATCAGCGGCAACTCGATCATCTTTATCATTTGAGTGCCTTCATGTCGTGTCTTCTTTCCGAAGCTTGTCATCGAACATGTTCTCCTCGCCTTTAGCATCTGCACATGCAAGAAAGCTAAACACGTAATGAGAACAACTGCTTGGAATATAGTTAACATTAAACAAATAACACACATGAGACCAATTCTCATTCAACTACCGTCCGACAGTTTAGTTTGAAAAGTTAACAGATTTTTCAATTTTAGTTATTAACTTTCAAAACTTGCAAACTCTGACCGTTTATGAAGATTCAGTCGTTTTGGTTTTCGTTCAGGTTTCAGGCAATGAAGACTTGAGTTCCAACATCGGTTAATCAAAACTAAAGCAGAAATAAAATCTTTTTGGCTTTTATAAAGTTTATATTAAAACACACCTAAAATCTTTTTGGTATTTTGAAAATTTTAAACTTAAAGACTGAAAGCAGTAAATAAATATATACAGAGTTGCAGAAACTAAGAAAAGTAAATATATACAAACATTCTTTTTGCGAGTTTCGAGGGTAAGAGAATCATATCAGTGTACGGTCATGCCAAAACGCTCTTGTTGTTCATTTTGTTAACATTTAGATAAGCATCCTATAACAATTATCGGTATTGTTATCCACATAAGCTCAACTTATCAGATGTAATCATGGCGAGGGGATACGATTAGTGTATGATTTATACTTACCGACCGGTGTTCATCCACATCACGACACATTCCCGTATCAAGGTATGCACGAGGGTTCATCTTACTGGTGAGTATACCATTTATCATCTGTTTTGACGTATATGAAAAATGTGAGAAACTCACTTATTTTGATTAAAAACAAGCCCTATGTGATAGAATCAGTTATTGATGAGGAACTTGATTTTCAGATGCATGAGGGCACAGGAGCAAGTCCGTGAACAGGTCAGTACTTTCGTACAGCAAAGAGACGAACTTGACTCCCGGATAAATGTGATATATTATCACTTGTTTTTGTGGGACATGTGATTGTTGATCACTTATTGAGGTCGTATGCAGTATGTACACGTATGTGATATCAGGGAAGATCTAGACTTTGTCTCCGTTTGTTTCGGTAAAAGAAACAAACATGATACCCAGATGATAAACAGCATAAAGACCACATATCTCAGAACCTCGGCAATCTCTCAAACGAAATTTCGGTACTAAGACCATATGCCAATGAGCGGTTCCCACATGGTCTTCAGTCGATTTAGGTTTATATTACCCTGCACACTTTAAGATGATTGTGAGCCTACCGATACATCTTATATAGAGCTGCTTAACATTTTTCATTTCAGTTTAAAGAGGTTTCAACAGACCACTGATGTACTATCATTTTCTCTTTTGCTCGACAGGAAACTCATTTTTGTTTTTCTATTGTTTTTGAGTTTTTTTTTTTTTTTTTTTTTTGAAATTTTTTGATGTTTTTGAATTTTTCAAATTTGGATTTACTCCCCCTAAAATCAACAAACTTACAATAATTTTAAAAACACAAAGATATTTACAAAAAACGATTTTCCGATGTCGGTTAACTCATGTTTTACCTCAATGCCGTTTACCAAAATTAATTTTAATCAGAATTGATTTATCGAATTTTGGAAAAATCAGTTGGCATGTCGGTAATCGTTGCGGACCATGACAACATTGATGAGTTTCATAGTGAAACAATCACGTGTGAAGTGATACTCGAGTTCAACGTGTCAGGTCAAAGAGTGCTGTACGAGAGGATAATAATTCATAAAGCAGCTTAAATATCGACAAGTATAGGAGAGATTAGAAATTTAACACCGTATCCTACAACTACTTCGTGCATTTCCAGGAATCTGAGCGCTCTCCCAAACTGGATATCCACCAGGTGTGGATTTCAAAGTCGATTTTGTAGCTTCTGAGAAATCTCTTCACAGCAACAAGATCAAAAACCTCTAACAACCAAAACTTTGGAATGATCTTCATTTTATCGAAGTGATCTTCAAAAGTTTCAATTTTATCAGTCCCTCTTGATTTCACGAAGTTTATCTTTTGAAACTTCTTTTTGTTTTGGCTTTGTTTGCCTTTTCCCTTTCCTTGGTAAGCGTGACTTTTCTTTCGTTGATTGTTTTGAGATTGCAATTTTTGATTCCCGTATTGCTTCCTAACTTCGGATTTTGGGATAGGAGCACACTGAGTTACTACAACTCTTGGGCTCGACTTTCCCAAAAACTTACTGGTAGAATCTTCAAAAACTTTATCAATCAAAGATTGATTAACATTCTTGATTGGAAAATCATTATCTGAGTATATTTTATCAGATCCAATCAATGTGTAAAGCAAGTTCACGCTTTCACAGCTTCCAGATGAGGATTCAACAGACTTGTCTTTAGCAGTCACAAACGGTTTTGCAGGTGGATCACAAAGAATGTGATTTTCGAGAGGTATATTTTCCTCTTTTGTTACCGTTTCTGACTGTTCAGAGTTAGTATCATCGGATTCATCATCTGACGAATCAGCATCCTCAACAATGACTGGAGGATCCTGATTTCGTTCAGATGTTGACACTTTCGCATCTGCTGATTCATCCGAATCTGAGGATACTTCCTTTTTGTAACCTAGCCCAAATGTGAATTCCTCAAGGTTCAATGAAACTGAGGGCTCAAAATGAGGTTTATTTTCCTCATCAGGCATCGAAGAATAATCGTGTTTAACAGGTGGTGGACACTTCTTATAACCTATGCATGTGACATCAGTTTTCTTTTTCTGAACATCAATGATGTGATCCAGCACATAGCTAGAGCTTAAATAGCTGTCTAACTTGAGTCGGATCGCCTCACTTTCAGTTTTAACACAAGCCATTTCTTTTTGCATTAACTCGAGCCTATTGATGTAAAGGTTTATTTCAGTTTGTTTTCTTGAAACCATTTTTGTTAGCTCGGTCTTATCTTGTTTTAATGTTTCAATTATCTTTTTAAATTCCTTTTCATAATTTTCACGAAACATGTTGGCCTTTGTGCATTTTGAAAGATCCACGATCAAATGTTGATTGTGGATATTTGTCACATCATATTTGCTTTGCAAATCGTCATATATGCTTTGCAAATCAGACAATTTAACATTTAATCCAACACACCTATCACATCTATCACAACTATCAGATTTTGATTCATCGACACGTACCTGACTGGAATCACTCTCAGATGTTGACCTATATGCATCAGAATCAACGACCTCCCTTGATGATTCACATTCAGATCCATCCTCGCTTGAACTTGAACTTGAAGTTGTAACATCTTCAACTGAAGTTGAAACGTCTTCAACTGAACTATTGTCATGTTCAGAACTGCCATTGTTTCCCGAGGATTCTCCATTGCTGGCATCTTTGACAACTTTAGCATAAAACGCCGTTTTTGTTTGACTACAGTTCCTTGGATCAAGAGATGACAGTGCTACAGTAGAACGATGGCTTTGTGAAACAACTGGTGGTAATGGATTTCCATACAAGTCTGTGGTTGGAGCTGGCTTTACAGGAACTTGTATCGGATTGCCATACAAATCTGTGCTTGTGACAAGCGCCGTTTGAAGTGGAGCATGTGAAGCAACTGGTACTAGATCACCATACAAATTTCTTGCCATTTTTGGTTCACTTTGAAGTTGGTTAGCAACCGATGCCCATTGTTCTGCCGTAATTCGAGGTGGTGTGGGAGATTCGGCCCATGATGGAGATAAACGCGTGTTTATATACTTCTTCTATGCAGTTGACGGAGTACCCCAATTCGGATTCATTTTTTATGTTTATTGATGAAAACCTGCTGAAAACACTTAAATCAAACAGTTTAGTGTGAAATGGAAACCTTCTGTTAGAAATATCACAAGTGTAAGTGACGAAAACCAAGGTGACGAAAATGGAGATTTCGTTGAAGACTATATTGACGAAATTGGAGGATTTCGTCGAGCACAAAGTGACAAAGTTAAAGGGTTTTCGTCGATGTCAGGTGTTGACGAAATTAGGTGATTTCGTCCAAACAGAATTGTGACGAAATGATGTGATTTCGTTGATGAACTATGTGATTTCGTCGCTGAACTAAGTTGATGACGAAATCAGATGTGATTTCGTCGCTGATAGTTTTGACGAAAATGGGGTTGATTTCGTCGACAAAAATGACCTTGTTCAGAACTGATTTCGTCCAAATGTGAGGTGATTTCGTTGATAAGAGATTTCGGCCCAGAATTGATTTCGGCCCAGAACTGATTTCGGCCAGGAAGTGATTTCGCCCAAGGGAGGTGATTTCGTCTAGCAGCTTGATATTGTTGACTGGAAAAAAGTGATTTCGTTGACTGGACGCTGAAGCTGATTTCGTGAACAATACAAGTGATTTCGTCTGGTGGATCAACAAGTGATTTCGTCTGGAATGATGAGTGTTTTCGTCCAGAGAGGCAATGGGTGTTTTCGTCCAGCTAGATGACAAACACAAGTGATTTCGTCTGGTGGATCAACAAGTGATTTCGTCTGGAGTGGAATGATGAGTGTTTTCGTTCAGAGAGATGATGATAGTGATTTCGTTGACAATAAGAACCAAGAAGATATTATCAAACCTTATCCTCTGACAACAAGAGCTCTTTTTCAAACAAGCCTTACCTTATCAGACTTTTCACCAGAATACTCATGATGATTTGTGTACACAAATTTCAACTTAAATTATTTTAATCATAAACACTTCACCAAATTATCAAATAAGGATCAAACACATATATATTTGAAGAACATTTTGAATAAAAGGATGAACACTATGAATATCAAAAGAACACTTGAAGATTCTGAGATTTCCAGACAACAATTTTTGCACTAATGTTTAATAAAAACCAAATATTAATATGTAAGCATGTATTTTAACCAAGGTTTTGTAAAAACTTATAGCAAAAACATCAAGGTTTTCACGATTTCCTAACTGTTTTCCAGAAAAGTATGATATTCAAACAAGAACAAAACTGAAAAACACTTTAAAATCTATTAAAACACAAGAAAAACAACTTGGTTTAAACAAGGAATCGAGCCAATGCTCTGATACCAATTGTAGGTCCACCCGGAGGATCGAGTAACCTCTATTCCCTGTTTTCCGACAAACCTGAAAGTGCGGAATCCAAACGGGTAAGTTAAACCAAGTTACGAACACAAACACAAAGATTCAACGATTAACACTCGATTGTATTAACGCGTATGAAACCGTTACAAAGCAATGTTTACAAGATAAACCTATAAACTCTCAGTTGTGTGTGTGTTCTCTCAAAGAAATCTATTCAGACTTCGTCACTGTGTTCTGTTCTGTGTCTGTGTTTATATACTACACATGTCAACGAAATCAAGTCCCAGACGAAAACCCATTGACGAAATCCAAGATTCGTCACATGTGGATTTCGTCCTAAGTGTTTTCGTCCCATTTGGTTTTCACCAAAAGGGATTTCACCACAAAAGGACTTGGACGAAATCCCTGGATTTCGTCTCATATGGGCTTGGGCTTAACATGTTGGGCCTTGTCTCAAGTTGGACTTCAAACAAGTAGACAACAAACATAATAAACACATAAGCAATACTAATTGCATACTGCACACACGCAGTAGCAATTTCGTACGTTACGAAGTCAATCGCATACCGAGTCAAGACAGGAGGTTGTCTTGACTATGACCTTCACTTCGTAGCCGAGTCGAACCGAGTAGAGCTGTATCCACATAATATGTATCAACAAGAAAGAAGTGGACTGGTTGGGCAGGTACAACTAGACACCCTTATAAACAAAAAAAAAAAAAATACCCCGGGGATGCTCTTAGGGTTTGTTTATTCGATCTTGTTTTAAGATCTGGTTCTTTTTTGATCCTGTATAAGTGAGTTCTGATCGTCGTGTTGATGATCAGTGAGTGTTAGTTGTGAGTTTGTAAAGTTCTTGTATCTGATATCATTGTTCCTGTTGTTGTTCGTTGATAACATAAAGGGTTTTTTTCTTGATACATGTTAGTTTTGACAGTTTGCGTACATAAGATCGGAGGACATAAGTGAAACATTTTGTTTGTCTTGTTCGCGCCATTCAAGGAAAGAGAAAGGATCAGCCAATAACTAAAAAGGGATTAAAAGAGAAGTGTTAAAGTTTTTTTAATAAACGTCCCGTTTGCGGTATGCGCATATAATGTATATATGTGTGGGCGCTCGGGGGGCTAAAATGAAAGTGCACTACTTTTAATGTTATTTTACTAATTTTGTGAAAATAACGTTAAAAGAGGGGGATTGTTAATCATGCATCATGTGGTGGCGTTGATAGCCGAAAGACAAGGGAGCACATGCACTAATCGTCCTTTGTCTTAATTGCTGCTGAGTGTTATGTGCCTTATGTCCAAGGCTTGATGCAAAACTACTATCGAGCCGGGGGTCTCACTGGAAGCAGCCTCTCTATTCCTACAAGGTAGAGGTAAGGCTGTCTACATCTTACCCTCTTCGAACCCTACCTTAGCTTTGCTATTGGTGGGATTTACTGAGTATGATGATGATGATTATGATGATGATGATGTTAAGGTTTTTTAATAGTTTGTCGTAAATCTCGCGTTGTCACCATTTGCCAAGAGATGTTTTGTTTGTTCTTGTTTTCATCCAATCATAGCCTAGGAAATAAAGAATATGCAAGTTTAATTCTTGATTGGCTTTGGTAGTTGCGTTGATCACTATGAAAGAAGACAAAAGGCAGGTTTGGGTTTGGTTCAAGTGATGTCAGTTGTTAGTGTTCGTTTTTTTAGTTAGACGGGCTATCGCATTTGGTCGATTGTTTGGCATAGTTATTGGGCAATTCAGCTGGGTGGTTTGATTAGTGGGGTGACGTTTTGAAGATCGGTTTTTTGACCAACTTTGGCCAACGCATTTGTATAGAGTATCGTTTTGTAGAAGATCAAAGAAACAGAAACGTAGATCAGTGATCAGGTGCTATTTGTTTAGTTTATTTTGGATTTCAGTTTCATTTAGTTGTGTTATTATGTTTATCATGGCAGAACACAACACAGGAAGGTGCAAATCGAAAAGGTTAACGGGAAGAAGTTTGGTTGGTCGAAGATACAGGTTGAAGCATTACTTTGTCATAAAAACTTAGATGTTGTACTCGAAGATGAAAAGCCAGAAAAAAATGTGAAGATTGGGATAGGATGGATAAGAAAGCTAGAGCAGTGATAACGCTTTATCTATCGTAGAATGTTGCATTTAATATCCAAAAAGAGACCTCACCTAGAGGAATGATGGCAGCATTTCGAGAGTGTACGAGAAGCCTTCTATAGCGAACAAGGTTTATCTTTTTCGAGAGCTTGTGAACACTAGAATGAGGGAAGGTGATTCAGTAACAACCCACATCAATAACCTAAACTCGATCGTGTCTCGTTTGGTGTCTGTGAATATCCAGTTTAATGATGAGGTCCAACCCTATTGTTATTGTCCTCATTACCCGATAGTTGGTCCAAAACTGTAACTACTGTTACGAGCTCTTCAGATACGAGTAAGTTCACGTTTGCGAAGATGCGGGATCTTATTCTCGGTGAAGACGTCAGACGAAGAAATTCAAGTGGATCATCGGTGAATTAATGCATGTTGGCAGAGGAAGGAAGAATAATAGATGTAGTGGGAGCAAGAACAGAAAGAGGAGTCAGTTTAGGCCTCGTAATGATGTAACTTGTTGGAACTGCAAAGAAGTTGGACATTTCAGGAATCAATGTCCAAACGACAGGAAAGAAGTTAATGTTGCAGCAGACCACTCAAATGATGAAGCTTTGATTTGTAGTGTGGAGAGCAGTGTGGATTCCTGGGTCATGGATTCTCGTGCTTCTTTTCACACTACCCACAACAGTGAAGCACTGCGGAAACTGAAAGTTGGGGATTTTGGTAAGTTACGACTAGAAAATGATGAAATCCTAGATGTTAAAAGGAATGGGTGATATTGACTTAGTTACTTTAGCCGGGTCTACTTGGACTTTGAGAGATGTGAGGGTTATTCCAGGCTTGAGAAAAATGCTTATTTCAATTGGCCAGTCGGATGATCAGGGTCGCAAGATTAAGTTCGGTAGTGGATAGTTGAAGGCAATTAAGGGAAATCTAGTAGTTGCATGTGGCAAGAAGAAGGGCCCATTGTACATAGTTAGTGTACCGCCTGAGGGAGAGGTTATCCCAATTCAGAAGAAAAGAAAAGTAAAGTCCGGTTCACAGAATCTAGTAGCAGCAGAAGGTTTGTTTTGCAGGAGATAAACCCAGAGTCACATGACAGATTCAGGCTGAACATGCTAGGAAAGGTTCAGAGAAACCAGTCAAGGGATTGTGGCTGTGGGAGCACGGGTAGTGCTTTAGTCGGAGCACCTATACGACAGCGGGTTAAGAGAGCCCGTATACAGGCAGTGAAAGTCTCTCCAGAGATTTACTTGCTAAATATTGAGAGTGTTGTTTGTTCTCATGTTATCTCGGGTGCGGTAGTTCGATTCAGTGCGAGTTGGTAGAGATAGAGAATGAGTTAGAGACAGACATAGCCATGACTGATGTGTTGGAGCGCGATGGAGCTTCAACGGGCATTCAGGCTAATTGAGGAAAAGGCGGTGGTAACTAGGTGAACTTGAAGTTCAGATTGCAAAAGTACATCCGGGAGTGCAGGCGAAAGTATTCAAGTCCTTCGAATGGGAGATTGTTGGGTTTGTAGGCCTTGTGGGTTCTACTTGAGCTTATCTTAGGGAGCAAGTTTGCTAACCGTAATTAGTCTCTATATATTCTATGTAATTGTAATCAAGAATTATCACCTCAATAAAAATATCCTAGTTGTCGCCCTTGGACGTATGTCAGTTTAGACCAAACCACCTAAACTCTCGTGTTCGTTTATTGCTTTCGCGTGTCGTGTTCGTATTCGTGTGTGTGATCTATCCTAACATAACACCAACCCGACCCGCCATTTTACAAAACATAATGATGATGCTGAGAGATCCCATCTTGCAGGTGGTGGTCAATCTACTGCTAATATAAAACCTGATATTTTTTTGTAGTCATAAAATGGAGACATGAATTGTTTAAAAAGTGACGGGGGTTGACAGAATTCAATACACATACATTAATTGATGATTTTGATTTACTAAATTTACATTGTCAATATTTATTAATTATGTATATCTTTTAACAAATTGGTATCCACTTAACACTGCAAAATTCAAACTCTTAACTGAATTTAGTTGAAGTTGTGTTCTCTTTCTTATTAATGTTCTTCACATCTTCAGAGGCAATCCATAGATGGCTGTAAGTTACAACATACTCTTATTTTGAACCAAAACAAGCTAAGGGTTAAAACTTATAAAACAAAACAATAACAACATATCCGGGTTAAAAAAGAGGCGTAAACCCATACTCCTAATGAGTTACAAAACCCGATCGGCTCTCAACATTTGCTAACAACAGATTATAACAAAGAACCCGAAGCGAGGACTTTGGTATATACATCCTAGCTTTCCTTCACAAGCACCCCGAAAGGTATATCCCAGAGAAAGCCATCCTTCATTTCAGGTTACCACGCGCATTCTAGAATCTTCTAGAGAACACGAAGCTGGGTAAGAAATGCAGCACAGAGTTCCAGAAACAGAAATAGCGGCCCGTTAACCCTCTGTAGATCAAGCAAATACTTCTCTTCACGGGTTTTATAAACCTGCAAGAAGTCAAGAACGCACATTCTAATGGTCATAAACGAAGTTAATGCATGCAGAAACAGTTCCATTGTTAATGCACTTTAGGTGATAAGTGCATGCCTTCCAATTTATAGGGTCTTTATTGGATATGTATTGAAACTTAGTCCAGGTTTTAACCTTGGACATTTTGTCCAAGTTTTAGGCTAGACTTTTGTCAGAGTTTTTGCTTAGGAGAAAAGTCAGGGTTTTATGTAGTATGTTTTGTCCGGGCTTTCTAGTTTGTCTTGGAAGTCCGAGGTTTGCCTTGTATATATACCTTTATGTGGAATAGACAAGGTGGCGATTCTGTGTGATATTATGTGCACCTTTCTAACCCTAATCATTGTGTGTGTGTTTCTCTGGCGGCTACTGTGTGTGTGACGTCATTCATCTTCATCATCAAGAATACTCTGTGTATTCTTGATTTCTCTCACAAATCTTTGCATTCTAGTGTTTCATCTACAGTGGTTGATCATCAGGTGGATTCCGCACACCTGTTGGTTGCATTAGCTGAGTGAGATCTTGGATTTGGTGCTTTCACAGTGGTATCAGAGCTTGGTCACCGATTCGGAATGGTCTAACCGCCTTCCGAATCACCATTGCTCTTGATTTGATGTTTGTTTCCACCAAACATCTTGAAGACGTGAAGATTCTGCATAAAACATGAAGAAAATGAAGCTGTTCGTCGGCTGTGATGGTTTTTCTTGTTGCAGTTCTAGGGTTTTGATCCAAAAAGGATTGTCTGAGTTTAAAACTTTGTGTTTGTATTTCCGGGGTATTGGTGAACCAGTGTGAAGTCACACTGGGGAGACAGTCCGGAGATTGGTTACCGAAGCTTGTCCGAGTTTTACACTTCATTACTTCATTACTTGGTCCGAGTTTGACTTGTTATTTGAAGTTCCGAGTTTTACCAACGATGTGGTTCAGTTCCGAGGTTTGACTTTGAATCTCACCTTCAAGTCCGATTTTTGTTTTCCAAGTTTTAAGCAGTCCGAGTGTTAACAACTCTTCTACAGTCTGATGTTACAGTCTGATGTTCATAGCTCTTTCAGTCCGACCTTTCAGTTCCAAATTGCTCTGAGTCTTAATCTCTCAAGTACGAGTTTTAAACTCCGAGTTTTAAAACTTTCAAAAGGTCCGAGTTTTACTATTCTTTTGTTTGTTCTGAGGTTTAAGATTCTGAGTTTTAACTGTTCATTCCGAGGTTTAAAACAGTTTCGATATGTTTCAGTGATTCCGAGTTTTGATTTTGAATCTCACTTTTAAGCTCCGATTTTTAAGTTTCTGAGTTTTAAACAGTTCAGCATTGTTCCGAGTTTTAAACAGTTCAGCATTGTTCCGAGTTTTGGTTACAGTTTTGGTCTTATCCGAGTTATAAAACAACCTCTAAGGTCCGAGTTTTAGTTCTGATTTTTAAAACTTTCAAAAGGTCCGAGTTTTACAGCAGAGGTTTCAACTATCAAGTGTTCCGAGTTATAAAGAATGTTCAAACTTCCGAGTTTTATTTCCAGTTCCGAGTTTTAACAAGTTTCATTTTTAAAATTCTGAGTTTTAAAAAAAATCCGAGTTTTAGTAACAGTTCATTCATCAATCCGAGTTTCAAGAGATCAAAGTCAATCTGTTTCAGTTCCAAGTCTATCCGAATTCTTTGTTTCAGTTCCGAGTTTTGTTGTTTGAATATCCGAGTTTTGTTTTGATCAAAACTGTTTCTGTTCCGAGTTTTCAACAGGTTCGGTAAACAACAGTTGATTGTTATGAGTTTGTGCCCTTTATTCCGAGTTTTACAGCTTTTGGATAAGTTCCGAGGTTTCATCTTTGGTTCAGTACCGAGGTTTTCGGTTCTGGGGTTTCAACTTTCAACTTGCTCCGAGTTTTTGAAACTTGACAGTTTTAACAGTTCCGAAGTTTAACATTCCAAGTTTTATCTGTTGAAACTGTTTGGTCAAACGGTTTTGTTCCGAGTTATAATAATGTTGTTGTTCCGAGTTTTTGATCTTCAATGTTCAAGTCTCAGTTCCGAGTTTTAAGACAGATTGTTCTGAGTATTTTAACAGTTCATTCCGAGTTTTAGCTTTAAGATACACTCCGAGTTTTGAGTTTTAGTCTGTTTCCGAGTTTAGTGTGTCAAAAGGTCCGAGTTTTTCTTTTCTTCGTTCCGAGTTTTGTTCAAAAGTTCAGCGAGTTCTGAGTTTTTGTTCAAAAACTGTCTCTGAGTTTTGAGAATCCGAGTTTTGGTTTTGTTACAACATATCTGAGATTTCAACAGGTCCGAGAAACCTTTAAGTTGTCTGAGTTTTAGTAATCAGTTTCAACAGGTCCGAGTTTGGTTGACAGATTGAACAGTTTTTGTTTCTTGACTGCTGTACTTGTCTGCTGGTCCGAGTTTTGTTCTTGACTGCCAGTCTGAGTTTGTTCAAAATCAATCAGTTCAAACTTCTTTAGTCCGAGTTTTATATCTTCAGTACATTGTTCCGAGTTAGTCTTTGGGATAGCAGTCTCCGGGTTTCTTCAGAGTTTCCTTTATTTCTTTGCTTGTTTCGAATTCCTTTGTACTCTAAGTACTGCTCAATGATTTGATCCGAGGTTTCAAGAGCTTCTGGGTTTTACGAGTTCCAAATTTTCTAGAATTCCGGGTTACCTGGGGTACCGGATTTTTAGCTAAATTTAGAAGGTTGTGTTGTTCGGAAGTTTCGAGTTGTGCATGTTCCGAGTTTTTCTAGTTATTCCGGGTTACCTGGGGTACCAGATAACTAACTAAGAGTCAGAATTATGTGTAGTTTGGAAACTTGAAGTCGGTTTCGGATTATCGAAAAGTTTTATGGTACTTATGTTGTCCGGATCAAGTGAGGAGGTGAAGAGAATAAGATTTGCTTGGATTTTTGTAGTGTTTACACAGAAAAAGGGGGAGTAAAAATTTTGAAGTTCCTATTTTCTTTGTAAATCAAAGGCTCGTGGTGCTACATCGAAACAAGTTCATGTCTACTACCTTTGAGATTAACTTAGTGTTAATCTTACCGGTGGCGAAGTGTTTATAACATGAAGCAAGTTAGAGCTAGTGTATGATTGAGTTTTGTCAAGTTTGTTCGAGGTTTAATCAAGTGTTGACGTGATGAAGCAAATTGTTCTTTTGGCAACTAGTTGAAGGTCAAGCCCTTATCGTATGCCGGTTAGAGTAGAGAAGATTAGTCTTCTTGGTCCCTCTTCCAAGTTGGTGACTGATCGGATTCTCGAAATAGGGGTTCTTACATTGAGGGGGAGATTGGAGACGAAAGTCATCGGGTAATTAGTGGATTCGTGAAGATACGAGATTGGATCATGAAGATTCGAGATGAAATGATTTCAGACACTCAGTTGAAGACTCTGATCAAGATGGTGGATGTACTTTTACAAAGTTCAGTTTGTTATTAACTTATCGAACTGAGCTTCATGTCTTTGTGGAATTTGAAGTGTTTCTGGGCATTGGAAATCCAATGTTTCTTTCTGCTGTTGGTTAGGTTTGAAGATTAATGTATCGAGCGATATTCTTACATGTGGTTGTAGGTCGGTTCGCGTTAACTTGATTCAGGAGTAGATTGAGGGGGAGGATCAACAGTGTTTGATGTTGGTTTCTTCAGGTTTCTCAAAGCGGCATTAAGTGATCGTCAGCAAGTCTTTTATTAGAAGGGTTGAAGATCGCTGTGCTCTACCGGAAAGATCAAGTCTCAGCCAAAGTTAAAAGCAGGCATGATATCATCAGTCAAGGGGGAGTCTCTAAGTGCAGTATCCGGTGATTGAAGATTATCGATGCCACACAGAACTGATGCAACAGTTAAGGGGGAGACTGTAAGTGCAGTTCCTGCAGGGTAACTGTCGCTTATCAGTTCTGGTCAACCAAAGCAGAAGTCCAAGTTAAAGTCAACCATAATAAAGAAATCAAGACCACATGAAGACCATGCACTGATCAAGGGGGAGTTTGTTAGTGCACTTTGGGTGATAAGTGCATGCTTTCCAATTGTTAGGGTCTTTATTGTACATGTCTTGAAACTTAGTCCAAGGTTTATCCTTGGACAATTTGTCCAAGTTTATGTCTAGGACTTTTGTCAGGGGTTTGTGATTAGGCAAAAGTCAGGGTTTTTGTGTAGATTATTTTGTCCGGGTTTTAGTCCCTAGTCTATATATATGTGTTGTATAGGATTAGGGCAAGCATCGATCAAGAAGCTTTGTGCACCTCTCCTAACTTCTTGTTCCTCCTGGTGTGCACATCCTAGAGAGAGAGAATATGTGTTAGGGAGAGAAAGCTAGGGTTTATATCTTTGTGATCTAAACCAGCTTGTAGATAATGTATACTCCTTTGGTTTGTGTAATCTGTGATGACTGATTCAATATAAAGGGTTCATCTTCTACATATTTCTATCTTGTTCATATTTTGTTCTTCATGTCTTGAATCAAGTGCAATGTTTGATGTTCGTCATCGATCCGGTGCTTTAACAGTGGTATCAGAGCATTGGTGGGATGTCTTATCAGATCCATGTTGCTAGTGATTTTTAAAACCACTTGAATTGCTTCACATGGATCTTTTCGGCCCAATCCATGTTGCTAGCATTGGTGGGATGTCTTATTGCCTAGTTGTCACTGACGATTTCTCACGATATTCGTGGGTATTTTTCTTAAAAACAAAGGACCAAACTGCTGGTATTTTAAGAGACTGTTCAAACAACTTGAGAAAAATTATTCACTTCCTATTAAGAAAATCCGAAGTGACAATGGCACTGAGTTTAAAAATCACTATATGGATGAGTTATGTCGGGAAATGGGAATTGTTCATCAGTTCAGCGCTCCATATGTTCCTCAACAGAATGGAGTTGCAGAACGGAAGAATCGTACCCTAATTGAGGCGGCCCGAACCATGCTTTCTGAATCTAAATTGCCAATTTTCTTCTGGGCCGAGGCGGTAAACACTGCATGTTATGTGTTAAATCATGTGCTTACGGTCAAAAGAGAAGATAAAACGTGTTATGAATTGCTTGAAAACAAGAAACCAAACTTATCTGGTTTTCAACCTTTTGGGATCAAGTGTGTTATCAAACGCACCAAAGATACTCCTAAAATGGGGGAAGTTGGAGAAGTTGGGTTCTTTTTGGGATATGCCAATGGAACTCCAAACAAACGCGTTTATAACGTTAAGAAGCGTACAGTGGAGATCGTGTTTGATATAACTCCTTTGAGTTACGATCCTCCACCGTCCGAATTTGGTCCTAAAAGCGGTTATGATTATGATAAATTATTTGATTCATTTGATCTTCCTGATGTTTCAGAAGAAGATTCGGAGGTTGTATACACACATCTTGTGAACAAAGATGAAGTGGATACGAGCTGGAGAGCAAGTATTCCTACCAATGTGTCTCCGAGTGTTCCAGTCCCTGATTCTTCGATCGTAAACGAAGTTGTTGCTGAGCAGATCCCCAATGCAGCTGCTCAAACTACAAGTGGTGATCTTTACATTGATTTTTCAGCCTATCCAAATGTTAATGTGTCTTCTGGAAATGATCAAGCTTCTAGTAGTAATGCAAATGCTGAGGGGGAGATTCAATCAAATTTGGGAAACAATCTTCAAGCTCCAGCTATCCCAATTCCAAGAACAAATATTCATCATCCTGTTGATAATATTATTGGGAATCCAAATGCGGGAGTGCAAACGCGAAGGAGTATTTCAGAGATGCAGTGTCTGTTCTCTGCTATCAAGAAAGAAGAAATCTACAATCTTAGCCTACATGAATGTTTTATCTCTCAGATAGAGCCGAAGAACTATCAAATGGCTCTGAAGGATAATTCTTGGTGTGAGGCGATGCAAGAAGAGTTAGCTCAATTCGACAAGTTAAAGGTGTGGAATTTGGTCGATCTTCCAAAGGGCCAACATGCAATCAACATGAAGTGGGTTTTCAAGTGCAAGAAAGACGATAAGGGTGTTGTCGTCAGAAACAAAGCACGGTTGGTTGTTCAAGGCTTCAATCAAGAGGAAGGGATTGATTATACAGAAGTTTATGCACCGGTGGCAAGACTGGAAGCCATTCGTTTGTTTCTAGCTTTTGCTGCACACATGCGTTTCAAAGTCTATCAGTTGGATGTGAAAAGCGCGTTCCTTTACGGGAAATTGCATGAAACTGTGTATGTATCCCAACCACCAGGTTTCGAAGCTCCAGGGTCTGACAACAAAGTCTATCTGTTGGACAAAGCTCTCTACGGTCTCCATCAGGCTCCTCGGGCGTGGTACGAGACTTTATCAAGACATCTATTGGAGCACGGGTTCTCGCGTGGCGCGATTGACTCCACACTGTTCATTTTGAAGAAAGGGGGAGATTTTCTGATCGTGCAAATTTATGTTGATGATATAATTTTTGGTTCTTCAAATGAAGAATTGTGTCGTGAGTTCGAAGCGGTGATGAAGTCAGAATTTGAAATAAGCGCGATGGGCGAGTTATCGTTCTTTCTAGGTCTTCAAGTGAGTCAAGAAAAAACCGGGACGTACGTGCATCAGACGAAGTATGTCCACGAGATTCTCAAAAGATTTGGATTGGAAGATAGCTTACCCTATGACACGCCTCTCCCGACAAATCACAAGCTTTCACCCGATAAGGAGAAAGATCCTGAAGTGGATCCGACTCTATATCGAGCCATGATAGGTTCGCTAATGTATCTTACTGCTTCACGACCAGATATGATGTTCTCTGTTTGTTTGTGTGCCAGGTTCCAATCAACTCCGAAAGAGTCTCACTTGAAAGCGGTCAAGCGTATCTTCAGATATCTGAAAGGGACGCCTAAGCTTGGATTGTGGTATCCAGCTGAAGGTGGTCTAGATTTGATGGCGTATGCTGACGCAGACTTCGGAGGGTGCCCGATGAACAGAAAGTCAACCTCTGGCGGCGCACAACTTCTTGGGAACCGTCTTGTCTCTTGGCAATGCAAAAAGCAAGTTGCCGTTTCTCTATCCACGTGCGAGGCCGAGTACATTGCTGCATCAAGCTGTTGTGCTCAGGTCTTGTGGATTCAGCAGCAAATGAGGGACTACGGTTTGAATTTTACTCGAACTCCTATTCTTGTCGATAACAACTCTGCCATTTCCATAACTAACAATCCAGTTAATCACTCACGCACTAAGCACATAGATGTTAGGCATCATTTCATTCGCGACTGTGCTGAGAAGGGTTTAATAGAAGTGGTTAGGGTAGACACCTTGGATAATCTTGCCGACCTGTTTACAAAGACATTCGATCGGGCTAGATTTGAAAATCTAGTCCGAATGATTGGCATGATCAACCCCGAGTAAAATGCTTTTCAAAACTCGCATAGAAACTTTATTTTATGTTTACTGTACAGTTCTTACCGCTTTCCAAAAATTGAAAAACTCCAAAAATATTTTACTTAGCTGTAGGATAAATTTTAAGAAAAATACAAAAACATTTGAAAAATATAAAATGAAGTCGTGTTGAGATATAAGGGAAATGATAGTACATCGGTTAGTCGTATCTGGTGCAGGATTATAGTAATATATAAAATTAACCGTTAACTGTAACAGCTTCATTATACGTTGCTTCGGTAGGTTTTACGCGTCGATAAGAACCTGTTTTTGGTATATAAACATAATGAACTGCGTAACTTGTGTGGTACATCTCTCGGATATATGGTCTTGGTACCATAATTTCATTTGATAGATTGCCGAGGTTCTGAGATACGTGGTCTTTATGCTGTTTATCATCTGGGTATCATGGTTGTTTCTTTACCGAAAACATCGGGGACGCAAGTCTAGATCTTCCATGATACTATACATACGTGTAAATATCATTCAATCGTGTATATAATACATGATGCATTCGACCTCAATAAGTGATAAACAATCACATGTCCCACAAAATATGTGATAATATATCACAGCTCTTATGCGGGAGTCAAGTTCGTCTCTTTGTCTGTACGATGGTACTAACCTGTTCACGGACTTGCTCCTGTGCCCTCATGCATCTGAAAATCAAGTTCCTCATCAATAAGTGATTCTATCACATAGGGCTTGTTTTCAATTCTAAATAAGTGAGTATCTCACATCATTTTATACGTCAAAACAGATGATAAATGGTATACTCACCAGTAAGATGAACTTTCGTGCATACCTTGATATGGGAGTATATTCTGAGGTGGGTAAACATAGTTACAATCAGTTATTAATACACTTAATCGCATATCTCGAAAACAGTGTTCGAAAGCGTGCTAAAGCTTAAGTGGACCACAATACCGTTGAACGTCTTGAACTGTTAATATCATTTTAAGAGCTTAAACTGATAATCTATGTTCTTGTGTTGGATATTGACAGAAAAACCGATATGATCTCTTTGCTCCGATTTCACAAAAAGATAATTAGTGTAAATACGTTCCTAGGTTTAATTTCTTTATTCAGTCAAAAATTCAAAAACATCAAAAAGATTTTGCTTTCTTGTTTCTATGTGCGAGTTATCATTTTGAAAATTCTTTAAGGGTTGTGAACATTCTTTAATAAGGTGTTAAACATCAAGTTCGGTAACTTAAAATAAGTCTTTCTCATGAAAATCGGTCGTGCAAGATACATCTAAGTGTGTGTGGGAAACGTCGTCATTTTAAGGTGTTTCGCTAAATCTAGTTCCTAGTTGTGATATTTTTCCAAAAATATAAGTTTTGAAGTAAGTTGTTCTGAATGATCGTGTTTTGAAATACAAATTATTAAATATTGGTTGTTTAATATTTCAATTGTTGATTCCGGGGTATTGGAATTTAGTTTTGGGATCCAGGTTTGGGCCGAGTGTCTCCGGGGTTAAGATTCTTAATCCGGTGTTAAGTTGTTTCAGGTCTGGATCGTTCATCACAAGATGGAAGATTTGAAGAAGCTGTGTGCATCTGGATCGTTCATCTCAAGATGGAAGATTTGAAGAAGCTTCGACGCCTGCCTCTGAAATACCTTGAAGAAAATCATGTGCTGCTAGCTGATCAGTTTATCAAGGTAGTTCAATTCTCTGTGAAGAACAAGGTATGGGCAGGAAGCGAGTACTCTAAGAAAGGATGAAGATCTCAAGACCAATGAAGACCATGCACTGATCAAGGGGGAGTTTGTTAATGCACTTTAGGTGATAAGTGCATGCCTTCCAATTTATAGGGTCTTTATTGGATATGTATTGAAACTTAGTCAAAGTTTTAACCTTGGACATTTTGTCCAAGTTTTAGGCTAGACTTTTGTCAGAGTTTTTACTTAGGAGAAAAGTCAGGGTTTTATGTAGTATATTTTTGTCCGGGCTTTCTAGTTTGTCTCAGAAGTCCGGGGTTTGCCTTGTATATATACCTTTATGTGGAATAGACAAGGTGGCGATTCTGTGTGATATTCTGTGCACCTTTCTAACCCTAATCATTGTGTGTGTGTTTGTCTGGCGGCTACTGTGTGTGTGACGTCATTCATCTTCCTCATCAAGAATACTCTGTGTATTCTTGATTTCTCTCATAAATCTTTGCATTCTAGTGTTTCATCTACAGTGGTTGATCATCAGGTGGATTCCGCACACCTGTTGGTTGCATTAGCTGAGTGAGATCTTGGATTTGGAGGCCTTACATCCATAATGAATGAAAATATAGTAAAATGCCATTTTTGTCCATGAGCTTTGGCCATTTTTACGACTTTCGCCCAAAGGTTTGTTTTTCCACATCTGAATCCAAAAGGTTTGAAGCCATTTTCATCCGACTCGTTAACTCCATCCATTTTTCTCCATTAATTTAGGGGTATTTTCGTCTTTTTACATACTTGTTTTTTGTTTAGTAACGGTATTTTGAATACTTGTACATTATGCTAAATGCTTGTACATAAAGTGAAAAAGACCGCATTACCCTTTAAGTTAACAAACAAGACGGAAATACCTCTAACTTAACCGAGAAAAATGGATGGAGTTAACAAGCTGGATGAAATGGCAAGATTTCAAAGCTTTTGGACGAAAAACAAACCTTTGGACTAAAGTCACAAAACTGGCCAAACCTCAGGGACGAAAATGGCATTTTACTCATGAAAAAACCATGTTACCTGGACTTAAAATTTGACAACATTGGGCGATGTTGTGATGTCAGCATTGACTATGGTTGACTCATCTCCAAACTAACGACTACTCTGCATGCCATTGTTGTTTATTGGGCCGTCTTTATGGTTCGGATCCCACCTGCATTTCATGTTGTGGTGTCCTATTTTCTTCCAGCACACGTTTAGTTCTTGTAAGGCCTTTAAAACTTCTGTCATTATCTCCCGAGGATGGGCCCGCGACTGTTGAAATGAACCATGAATACTTATACCATTAACCAACCAACTATGGCCCAAAGAACTACGAGTAGTTATAATCTTGTCTTTCATAAGAAAAAAAACAAGCAAATATATTTTAATTAAAAAAAAGGAATGGAACCTGAAGCCCGAGAGCCCATTTCCTCTCGACCTGGCTCGTATTTATTCCTTGATATTCCATGAATCCAGCTGGGCGTTGCACGATAGGTGATGTGGTAGCCTCGTTTGGATAATTACGGTTGTACCCCTCCTACATTGACACCAAGAACACTTTTAGTCATTACAACAACTATGCAGTTAATATCAGTGATATATCGGTTATACCGGTCCCCCTGTAAAAGTAAACTATCGGTGTCAAATATCAGTTTAGAATATCGGTACCGATATTTGTTAAAGCACCGGATCGATGACGAACATCAAACATTGCACTTGATTCAAGACATGAAGAACAAAATATGAACAAGATAGAAATATGTAGAAGATGAATCTCTTTATTAACGAATCAGTCATCACAGATTACATACCAAAAGAGTATACATCATCTACAAGCTGGTTTAGATCACTAAGATCTAAACCAAGCTTTCTCTCACTAACACATAGTCTCTCTCTCTCTCTTGGATGTGCACACCAGGAGGAACAAGAAGTTAGGAGATGTGCACAAAGCTTTCTCTGTGGATACTTGCCCTAATCCTATACAACACATATATATAGACTAGGGACTAAAACCCGGACAAAATAATCTACACAAAAACCCTGACTTTTGCCTAAACACAAACCCCTGACAAAAGTCCTAGACATAAACTTGGACAAATTGTCCAAGGATAAACCTTGGACTAAGTTTCGAGACATGTACAATAAAGACCCTAACAATTGGAAAGCATGCACTTATCACCCAAAGTGCATTAACAAACTCCCCCTTGATCAGTGCATGGTCTTCATGTGGTCTTGAATTCTTCATTATCGTTTACTTTAACTTGGACTTCTACTTTGGTTGACCAGAACTGATAAGCGACAGTTACCCTGCAGGAACTGCACTTACAGTCTCCCCCTTAACTGTTGCTATCAGTTCTATTTGACATTGATATCTTCAGTCACCGAATACTGCACTTACAGACTCCCCCTTGACTGATGATATCATGCCTGCTTTTAACTATGGCTGAGACTTGATCTTTTCGGTAGAGCACAGCGATCTTCAACCCTTCTAATAAAAGACTTGCTGACGATCACTTAATGCCGCTTTGAGAAACCTGAAGAATCCAACATCAAACACTGTTGATCCTCCCCCTCAATCTACTCCTGAATCAAGTTAACGCGAACCGACCTACAACCACATGTAAGAATATCGCTCGATACATTAATCTTCAAACCTAACCAACAGCAGAAAGAAACATTGGATTTCCAATGCCCAGCCTTGAACACTTCAAATTCCACAAAGACATGAAGCTCAGTTCGATAAGTTAATAACAAACTGAACTTTGTAAAAGTACATCCACCATCTTGATCAGAGTCTTCAACTGAGTGTCTGAAATCATTTCATCTCGAATCTTCATGATCCAATCTCGTATCTTCACGAATCCACCAATTACCCGATGACTTTCGTCTCCAATCTCCCCCTCAATGTAAGAAACCCTATTTCGAGAATCCGATCAGTCACCAACTTGGAAGAGGGACCAAGAAGACTAATCTTCTCTACTCTAACCGGCATACGATAAAGGCTTGACCTTCAACTAGTTGCCAAAAGAACAATTTGCTTCATCACGTCAACACTTGATTAAACCTCGAACAAACTTGACAAAACTCAATCATACACTAGCTCTAACTTGCTTCATGTTATAAACACTTCGCCACCGGTAAGATTAACACTAAGTTAATCTCAAAGATAGTAGACATGAACTTGTTTCGATGTAGCACCACGAGCCTTTGATTTACAAAGAAAATAGGAACTTCAAAATTTTTACTCCCCCTTTTTCTTTGTAAACACTACAAAAATCCAAGCAAATCTTATTCTCTTCACCTCCTCACTTGATCCGGACAACATAAGTACCATAAAACTTTTCGATAATCCGAAACCGACTTCAAGTTTCCAAACTACACATAATTCTGACTCTTAGTTAGTTATCCGGTACCCCAGGTAAACCGGAATAACTAGAAAAACTCGGAACATGCACAAATCGAAACTTCCGAACAACACAACCTTCTAAATTTAGCTAAAAATCCGGTACCCCAGGTAACCCGGAATTCTAGAAAATTTGGAACTCGTAAAACCCAGAAGCTCTTGAAACCTCGGATCAAATCATTGAGCAGTATTTAGAGTACAAAGGAATTCGAAACAAGCAAAGAAACAAAGGAAGCTCTGAAGAAACCCGGGGGCTGCTATCCGAAAGACTAATCTCGGAACAATCGAACTACTGAAAGTTGTTAAAAACTCGGAACTGTTTAACAGATTGAACTCGGAATCTTAAACCTTATGAAAACGCGGAGCTTAGAAAATGAAATCTCGGAGCTTAAAACTCGGAACTGAATATGAAAACTCGAAATCGGAACAAATCCAACAGTTCCAACAGTTTCAACCGTCTTTAAAACACAGAATTTTAAAAACGAAACTTGTTAAAACTCAGAACTGGAAGTAAAACTCGGAATCTTAAAACTTAACAACTTGGAATTTAAACACAAAGCTTCCAAGACTAGAAACTCGGAACTAGTTAAGTGAATTAATATTGAACTCGCAACTGAATCAATATTGAACTCAGAACTGAATCAAACCTAGGTACTGAACCAAAGATGAAACCTCAGAGCTTAGAAACTCGGAGCTAATCACAAAGATCTTTGAAAAACTCGGAGCTTTAGTAACTCGGAATTGTTAAAACTTGAAAGATTAAAACTCGGAAGACTGAAACAGATCGGAACTGTTTAAAACTCGGAATGAACTATTAAAAAAACTCGGAATTTTTAAAACTCGGAACAAACTTGAAAGTTGAAACCCCGGAACAAATCCAAAATCTGTAAAACTCGGACCTGTTGAACATTCCTTAAAAAACTCGGAAAAACTTGATATCGGAATTGATTAAAAACTCAGAATTAGATCAGATCCACAGCTAAAACTCGGAATGGACTGTTAAACACTCAGAATAATCTGTTTTAAAACTCGGAACTCGGAGCTGCTGTTGTTTTAAAACTCGGAACTGAGACTTGAACATTGAAGATCAAACCTCGGAACTAATTTAACTCAAAAACTCGGAACAATAACATTATTATAATTCGAACAAATCCGTTGACCAAACAGTTTCAACAGAAGTCGGAACAAAACCATTATCAATAAAACTCGGACCAATTTGTTCACAAAACTCTGATAATTATGTTTCAAAGTTAAACTCGGAATCCTACTAAAGGAAAAGAAATTCGGACTCTCTAAAAAGAACTCTGACTATTGACCTCTAGCATGAAAACCCTGAATTTGTAAACTATGACATCTTAAAAAGGAAAACCCTGACCTTCAAAGCCCTGACCACAAAGGCCTGACCTCCAAAGCCCTGACCACAAAGGCCTGGCCTCTCAAAAAGGAAATTGCTTCAGATATCTCACAAGTGTGACTTCACACTAGTTCATTAATAATCTTGAAGCAAAAACACTGAATGGAAAAACCCTGAAGGAAAAACTCTGAAGGAAAACCCTGACTTGATGTTGATAGACTAACTCGGACAGGTATAACTATAAGTGCAGTTCCTGCAGGGTAACTGTCGCTTATCAGTTCTGGTCAACCAAAGCAGAAGTCCAAGTTAAAGTCAACAATAATGAAGAATTCAAGACCACATGAAGACCATGCACTGATCAAGGGGGAGTTTGTTAATGCACTTTGGGTGATAAGTGCATGCTTTCCAATTGTTAGGGTCTTTATTGTACATGTCTTGAAACTTAGTCCAAGGTTTATCCTTGGACAATTTGTCCAAGTTTATGTCTAGACTTTTGTCAGGGGTTTGGTTTTTGTGTAGATTATTTTGTCCGGGTTTTAGTCCCTAGTCTATATATATGTGTTGTATAGGATTAGGGCAAGCATCCATGAAGTAGCTTTGTGCACCTCTCCTAACTTCTTGTTCCTCCTGGTGTGCACATCCTAGAGAGAGAGACTATGTGTTAGTGAGAGAAAGCTAGGGTTTAGATCTTTGTGATCTAAACCAGCTTGTAGATGATGTATACTCCTTTGGTTTGTGTAATCTGTGATGACTGATTCAATATAAAGGGTTCATCTTCTACATATTTCTATCTTGTTCATATTTTGTTCTTCATATCTTGAATCAAGTGCAATGTTTGATGTTCGTCATCGATCCGGTGCTTCAACAGTGGTATCAGAGCTTGGTTACCGATTCGGAATGGTCTAACCGCCTTCCAAATCACCATTGCTCTTGATTTGATGTTTGTTTCCGCCAAACATCTTGAAGACGTGAAGATTTTGGTCCAGATATGAAGAAATTCGAGCTGTGTTGGAGAGAACTGCTGGGTTTTTGGAGATCTAGGGTTTTAATCTAAAAAGGATTATCCGAGTTTAGTTTTTCGTGTTTGGGTTTCCGGGGTATTGGTGAACCCGTGTGAAGTCACACTGGGGAGATAATCCGGAAGCTGGTTACACAAGCTTGTCCGAGTTTTACACTTGTCCAAGTTTTTCCTTTTCTAGTATAAAAAGTCAGAGTTTCTCCATAAAATCTTGGTCCGTGTTTCCTGTTTGATAGTTGTCCAAGTTTAAAACTCTTTCTTGGTCCGAGTATAAGGTATTTTGGTTCAAGTTTAAAACTCTTTCTTAGTTGTCCAAGTTTAAAACTCTTTCTTGGTCCAAGTTTAAAACTCTTTCCTGTTTAAAACTCTTTCATGTTTGATAGTTGTCCAAGTTTAAAACTCTTTCTTGGTCCAAGTTTAAAACTATTTCTTAGTTGTCCAAGTTTAAAACTCTTTCTTGGTCCAAGTTTAAAACTCTTTCCTGTTTGATAGTTGTCCAAGTTTAAAACTCTTTCTTGGTCCGAGTATAAGGTATTTTGGTCCGAGTTTCTTCTTAGTCTATCTCCGAGTTTTCAAAACTAACTTTCAGTTCCGAGTTTTAGCAGGTCCGGATTTTAGTAATCAGTTTAGCAGGTCCGGGTTTTGCTTGGATTTGTTCCGAGTTTTTAATGATAGTGGATATATTCCAAGTTTGTAATCTTCGATTTTACACCTGTTCTAAGTTTTCTATGCATGTAAAGGGTCCAATTTGCTTGGTATTAGTCCGAGTAACTTTACTTGTTCCGAGTTTTCTCTGCATGCAAATAGGTCCGAGTCTTGAATGTTATGAATTTTAATCAGTTCTGAGTTTCGGTTCAATTCCGAGTTTCTTTAACCGTATCCGAGTTTTGGTCAAGTTTAGTTCCGAGTTCTGTAAATCCATTCAGGTCTGAGTTTTTGGTCCAAATTCAGGTCCGGGTTTTAGTAACTATTCAGGTCCGAGTTTTTGGTCAAATTCAGATCCGAGTTTTGGTAAAATTCGGTTCCGAGTTATTCAAAACCAACTTTCAAAACCAATTTTGTTTGTTCCGAATTTCTTTGTACTCTAAGTATTGTTCCGATGATCTGATTCGAGGTTTCAAGAGCTTTCGGGTTTTACGAGTTCCGAATTTTCTAGAATTCTGGGTTACCTGGGGTACCGGATTTTTAACTAAGTTTAGAAGCTTGTGTAGTTCGGAAGTTTCGAGTTGTGCATGTTCCGAGTTTTTCTAGTTATTCCGGGTTACCTGGGGTACCGGATAACTAACTAAGAGTCAGAATTATGTGTAGTTTGGAAACTTGAAGTCGTTTTCGGATTATCGAAAAGTTTTATGGTACTTATGTTGTCCGGATCAAGTGAGGAGGTGAAGAGATTAAGACTTGTTTGGACTTTTGTATTGTTTACAAAGAAAAAGGGGGAGTAAAAATTTCCTATTTTCTTCGTAAATATAAAGCTTGAGCGTGAAATAGCTCGTGTGTGATGGAGTTTTGTCATGTGTGGTTATGTTATTAATCAAGTGTTGACGTGATGAAGATGAATTCTCGATTGACGACTAGTTGAAGATTGAGCCTTATTAAGTTGCTGTTTAGAGTAGAGAAGATTAGTTCTGGTCTCGAAATAATGTGGGGCTTCATGATTTGAGGGGAAGGTCGGAGATGAAAGCCATCGGGGATTCAGCGGATTTGTGAAGATAAGAGATTGATCATGAGGATACATGACGAGATGAGATCATACATGAAGGGTTGAAGACTTTTGATTAATATGGTGGATGTACTTTTACAAAGTTCAGTTTGTTATTAACTTATCGAACCAAACTTCATGTCTTTGCGGAATTTGAAGTGTTTGATGTTGGGCATTGGAAATCCGACGTTTCTTTCTGCTACCGGTTAGGTTTGAAGATTAATGTATCGAGCGATATTCCTACATGTGGTTGTAGGTCGGTTCGCGTTAACTTGATTCGGGAGTAGTTTGAGGGGGAGGATCTACAGTGTTTGATGTTGGATTCTTTGGGTTTCTCAAAGCGGCCTTAAGTGATCGTCAGCAAGTCTTTTATTAGAAGGGTTGAAGATCGTTGTGCTCTGCCAGAAAGATCAAGTCTCAGCCAAAGTTGAAAGCAGCCATGATATCATCAGTCAAGGGGGAGTCTGTAAGTGCAGTATCCGGTGACTGAAGATATCAGTGTTAGACAGAACTGATTCCAACAGTTAAGGGGGAGACTGTAAGTGCAGTTCCTGCAGGGTAATTGTCGCTTATCAGTTCTGGTCAACCAAAGCAGAAGTCCAAGTTAAAGTCAACAATAATGAAGAATTCAAGACCACATGAAGACCATGCACTGATCAAGGGGGAGTTTGTTAATGCACTTTGGGTGATAAGTGCATGCTTTCCAATTGCTAGGGTCTTTATTGTACATGTCTTGAAACTTAGTCCAAGGTTTATCCTTGGACAATTTGTCCAAGTTTATGTCTAGACTTTTGTCAGGGGTTTGGTTTTTGTGTAGATTATTTTGTCCGGGTTTTAGTCCCTAGTCTATATATATGTGTTGTATAGGATTAGGGCAAGCATCCACGAAGTAGCTTTGTGCACCTCTCCTAACTTCTTGTTCCTCATGGTGTGCACATCCTAGAGAGAGAGACTATGTGTTAGTGAGAGAAAGCTAGGGTTTAGATCTTTGTGATCTAAACCAGCTTGTAGATGATGTATACTCCTTTGGTTTGTGTAATCTGTGATGACTGATTCAATATAAAGGGTTCATCTTCTACATATTTCTATCTTGTTCATATTTTGTTCTTCATGTCTTGAATCAAGTGCAATGTTTGATGTTCGTCATCGATCCGGTGCTTTAACAATAACACTTACAGAAATCCGGACAAAGCCTTTTTCAGATCAAAACCCTAGATCTACCAAAAACCCAGTAGTTCTCTCCAACACAGCTTGATTTCTTCATATCTGGACCAAAAACTTAACGTCTTCATGATGTTTGGCGGAAACAAACATAAAATCAAGAGCAATGGTGATTCGGAAGGCGGTTAGACCATTCCGAATCGGTAACCATGCTCTGATACCACTGTTAAAGCACCGGATCGATGACGAACATCAAACATTGCACTTGATTCAAGACATGAAGAACAAAATATGAACAAGATAGAAATATGTAGAAGATGAATCTCTTTATTAACGAATCAGTCATCACAGATTACATACCAAAAGAGTATACATCATCTACAAGCTGGTTTAGATCATCTACAAGCTGGTTTAGATCTTAGTGATCTAAACCAGCTTGTAGATGATGTATACTCTTTTGGTATGTAATCTATGATGATTGATTCGTTAATAAAGAGATTCATCTTCTACATATTTCTATCTTGTTCATATTTTGTTCTTCATGTCTTGAATCAAGTGCAATGTTTGATGTTCGTCATCGATCCGGTGCTTTAACAATATTATCAGCGATATTGACCGATATTTGACCGATATAACCGATATATCAGTGAATTATTAGTGTTAAATTGCTATATATTTAAATTATGCATGATATTAAAATTACCGATATCTCATCGAGATAACCTATATCTCAAGTATCGGTCCTTGACCGATATCCAATATTTTAATGCATTAACTGCATAGTTACAACCTGAAAAGAAATAAAAAATAAGAGGCGAACTATTGAACTAACCACAGGTTTCTGGAACTCGGCTCCAAGATAACTATTGGAGTTACGCAACCTATGGTCCAGTAGCAAGTAATATGCAACGGTACCCTAAAAATAAAACAAAATTTAAATTCGTAACAATGTAACATGAAATCAATAAGAGTACATGAAATGAATAAATAAATAAATAACCTCATTCTGCACTCGGTTTCGAAGTGACTCAACAAATGCATCCTGTCAAACCCCATCTTAATCACCTCTGTAAGAATATCTTCATCAGTCTGCAACAAAAGAACCACTTTACTTAACATTGGCTAGGGGTGTACACGAGCCAAGCCACTCGAGAGCTACTCGAGATCGTCACGCTTAAAGCTCGAAACAAGGCGAGCTTAAACAAGCTCAAGCCCAGGATCAAGCCTAAACTGGAGTTCATTTAATAAACGAGTTCAAGCCCAAGTTTCGCAAGCCTTATGGTTGTAAAAATCCCGACTAGTCTTCGATTAGTCGCCGATTAATCACTAATCGGAGGTTCACCGATTAATGGCCGATTTATCGCTAGGCGGTCAATGACGGTCCTATTCTGGCCAAATTTTGGCCAAACGTCTGCCAAATTTTGACCAAACCTTATAAATTCATTCCAAATACCTTAAAAAATGGTCGATGAGGGGTTAAAACATGTCTACTTAAAAAAAACTACATATAAAAGTGTGTGTGTATATGTGTAACTAAAAATTACATATAAAAATCTCAATCCGATTAATCCCTGTTAATCCCGATTAATCGCTAGTCGGTACCCCACCGCCCAACTAGCAGCGCCTAGCGATTCTTACAACACTAAGTATAATATTTTTTAAGCTAAAAGTGCCTATTATTTGTACAAGTATAATATTTTTTTTTGTTCTATATAATAAATATATTTAGGTACCTAACAAATTTTATTGTATATGAATATATGGTTAAATAACTAAATAATATATAATTTGTTATATATAAAAATCATAAAAAATGTATACAAAATTATTATATATAACACACACAGACATACAAGAAACCCATAGTTAGGGAGAAAACTCTGAAAACTCATATGTAACAATTTTATTTTATATTTTTGAAAAAATAATACATGTAAAATACATTTTTTAAGGGTTTTGCAAAAAAGCGCCAAGCCAATATTTAAAAAAAACAAGGTTCCGTGTAACAGACGCGTTACGAACTATTACACAGAACCTTGTTTTTTTTTTAAAAAAATGGCTCGACTTTTTTGATTTTTTGGTGCAAAACCCTTATAAACATGTATATTACATGTATTATTTTTTTCAAAAAAATTGTTACATAGGAGTTTCCGGGGTTCTCTCCCTAACTAAGGTTTCATGCCAATACTTAGCCTGTACATATATAAAATATTTAATAAATAATATACGAGCCAAGTTCAAGCTTGAAAAATCATTGACGAGCCAAGCTCAAGCTTTAGATATAGAGCTAAGCTCGAGCTCTCGTAAATTATTCAAATTATTCGAGCCAAGGTTAGGCTCGGCATGACATATAGTAATTGTAGGAGATTTGACGTTCTTAATGTGATTTTCATTCACAATAAAAGGTAAACTCCAAATATTCAATCATATTCACACCTTTTTAACTTGCTGAGTAGAATCGGGTGGAGAGACGGCTAAGTAGCAGGGCAGGTGGGCTTGGAACCATAGTTGCGCACTGATCTCGGGAATCGTCATACGTTTCATCGGGTCAACCACAAGCAACCTCGGGAACAAATCTCTAGCGCCAGGTGATAAATGGCTAGGAAGGGTATATATTCCACCCTTAAGAACAAATCATGTTTAAATCAGGATTAAGCGCACATATTTGTTTTGTTAAGCAAATAATATTTAGTTGTCACACCTTAATTTTCTTAAACAAATTAGGAATATTTTCATCGTCAAAAGGAAGGGTCCCACAGAGAAGTGCGTACAAGATCACACCACAGCTCCATACATCAACCTCGGGTCCAGCATACAGTTTCCCAGATATAACCTTATTAAAATCCATAATAAGATAATATACATAAAAAGAAGAGTAAAGTTCCATTTTCGTCATTGAGGTTTAACCAGTTTTGCGACTTTCACCCAAAGGTTTGTTTCCGAATCTGGATCCAAAAGGTTTGAAATCTTGCCATTTTAATCCGGCTCATTAACTCCATCCATTTTTCATCGTTAAGTCAAAGGTATATCCGTCTTTTTTGCTAACTTAAAGGACAATTCCGTCTTTTTCATTTTATGTAAAAAGAGCAAATACCCTTGAAAAAGACCATATTGCTCTTTAAGTTAACAAAAAAGACAGATATACCCCTGACTTAACAGAGAAATGGATGGAGTTAATGAGCTGGATAAATAGCAACATTTCAAGCCTTTTGGATCCAGATGCGGAAAAACAAACCTTTGGACGAAAGTGGCAGAACTGGCCAAACCTCAGTGACGAAAATGGTATTTTACTCTAAAAAGAATAAAACTTGAAGATAATTTATGGTGCTAAAACAATACCTCTGGAGCTGCATAATTTGGACTCCCGCAACTTGTTTTCAGAAAATGACCGTCACGCATGATATTACTCAAACCAAAATCGGCAATTTTGACATTGCATTTGGCATCTAATAACAGATTCTCAGGTTTAAGATCTCTATGTACCACCATATTCCGGTGGCAATACTCCACACCGGAAATTATCTGCTTCAAAACATTGTTGTAAGTTTATATTAACCAATGAAAGTTATTTAAAAAATAGAAGAAAAAGAAACATTTTCACCTGCTGAAAAAAGTTGCGAGCTTCATCCTCGTGCAATCTTCCCTTTTCCACCATATAATCGAACAGCTCCCCAGATTTCACGTATTCCATAACAACGTAAATATCTGACGGTGTCTCTACAACCTCGTAGAGACGGATAATATGTGGATGCATAAACAATCTCAATATCTTGATCTCTCTTCTTACTGCAAAAGCTCAGAATATACATAAAACTAATAACTTTTTATTTAAAACTTCATCTAAAGCACTATAACGGTGGTGTTATACTGTTATAAACGTTTAATCATTTTAAAACATTCCTACCTTTTTCTTCCATTTCCATGTTTTTGATCTTGCGACGGTTTAGAATCTTTATAGCAACTTTGTGTCCTGTTAACGTATGCTCTACAATTTTGACTTTTCTGAATGAACCGATACCAAGCGTTTTCCCAAGCTTATAATTGCGTAAAAATGATTCCACACTGCTCCCACCATGCCCCGATCCCCCATAGATTACCCTGTAAAAACAGTTGACTGAGCCTAGAAAATAAATATTGACCGAGCCCAGTAAATGATTCCACACTGAGCCCACCACGCCCCGAGTAAGATTTCGACTCATTATGAATCAATATGAGGTCGAGTCACTAAGGTTTCGAGTCACAACCACCTGATTGCGAGTCACTAATGTCAGTCGAAATCTCGAGGTTTCGAGTAATGAAGATTGATGCCTTAATGAGATTTCGACTTCATAATGAGGTTTCAAGTCGCAAGCACCTGATTGCGAGTCTAAATCTCAGCCGCAATCTCAGCTGTTCTCGTATTTTAGTGAGATTTCGAGTCGGAATCTCAGTCGGAATCTTATGGTTTAGAGTCATTAAAGAGATTTCGAGTTATATGTTTATATGGAAATCTCTTATGAGTCTTTTAACTTGTTTTCCAAGTCTCGAATCCTACTGTCAGCAGATGTTAGTGTGATAAGGTTGGAAATTCGAATGTTTAGGGATTATGGGATTTAGTTTCCTATTTTAATGTTGATCTAAATTTATCAAAATAATATCCATTTAATTTTTTTATAACAGATTTCGAAATTTTAAGAGATAAAATTTAGATCAAAACTAGGAAAAACAACCAATAATCTAAATTTCATTCCAAAATATAGGAATTTTTCAAATTTCTCATAAGAACATAAGATGAACCCTAAAATTAAAAAAAAACATAATTTTGGAATCGAAAATCTGTTACTTTAACGATTTCGGAAAGGTGACTAAATATGTTATAATTTCGGAACAGTTATAAGACATCAAAACATAAGATCCGAAATTGTTTATGAAGAAAAACTCGAAACGAACAGTTATAAGACATCAAAACATAAGATCCGAAATTGTTTATGAAGAAAAACTCGAAACAGGGTTTCAAATTTATGTTTTTACCGAAACAGTGATTTCTAGATACCTGGTCTCGAAACAGGCTGTTAAATTTCATTAAGTTTTCAAAACTCTGTTTCCAGATTTCAATCCTAGAATAATGGACACGAAAACAGAACTGATTTATCAACATATGCTCTGATACCACATGTTGATCAGTTCTGTATAAACATAAATAACATACCTGTTATAGCAGAGGCCAGCAGAGAATCCAGTCATAGATGCAGCCATTGAGTTCGACATTTTTGTCAGGATGATCTGGTTCCTTCTTAGGGTGTAAAGTGATGATGGTGATGAACCGAAACAAGGGAGGTTTCGATTAGGGAGGGAGTGGGACGATAATGATGTTATGTTATTAGCTTGTGCGTCTAACCTTTTTCCTATCTAATAATCTCCCTGTATATATACACCTAAGAGGAAAACTAATTAGTTAATAAGGGTAATATGGTCCATCAACAATTACCAACTAATTATTAATAGGTTATTAATATATTTTATCTATATAATATAAATGATTATAATGGCTACAAAATTAAATATTACAACAATAATGTATTTAATCTTACAATATCTGGTCTGGAACAATCCATGTTTCCACTTTTGACTTGAGCTAATATGAATTAGTGATATCATCATAGGACTTGATCCTATAACCACAAGAGTATTGTATCACGTTATAGTTTAATTAACTATGTCTGAATACAAGGACTGAATTCAGTAGACTTTAGTTATACATTTAACTAAAAAAAAGACTACATAACTTCTCTTGTAAATTGCTCCAATTGTCTCTTATGTATGCAACTTCTCATAAATTGAGTATTGTTGTGTTGGCCCACATTCTATTCAAGCCTAGCTCTACCCTTTACCGAAACTGCAACATGTAAAGAGCCCGTTAGACCATGACCCAACGGTCAATATAGCTGGTTAAGTTATTACATATTGAGATGGATATTTAGAAATAATATGTTGTGCTATACACATAATTGCATTTACATATTAAACAAAGAGAGTGCATTATTAAAAATGGAGTAACTACCAATGGTCCTGAGATTTGATCATTTTTGGCACTTTAGTCCAAAACGTAAACTTTTTGAATCAGGGTCTCTATGGTTTCAATTTTATTGCCATATTAATCAAAAATCAAAATCTGGTCAGATTTTTCAGTTAACATCCATCTTTATTGTCTTTTTCCTCCATTTTAATGAAGGGAAAAATGGTCTTTTAAGGTTTTATTATAACAATTAGAAAGATCCAACCATTTTGTCCTTCATTAAAAGGGAGAAAAAAAACTAGATGTTAACTAAAAAATCTGACCAGATTTTGATTTTGGATGAAAATGTCAACAAAATTAAAAACACGGGGAACGAGATTCAAAAGGTTTTTGTTTTGAACTATAATGATAAAACTGACCAAACCTCATGACCATTTTGACAGTTTACTCTTAAAAATGAGATCATAAAAGAAGAAGCTAGGGTGTACACACTACACACGCTTGGACTAGGTCAAGCAATAACTTCAAATAAATATTACAAAGGTTAAATAGTTTATTCTCTTCTCCCCAATCATAGATAACCATCCAAATGTTTCCATATTGTGGCCAAGAACACAACAAAAATAAACAAATAAATATTAAAAAGGTGTTTACAAGAGTAAGACCCTTTCAGATTTAGCTCTCATTTTACAACATCTTTTCTTTCTCCATCTATGTATATATAATTGCATCCGAACTCATAACATATACATCACCAACTAATATATTTGCCAAACAGAAAAGGCATAGATGGCTAGGAAGAGAAAACTCACTAGTGATCAAGAACACACCATAACTGATCAGGCACTATGCGGCCGTCGGCGGGCTCTGAACCGGTTCGTGGGCGTCCGCCAGCGGCCCTCAGGCAGATGGGTGGCGGAGATCAAGGACACCATACAAAAGATTAGAGTATGGCTAGGAACCTTTGACACAGCTGAAGAAGCAGCTAGAGCTTATGATGAAGCTGCTTGCTTGCTAAGAGGGGCCAATACTAGAACCAACTTCTGGCCTTCTTGTCAACCATCTTTGACCACACCTGCCCTTCCCTCCAAAATCACCAACATCCTTCTTCATAGGCTCAAAGCCAGACACAATTCTTTAGCAATCATAGCTGCAGGTGCTAGTGGTTCATCTCACAACACTTCTCAGCTAATCTTTAACCATGATCATGATGAAAAAATGCAACATGAGAAAGTGAATGACTCATATGAGCTCCAAGATTCAACCTTTACTAGTTTTCTCAACTACCCAGATGAGTATATTCATGATAATTGTGTGATGACGTCATCATTATCATATGAGGTCCAAGATTCAATCTTTACTGACTTTCTCAATGACCCAGATGAGATAATGCCATCTTTACCAGTTAAAGATGATTATCTTGAACTGGATAATCATTATGATCATCACATAGCATCCCAATGTTGTTCAAGTAGTGACATAAATCATTATAATCATTATAATGATGAAGGTGTAGAGCCATTGACAATATCTGAAGCAATGAAGAGGATGAAGTATGAGAGAAAGTATTCAGCTTCTCTTTATGCTTTTAATGGTATACCTGAGTGTTTGAAGCTAAAACTTGGACTGGGAGGGGGTTCAAAGTCCACAGAAAGGTCCAAAATGCAAAGGTCAGTTAAGAAAGATGAAGAACTAAAGAAGGATGTTGAGGGTGAGCCTGTGGTTTCTTGTACTGCAAGTAATGATATTGATGGAGAATTATCATTATGGAGCTCTCTTGATCTTCCAACCATTTGTTATGCCAATTATAGCTAGTTGTTCCACTAGAGACATTGATTTTTTTTTAACAGAAAGTGACATTTTTTAGTAATAACTTTTAGTTTAGAATTAAATAATTATTTAATTCTATAACTAAAAGTTGTTATTTTATATTTCAGATTTTTTTTCTTAAAAATTATTTTTTGTAAGTTTCTTATAAATTTTGGTTTATTTGATTGAATAGTTTATATTTTTGTTACCTTCCGTTACTAAGAGTGAGCTTCTTTAACCAAACTTTATGCTTTGGTTGCTCTATAAATGTAAGTTTATTTGTATAATTGTATGTTTAAATTAACTTTTGACTTTGTACAAAAACTTTTCTCAATGTTTTGGTTTTATATATATATATATATATATATATAGGACAAAGATCTGTTAGGAACCACACTTTATTGCGAGAACTGCGAGAATCAATGTGAACACAACAAAAAATGCCTAAAAATAGCTAAAAAAAACACAAAATTTTTTTATAAAAAAATCGCTACTTTTAGTAGCAAAAAAAAAAAAATTTTTTTGAGCTACTAAAAGTAGCAATTTTAACATAAAAAATATTTTAAAAAAATTAGATTTTTTTTTTACTTTTTTAGATTTTTTTAGGTTTTTTTGGGGTTTAGTTTTTAGCATTTTAGCTTGGGGTTGGGGGAGGGGGGGTTAGGTTTTTTTTTTTTTTTTTTTTTTTTTTGGGGGGGGGGGGAGTTTTTTAGGTTTTTTTTAGCTATTTTAGGTTGTGTTCACATTGGTTCTTGCAAAGGTGGTTCTCGCATGAACCTTACCCTATATATATATATATATATATATATATAATTAACATATTGTGTTGATAGCCTTTACACTTTCATCTTGCACATAGCATAGATTAACATATTGTGTTGATATAAACAAGTAACATTGTTGTACAATAATCATTGTTCTTATTGTAGAGATCATGGGCTTGTCACATACTGTGCTTAATTAATTGCCACGCACTCATATTAAAATATATAAACACCATCGTTGCTCTTATGGTAGAGATCATCGGTTGATGCCTTTTTTATGTTAGTTTCATCATCAAAACAAAACAACGGATGCTTAAATAATTACTTGCAACCGTAGTGTGCTTGAAAGGTCTTGTGACCCCCTGGATTGATGACATATAATAACATTGAACTTGATCAAGACGTAAAACATAGAAGATGAGAAAGTGTAGAAGAAGAAACTCTTTTATTCAATCAATCATCACAAATTTACATAACCAAAAGAGTATACATCTCCCAGATAAGTTGGTTTAGATCACAAAGATTTAAACCCTAGCTTTCTCTCTCTACAAATTGTTCACTCAGAACTACTCTCAAAAGTCTATCTAATCTAACCTACAAATCACTATTTATAGGCTAGATAAACAAATTCGGAATATTACAAGTAATACGAAACAACATATGTTCCGAACTACAAAACCCTATACCATGGACAATCAAGTTCATAGGTACTCTGAACCTCCAGTAATTCAGATTCGGACTGACTTCTCATTACATAATTCGGAACTATTTATCCTCATTATATAATTCAGAATTGTTCAATCCTTGATACACATCTTTGACTTTGACTTTTTCTTTGTAACTTGGACTTTTTACACAGAATTTGATAAAGCATAGTTACCCGGTAGGAAACACACTTACATGACCAGCGTCCACAAAAAAAACACCATGGTAGGTACTATATGGTATTATGTAGCATCACTTCATTGAGTGTTGTTGATGCACTTGTGTCTGTACTTTGTCTGTATTCGGTCACGATGTAAACGATGTCCTTGTTAGTCATGTAAGTTTGACTAAGTCAACCATCCTCCGGTTTGACTTGGTCAAACAGTTTGTATATGGTTGTATAATGCTTTGTGTCGAAGGATAAGTCATCGAAGGATTGTGAATATCCTTCGATGAGCTCGAAAGATATCATTCGATGGATGGACTTCGAAGGATATGCCATCCTTCGAAGTATATGGATCTTTCGATGGCTTTGTGATCGACAGATGATCTATCGATCAGTCAACTTGATCCTTCGACCATGCAGCCTGTGCTGGGTATATATATACCCATGCAGTGTGTGTTCAACAGAAGAGAGACAGGGACGAGAGACAGAAAGATACACTCGAGAGATAGTGAGAGCATTCTGTCAAGAACACACACACATTAGAGAGTTTGCAATACTGAGTTGTAAACCTTGTGCTTGTAACCGGAACCTTTCATACGCATTAATACAAGTGGTGTTAATCGGTGAACCTTGTGTGTTTTGTGTTTATACTTGTCTCGACTCGGTTGCACTCTAGCTTGGATTCCGCACTTGCTAGTGTGTTAATATAACAGGGTTAAGGTTTAACCTCATCCTCCACGAGGGACCTACAAGTGGTATCAGAGCCTTGGCTCTTCTCCTTGTTAAAACCGAGTAGTTTTCGGGCTTGTTTCAGATTTTTTTTAAAAAAAGTTCTTATTTTTCTGAAAAATCTGTTCAAAACTTCGAAATCTCTGTTGTTTTGCTTGAAGTTTTTATAAAAACCTTGTTGTTTATCATTTTCACATGTTAAAGAGTGGTTTTTAGTGAAGTTTCGGGCAAAAATTCGTGTTCGGAAAGTTGTCGGATTACCAGAAAATTCAAATTTTCTGGGTGTGTTCATCATATATTCTAGTGTTCTTCAAAGCTTTACACCTTTTGATCTTGTTTTATTGGTGTTGAAAGTGGTTTGTGTATTGGGAAGGGATATTTGGTTAAAATAATCAAACCAAATCTGGTTTTGGCAGAAAGTACGGTCTGATCATACTCTTTTGCCGAAAGTTGACTTTACCAACCCATCACCTTTTCACCAACCTATCATTTCAGTATCAGTTGTGTCAGAAGTGATCGAAGGATATCTTTCGATTTCGAACGATCATCTTTCAATCAAGGAAGGCTCGATAGATAATCATCTTTCGACCCATCCTTCGTAGTTTGTGATCTATCCTTCGAGATCAAGGGAATCTATTGTCGAAAGATAAGGATCTTTCATTGTGAATCTTTCGAGATAGTTATTCGAAAGATAAGGATCTTTCATTGTGAATCTTTCGAGAGAGTTATTCGAAAGATAAGGATCTTTCAAATTGTGAATCTTTCGAAGTCTTTGTTCGAAACTCAACAGTGATCTTTCGAACACTGTTGATCCTTCGAACAAGTCTTGGTCTTTCGAACAGGTCTGTACCTTTCAATTTGTGTCTGTTTGAACTTAACAGTTTGTGTTTGTGTAGGTTGTGTATTAGTATTTCGTCAAAATGAGTTGTACAAGTCCTTGGGACTGGAGTATTGACTCACAATCTAGTCAAGAGCTAACCTCTGCTGCAGCTTGGGCGAAAAGTATGTTTCCACCGCCATCAATCAGTCCAAGTCAATGGGCTTTGGTATCCAATCAAAGTCAAAGCATTCAAAATCTTTTGATTAGTGAAAGCGAAACGGGCAGCAACAATCGTCCACCAAAGCTGAACCATATGAATGACTTTCCATCATGGAAAAACCGCTTTCACACGTATGTTCAAGGGCAAAGCACCGATCTTTGGACATGTTTCATAAATGCATTCAATGCTAATCTTGAGGTTGTAGCGTCCACTTCAGAAGGTTATGCTAACATGCTCGAAAATGACAAGAAGGCTTATGAGTTGGAGAAAAAGGCCTTTGCTACACTTACACAAGCACTCAACAAAGATATCTATCATCAGTTCTCCTACTGCAAGACCACGAAAACATTGTGGGATGCCTTAGTTGCTAGAGGTGAAGGCAATGCAGCTACTCGAAAGTCTCGTCATGATTTGTTGAAGAAAGAGTTCGAATCGTTTCAGTTTTTGGAAAACGAAACTCTAAATGATATGACCACACGGTTCTATCATTTGATTAGTGAAATGTGTGCTTATGGGGTTGTATCTACTCAACAAGACATGGTGAATAGGTTTGCTGACGCATTACCTCCAAAATGGAGTTCGTTTATTGAGTTGTTGAAGCATACTGGAACTCTAGACACGGTTAACATCTATGAGTTTATTCAGAAACTGGAACATAAAAATGATGAAGAAATCAGGAAAGCAAAGCGAGCTCCCGCTCCTCAGAATACAGAAATGTACCTTCCAGGCTTCGATGTTTTGGCAAGATCCGCTGCAGCTCAGCAACCTAAACTGCAAACTGCATTTGTGTCCAACACAAGTTCTCTTCCGTTTCCTCAATCAACTGTTGCTCCGGCTTTTGATCCGAGATCTTACATTCCCGTCCCAACACAGCCACAAGTCCAACCACCACAACAACAACAACAGGCTCATTATACAAACAATCCTCAATCTCAACCTCAAAACCCTAACACAATCCGAGTCGATAATTCAAATCTTTCACACATCAGCATTGAAGTTGCTAAGGAGCATATGGAAATTATCAATACAATGGTCAGTGCTTACTGTGGTTTGGTAGCAGGTAAGCTTGGAAACATCAACATGACCGATGAAGATTATCAACAGATCGACAAGGAAGAAATGGAGTTGATGGATATCAAATGGGCTTTTGCTAGTGCAGTAAGAAGGGCAAAAGATTTCATGGCTCGAACTGGAAGAACTTCGTTGGAAGGAAAGAAAGATACAAAGTATGGGTTTGATATCAACGCCGTTACATGCTACAATTGTGGTAATAAAGGGCACTTCAAACGTGAGTGCACTCGACCAACAAAACAAGGCAATCACAACCCTTTCAGAAACCAGACGAGTACTGCAAATGTGAATGCCCAGCAAGAAAACCGTGAAAGGAGGGTTGTGGCAGTTAATAACAATCAGGGACAGCCTGGATCTTCAAATCCCAATCGGGCTTTGACTGTTCAAGCTGATGAGGGATGTGACTGGTCTGTGCAGCTTGGTGAAGGTGATCAAGGAAGTGGAACAGCTTGTTATGCAAAGATCATCAATCACATCAAGCATGTTCATAAAGAAGAGTCCTCTGAAAGTGATGACAGTTCTGGTTATTCTGGAAGTTCTGATGAAGAAGGCTCTGTTTCTGGGGATAATCAATCAGAGTCTGATGAGAAGGAGGAAGCAGGTTCTGGTGTTGAGGATTTATTGAATGAAGCTGATGAACTTATATGTCAGAAATCAATTCTGATCAAGAAGGCTGCTACTACATCCAGGGAAATGGAAAAGTTCTTTTCTGAAGATGGATCTTTTTCTTTTCAAACTGCATTTATGACAAATGTGTCAGCCTCTTCGAGTCAGGTAAATTCTGAACCTCCTGCTCCTAGTGTTTGTGAATCATGTGCTGAAAAGAAGCTTGAATTAGAAAAGCTTCATAGTCATAATCAAAATTTGGTTATTGAACTTTCCAAATGCAAAGAGGCAAATATGGCTTTAACTCGGAACGAAAAAGATTTTAAATCAGTAATTGAAACATTAAAGAAAAACGTGTCCGAAGTGAACAAAGTAGTTTACCACAAGCAAGTAAGTATAAATGAATACATCAACATTGTGGAAGAAACTAAGAAGCAATTAGCCATTGCCCAATGCGAGCATGATGCGATCAAACAAAAATTGGAGAGTTATTCTAACTCCCAATTTGTGCTTGATCACATTATCGATGTTCAACAACTGAAGGGAGATCAGAAAGGCATAGGGTATAAGAAATGTCCGTCTCCTTTGATGAATAACTATACCAAGATGCCCGATGAAGAGGATATGCCTCGGTATGAACCCAGTGTGCCTCTTGATTATGAGGAATTTGCTACTGGCCTAGGGTTCAAACCGGACAATTCTTTAAACACATCCTCTAAGCAACAAGAAACTTCATCATCCATGAAGCAAAGTCCTCCAGTTATCGAGGACTATGAGACATCGGATGATGAATCAGAAGTGGATGTAAGTGATCAGAATAAATCACTTAACAAGATGAAAGGAGTAGTTATCCCACGAGAGAATCACATTCTTTGTGATCCTGATACTCCTGATGTCTCCTCTGTTAAGAAACAAGTGATTGATTCTGTCAAAGTTGATAAGACATGTGTGTCTACTGTTAAAAGCAGTAATGTGTTGTATACGTTGGTTGGAGATGATAAAATCTACTCAGATCACGATTTCCCAATTAAGAATGTAAATCAATCTTTGATTGATAAAGTCTTTGAAGACAACACAAACAAATTTTTGGGAAAAACACTTCCGGGAATTGTTGTAACACAATGTGATCCAGTTCCTAAGGCTGAGATTAGAAAACAGTTTGGTAATAAAAAATCTTCAACCACTCAACAACCTAGTGCTTCTAACGGTAAACAACCAGTCAAACGAGCTCAAAAGCATAAAGTCTCTCAGATGAAATCTGAAACAAAAGGAGCTCGATCTCAAAGGAAAGGAAAAAGTGTCAAATTCGTGGCATCCACAGGTACTGATAAGATTGAGACTTTTGAGAATAAATCAAACACAGATTTTGTACAACAGGTCACAATCTTAAAACGTAACATTGATAACAATTACACTCAACGCACAACTGGGTGTGATGAAAAGGATAGTACCTCAGGTTCCACGAGTTCGACATCTTGTGGTCAATCAAGTTCTCCAAAATTTGTTGAAAGGAGAACATGTTTTAAATGTGGAGAATTTGGGCACATCATCAAAAACTGCCCAAATGCTCCAAAGAATAAATTTGTTGAGAAAACTCCACCTGAAACAGTTCATCCTCAACGTCGGTCAGTTTCACCTAAACATGATAAACGAACTGTAAAAGAACAAGAAACTAAACAACGACGTAAGAACATGAAAACCGTTGAAAAAGCCTTGAAATCTGAAGTTAAAACAGTTAACAGGGAACCAAGTGTGTCACAACCTGTAAAACCAGAAGCTTCAAAAACTGTTTACACTCAAACTGGTAGGCAAAAACAAACTTGGTTACCTAAGGGGGTTGACAATTCAGGGAGAGCAGTTGTTCTTGAAAATCATCAAGAGATTGATATCACGTTTCGTGATGCTCAGGGACGACCCAAGACCACTAAGGCTTGGGTCCCCATCCTCAACTGATGTTTTTTTAAATGACATGTGCAGGGTGTTCCAGGAGGAACTATTAATAGTCATTGGATTGTTGATAGTGGAGCATCCCAGCACATGACTGGCGACTTACGGCTCTTATACGACGTGAGATATATTAGAGGAGGGTATGTCGCATTTGCGGGAGACAAAGGCGGATTCATCACTGGAGAGGGAAGTATCTCCAATGGTATTGTGTGCTTCGATAAGATCAATTATGTTAAGCAAATTGATCATAATCTTCTCAGTGTGTCGCAAATCTGCGATAAAAAGTTCTCAGTGCATTTTGATGATGCCGGCTGCTATGTGCTGAAACCTGGATTCAAAATTCCACAAGAATGGATTCTCTTATCGGCTCCGAGAGTTAATGATCTTTATATTCTCGACATGAGCCAGGCGATTACAACATCAGCTCAAGTCACTTGCTTTGTCTCGAACGCCACAGAAAAGGAGTCTATATCTTGGCACAGAAGAATGGGACACATTCACTTGAGAAAGATGAACCATTTGGTGAAAAATAATCTTGTGAATGGTGTGCCTGTGAGAAGTTTTCATTTACAAGATATCTGTGTCTCGTGCCAAAAAGGGAAGCAAACAAAGAAGTCTCACCCTTTGAAGAAAATCAACAATGTCAGCATACCTCTTGAACGTCTTCATATGGCTCTTTTTGGACCTATGAAGCACAAGACAACATTCGGAGATGCTTATTGTCTAGTTGTTACTGATGATTATTCTAGATTTTCTTGGGTATCCTTCATGGCACACAAGAGTGAAACTCCTGGCATCCTCAAGGATCTTCTTACAATGTTGGAGAATCTCTATTCGTTGAAAGTGAGGAGGATCCGAAGCGACAATGGAACCGAATTCAAGAATCAAGTTATGCATGAGTTTTGTACTTCTAAAGGCATTCTTCATGAGTACAGTTCTCGTTATACTCCACAACAAAATGGTGTCGCGGAGAGGAAGAATCGGACGATTATCGAAACTGCAAGAACAATGTTAGTAGAGTCGGAACTCCCTATTCAATTCTGGGGGGAGGCTGTATCGGCTGCATGCTACACGTTAAACAGAGTTCTTACAGTAAAGAGACATGGCAAAACTTGCTTCGAACTCCTTCAGAAAAGAAAACCGGATCTTTCTTACCTAGAACCATTTGGTGCTCCATGTACTATGATTGAGCCGGATGGAAAGTTTGGAGCTAGAGCTATCGAGGGTTTCTTCCTTGGATATGATACTCTGAATTTTCGTGTTTGGAATCTGGCTACCAGAAAGATTGAGCTATGGAGTGAAGTGAGGGTTCAAAGGTACACGAGTCCTGTTAGGGCTCCGGGTGATCCGTGGATGTTCGATTATGATGGACTATTTGACTCCTTCAATCTGCCAACCTTTGACGAAGAATCAGCAGCGGCTAGAATGTTGTTTGAATGTGACAACGCTGCTGACTCGCCTTTGGTTAGACCTATTGTTGTTGACCCACAAGCTTCTTCGTCTGTCAACAATATGGTTGAAAATGAGGTTTATGAAGATGCTGCTGATTATAATGAATCTTCTGAAGATGATGAATATCATGATGCAGCTGAAGGATCTTCGGCTCAAGCTGCTCCTGTTCAAGGTGGCTCTGTAGATACACCTCATATGCAGAAAGTAGACACTGCTGAAGGGAATGCATCCACCTCTACACACATTCCTGGTGTGGAGTTGGTTGTTGATCTTAATCTTAACAATTTGGGTATCAATGCACGTGTGTCAGAAAATCCTGAAATGAGGATTCACGATACCCACCCCCAGCAGAATATTATAGGAGATGTCCATCGCGGTGTGCAGACGCGTAATCAGCTAAGAAACAACCGGAATGCTGGTTTGTATTCAGCCATAAGAGAATCTGGTCTTCAGAATGACTGGTCCTTCGCGTGTTACGTGTCACAAGAAGAACCAAAATCGTGGAAAGACGCTTTGAAAGACAATGCTTGGGTTGAAGCCATGCAGGAAGAATTGCAGCAATTTCAAAAGCTTGGTGTTTGGAAGCTTGTTGAAAGACCTGAGAACTACAAGAAAATTGGCACTCGATGGGTTTTCAAATGCAAGAAAGACGATCGTGGAGTGGTTATTCGGAACAAAGCACGTTTAGTCGTTCAAGGTTTTCGTCAGATAGAAGGAATCGACTACAACGAAGTCTATGCACCTGTTGCACGTCTGGAAGCAATTCGGATCTTTCTGGCTTATGCCTCATTCAAAGGATTCAAGGTTTATCAGATGGACGTGAAAAGTGCATTCTTACATGGTGTGGTTGAAGAAGAGGTGTACGTCGAACAGCCCCCAGGTTTTGAAGATCCTATCCATCCCGATCGGGTTTGGTTGCTCAACAAAGCTCTCTATGGTCTTCATCAAGCACCGCGAGCTTGGTATGCAACCTTATCTACCTATCTGCTGGAGAATGGTTTTCGAAGAGGTCTTATCGACTGTACTCTTTTCATCAAAGAACAAGATGGAGATCTTCTTCTGGTACAGGTATACGTTGATGATATTATTTTTGGTTCTACTAATGATGTCTTGTGTAGGAATTTCGAGCGCATTATGCAGGATAAATTCGAGATGAGTGCTATGGGGGAAATGACTTTCTTCTTGGGTCTACAAGTGCAACAAACTGAGTCTGGGATATTCATCCATCAGACTAAATATGTCGGTGACATCTTGAGCCGGTTCCAGATGTCTGATGCAACGCCCATTGGTACCCCATTGCCACAAAATCATGGAATTACTCCAGACTTGAAGGGTGAAGCTGTTAGCCCCTCATACTATCGCGCAATGATCGGATCTCTTATGTACCTCACAGCATCAAGGCCAGGCATAATGTACCCAACGTGCCTGCTTGCCAGATATCAAGTTAACCCGAAGGCCTCACATCTTGCAGCTGCAAAAAGGATTTTTCGTTATTTGAAGGGTTACCCTGACACCGGTCTATGGTACCCTAGGGATAATAACTTTGACTTGATCGCATTCAGTGATTCTGATCATGGCGGATGCAAAATCGACGGCAAATCCACAACGGCTGGATGTCAGTTTTTAGGAAATCGCCTAGTCACATGGCAGTGCAAGAAGCAGACGTGCGTCGCTACATCAACATGCGAAGCTGAATACATTGCTGCCTCAAGTTGTTGCTCCCAAGTTCTTTGGATCCAACAACAATTACGCGACTACGGTTTTGAATTCCTAACTACTCCTATTTACGTTGATAATTCTGCTGCATTACAGATCACTAGAAATCCTGTGCAGCACTCAAAGACCAAACACATCGAAATCAAATATCACTTCATACGTGATTGCTTTGAGAAAAGGCTAATCGATGTCGTTAAGGTCCACACCGATGACCAACGTGCCGACCTTTTTACCAAAGCATTTGACAAATCAAGATTTGACTTTTTATTATTGGTAAACGGCATTAAGGTCAAGCAAGAGTTAACCAACATCGGAAAGTCATTTTTGTAAATACCTTTGTGTTGTTAAATTTTATCTTGGTTTGTTGATTTTAGGGGGAGTAAATATCCAAAAATTTGAAAAATCCAAAAACATTGAAAAATTTCAAAAACCCAAAAACAATAGAAAAACAAAAATGAGTTTCCTGGCGAGCAAAAGAGAAAATGATAGTACATCAGTGGTCTGTCTAAACCTCTTTAATCCTTAAATGCAAAACGATAAGCAGCTCTATATAAGATGTATCGGTAGGCTCACAATCATTTTAAAGTGTGCAGGGTGATATAAACCTTAATCGACTGAAGACTGGGTGGGAACCATTCATTGGCATATGGTCTTGGTACCGAAATTTCGTTTGAGAGATTGCCGAGGTTCTGAGATATTCGGTCTTTATGCTGCTTATCATCTGGGTATCATGGTTGTATCTTTTACCGAAAAATAACGGGGACGCAAGTCTAGATCTTCCATGATACTATACATACGTGTACATACTGCATTTGACCTCAATAAGTGATCAACAATCACATGTCCAAACAAAATAAGTGATAAATTATCACAGATTCTTTGCGGGAGTCAAGTTCGTCTCTCTGCTGTACGAAAGTACTGACCTGTTCACGGACTTGCTCCTGTGCCCTCATGCATCGAAAATCAAGTTCCTCATCAATAAGTGATTCTATCACATAGGGCTTGTTTTCAAATCAAAATAAGTGAGAATCTCACATCATATACGGTCAAACAGATGATAATCGGTATACTCACCGGTAAGATGAACCCTCGTGCATACCTTGATACGGGAATGTGTCGTGATGTGGATGAACACCGGTCGGTAAGTATAAATCATACCTTAACGTATCTCCTCGCCATGATTACAAATGATAAGTTGAGCTTATGTGGACAACAATACCGATAATCGTTATAGGATGCTTATCTAAATGTTAACTAACTGAACAACAAGAGCGTTTTGGCATGACCGTTCACTGATATGATTCTCTTACCCTCGAAACTCGCAAAAAGAATGTCTGTATATATTTATTTACTGCTTAATCTTTATTGTTTTATTTTAAACAGTTTCGTCGTTTGGTGCATATCAGCACGACATTAGCGGTGATGTCGTTTGATAACACTCAAAGGATATTAAAATTGTTGACTTTTAATTTATTCAAAAATACCAAAAAGATTTTAGGTGTGTTTTGATATAATCTTTATAAAAGCCAAAAAGATTTTATTTCTACTTTACTTTCGATCGTACGTTGTTGGAGCTTGAATCTTCGTTACCTGAAACCTGACTGAAAACCGAATTGACTAAATCTTCATAAACGGTCGAAATTTGCAAGTTTTTGAAAGTTAAATCTCAAATTGACAAATTTATTAAACTTTCATACTGTCGGACGGTGTTTGATTGTGACATGGTCATTCGTGTGTCATTTGCTTATACTAACTATTCCAAGCAGTTGTTCTCATTATGCGTTTAGATTTCTGGCATGTGCAGATTCTAAAGGCAAGGAGAACATAGTCGATGACAAGCTTCGGAATGAAGACACAACGTGAAGGCGCTCAGAAGATAAAGATGATCGAGTTGCCGCTGACTATCATCAACACCACAAGGATCTCACTTCATAAAGATCAAGACTTTCACGAGCATAACTCAAGGAGGAGCCTATGCCAAGGGGGAGTTTGTCAACACACTTCCTACATGATACGGGTAGTTTGTTGATACACTCTCTGCTTTCAAGACGTGAAGACTTTGAAGATCCTCCGACATTGAAGACTTGAAAGGACATCAGAGTCTTGAAGACACGAAGATTAAAGATAATCAAGATCGAGACAAAGCTACAGCCAAGGGGGAGTTTGTTGATGCACTTGTGTCTGTACTTTGTCTGTATTCGGTCACGATGTAAACGATGTCCTTGTTAGTCATGTAAGTTTGACTAAGTCAACCATCCTCCGGTTTGACTTGGTCAAACAGTTTGTATATGGTTGTATAATGCTTTGTGTCGAAGGATAAGTCATCGAAGGATTGTGAATATCCTTCGATGAGCTCGAAAGATATCATTCGATGGATGGACTTCGAAGGATATGCCATCCTTCGAAGTATATGGATCTTTCGATGGCTTTGTGATCGACAGATGATCTATCGATCAGTCAACTTGATCCTTCGACCATGCAGCCTGTGCTGGGTATATATATACCCATGCAGTGTGTGTTCAACAGAAGAGAGACAGGGACGAGAGACAGAAAGATACACTCGAGAGATAGTGAGAGCATTCTGTCAAGAACACACACACATTAGAGAGTTTGCAATACTGAGTTGTAAACCTTGTGCTTGTAACCGGAACCTTTCATACGCATTAATACAAGTGGTGTTAATCGGTGAACCTTGTGTGTTTTGTGTTTATACTTGTCTCGACTCGGTTGCACTCTAGCTTGGATTCCGCACTTGCTAGTGTGTTAATATAACAGGGTTAAGGTTTAACCTCATCCTCCACGAGGGACCTACAAGTGTTAAACCTATCATGTTTCAGACACTTGGATGGAACAAAAAAATAAGTAAAAATGAACCGAGGTGTCCATCAGTTTCACAAAAAAAAGATATGAACCAAAGTTTCCATCAATTTCAAAAGATGCTTTCGGCTTTCAATTTGGTTCTCCACAATCATATGGATATTAGGTGTGTAATAAACCTACGAAAGTTATAGGTATGTGGGTTATGTATATAAGATTGTGATGTTGTGAATTCATTCATATTCTTTACACAAAAATACATGTCATATATGGCAGATTACAAGAGGAAATGAGAGCATTGCAGGAGATATTTGTGTGTCTAAACTAGGAAATAAGACTACACGTTTGAATATTTATGCCTTTGACTGAGTCCCTATAATGTCGCATTTCCTTATACGCCCTTGCGAGATGGAGGATCCTTCAAATACAACAATCTTGGATCTGTTACGTAGAATCGACACTCTTGATAGTGGCTTAGTAAGTAAGTCCGCAAGTTGGTCTTGCGAGCTGATGTGAAGAATACGTAAGTGACCATCCGGTACTTGTTCCTGTACAAAATGACAATTAAGAGCCACATGCTTCATAAATGAGTGGTAAACCAAATTAGCACACAAATATGTGGCCTCTGTATTATCATAAAATAAGCTTGGTGTATTTTTAGTAGAGATCCCTAGTTATGTGAGTAAGTTCTTTAGCCATGCTAGTTCTGCAAAAGCATTAGCCAAAGATTTGTATTCGGCTTCCATAGAGGACCGAGAGACTGACTTTTGTCGGGTAGATTGGTACCAAGATAAAGTACATAAGTAGTAGTGGACCGACCGACATCATGCATGTGATACCACCCCAATCAAAATATGAAAAGGCCGAGAGATAGAGAGAGGATTTTCGTTTTAGTATGAGGCCATGATGAATAGTCTCTTTAAGTAGCGAAGGACCCGTCTAAGAGCTTTCCAGTGAGCTTGTCTAGGAGCGTGCATGAATTGTGAGAATTCATTGAAAGCAAAAGACATGTTCAAGCGAGTAAATGCAATATATTGAAAGGACCTGACAAGTTTATGGTACAACGTAGCATCAAATGATGATGAGTTATTTGGTGATTAAGGGTCGGTGACACTAAGATGAGTGGTGACATCTTTAGCACCTTCCATGTGAAAGTGGGAGAGAATGTTTTGGATGTGGCGATGTTGAGACAAGAATAGACCGTTATGTGTAGGAATTACTTCCACACCTAAGAAATGATGAACGATACCAAGATCCTTGATGGAGAATTGATTGCCTAAAGTTGTGATAAATTTGTCTAGGAATTGGGAATTATATAACATAAGGACAATGTAATCAACATAAATCATAAGATAGCACATGGCATTTGGCTTTTGGTAGTTGAAAAGAGAAGCATCGGCTAAGGAGTTTTGGATTCAAAACCATAGAAGGAAGTTGGTAAGGTTGATGTATCATGCTCTTGGTGGTAGTTTTAGACCATATAATGACTTTTTGAGTTTGCATATATGACTAGGGAAATTGAGGATTAACATAACCCGGTGGTTGGGTCATAAACAAATCCTCGTGGAGTGTACTATGTAGAAAAGCATTGCTAACACCGAGTTGACATAATAACCAGTTTTTGGAATGAGCTACCAAAAGAACGGTATAGATTATCACACCTCAACCGATGGCGGAAACATCGGAGCGAGACGAAAACGAGATTGTAAACGACTATTTGTGACAAGTATTTTATAAGCAAAATTGTTTTCATTATTAAAGCGAAGATACAATGCTTGGAAACAAAATACAACATCTTGTAACATAGAAATCAAAGTACAATACATGAACTAAAATTTAAAGAGCTTTCTAGCCGTCTTATTAGATTTCTTTCAACGTGACGTCATCAAGATCCTTTAATATAAATTAAAGTACATGTCAAAACAAAAGAGCGTTGACGAGTATACAAGTTTGCATTACTAGCATAAGTATAAGAAGTTTAAACAAATCCCATGGCATAATCGTATACTAAGGCACATCATTACAACACTAGCATGCGTCACATAATTGTCAACCCAAAGATTCCGCTAGCGTAATCTTGTCGTCGCAACGACAAGACCGTTTTCGTATAACTTAACATGACCCAAAGAATACTGTCGGTGTGATACTCCTATAGCGCTATTCATGTGAAGGTAGGCTTTAATGACAAGAATAGTGCAAGTAAGGCTTCTAGCATGTACGAAACTCTAAGCATCACGTATTAAGCATGTATAATGGATTGTTTGTTTGTGTCAAGCATGTTTGTATGTGATTGTGTGAATTTAATATGTCATATGTATTGCACCCCAAAAGTGTCTAAAATAAAAGGGTCATGTACATTCACGGTTTGCAAAGCTTCCAAACGACGCGCGAGTAAAGAGTCTTGAGTGTGGGGAGTGCCAAGTTAACCTTCATAAGGAAAACGGGGGCGTGTAAGTTTGGTGGATTATGGATATTAGAGTATGAACATGAATATAGTACGATAAATGACAAGAATTTACACGAAAAGTCATCTTTGTCTAAGTACTCACTTGGACACCATAATCGAGTTTTTTCATGGGCACCAAATCGCCCATTGGAAGTCCAAATCATGAGGAAACTTAATCCAAAGATGAATATACCATGACACATCACTTTTAACCATGAGTTTGGTTAAAGTGACGATTCGGTTTAAGGTTTATGCATTGAGCCTATTGTTATTTAGGGAGCCATAAAGATGGTCATGGAAAGAGGTAGGATGATAAACATCCATTGAGTCTCATTGTATGATTCACTAAAGTACAAGTTTATCAACATGGTTGATAAACTCGGTTGGTCATGAATGATAATAATAAGAACATTAGCCTACTAAATCTACAAACGACCAAGTGAGCAAACTAGATGCGTGCATCCCAAACATGGAAAGTGTTTGGGGACGTGATGTAGTCTTGTCCCTTAGCTGGAAATCGTTTGAGGATTTAATAGTATGAACATGGCAAATTAGCAAGTGAGGTAGGTGGAATCATAGTTGGAGAACCTAGGTTTCCATTGTTCACACCTTACCAAAACACAAGTCTTTCAATATTGAGGATTGGAGACTTGGATTGGTTTCAACACATGAAGGTTGTTTGGAACCTTTTCAAAATAGAAAGTTTAGAGAATGTTTACACCTCTAAACTTTATAGAAATCAACTATACTCAAGCTCCCCAACCATGGACTTGGTTAGAAGCAAGGTAGGTATAAGATTTCACAAGTTTATAAAAGTTTAAGTAAAGTTTTCTTCAAAACAGAAAGTTTGAGCCTCAAAATAGCGATGTTCCACCTTAGTTTACCATGGTAAACTTGTGGAAATACTCCTAGAGGTGTTCCAAGTTTTCAAGAAGAATAAGAAGTGAAGAAACTTGAAGAAAAGTGAGATGAGAGCTCACTTTGGAACTTAAGTATAATATGCCTTCACTTGTATTTTCAGCTGATTAGAATGCGTTTTGAGAGTGTTTGAGGGCTTGGAAAAGTGAAATGGAGGTGTAGGAGGCTTGGTTATATAATGGTGAAGTAGGGTTTGAGTTTTAATGGAGATAGAAGGTGATTGGGGAAGAAAAAATGTGGAAAAATTGGCCAACTAGTATGCAAGAAACAATATTTTGCGGATTGATGCTTCTCGCCACCCGCGGCGGAGAAGGCTTAGTCTGTCGCCACTGCGAGAAGCCCTTTTTATCGCCCAAGTTTGGGTTTTCATATTTTGGCCCCCCAAACTTCTATATGTTGGTCATTTTATGCTTAAAATTGTGTTTTAATGTGTTTTCAAGCATACAACGCTTCTGAAAGTATGGTTTACGTATCATGTATGTATGAATGAGAATTCGAGCATATAAATAGTCTCGGTTTGCACATAAACATGTATCCAAAGTTTGATTGCGTATAAGTATAAATATAACAAGTGTAAGTATAATAAGTGAATTTTCATTATGATCAAAGTCTCGGATTACAAGATTGGAAACAAAATATGAATACGACACGATTACAAGTTTTCAAATTTAGAAATACTATTACAACTTTCTAAATAAGGAAAGTACGGAAATGCGAAGCGTTACATAGATGGTCATAGGTTTCGTTATGGGGCTAAATGTATCAAAGTATTATTTCCCTATTGTTGGACAAAACGTTGGCCACCAGATGGACTCTGTAATGGACTTGTCGGGATTTCACTTGATGCGAAATACCCATTTGCAACTAGTTGGTGTTTTGGAGTTAGATGATATAAGTTCCCATGGTTAGTTTTGGATAAGAGCATTAAACTCATAATCCATGACGTTTTTCCATTAAGGGTATTTGAAGCTTGAGTGTGAGTGGTGGGTTCAAAAGTGGGTGGAGTGTGGTCAAAATATTTCGAGTTTAATTTTTTTGTTCAGTGTGGTCGAGAGGTAGGTTCAACAGTGGTGCTTAGGTTTGAAAAGGAAGCGGAAGTAGTGGGTGGGTGGGATCGTTTATAGGTGAGGGTTGGGATTCGGTAGAGGTAACAGGTTGTAGTGAAACCGAGGAAGTAGGGGTGTGTGGTGGTGTAAGTGTGTGAAGGGTGGGGATGGAATTGGTTATATGGTTTGAAGTAGTAGGTGGAGGTTGATGATGCATGGGGATGATTAAAGGGTCGGGGTTAACGTATACATGAGTATGGGGATGTGAAATTGGAAGGTTGTCAGTAGTGTTATTTTTTGGTAGGGAATTTATTTGCACATTGGGAGGTGAAAGGAAGACATCAACAGTGGGAAGGATATTCGTGGATGGACTTCCATTTTTAATGGAAAAATGCGTTCAACGAAACCGACATGGCGGGAGTGATAGATATGAGATACGTGGTCAGAACACTTGTACGCGCATTTGGAAGTTGAGTAGCCCAAAAGATGCATTTAATGGATTTTGGATGTAACTTGGAAGCCGCATATGGTCGTAACCATAGGAAGCACAAGCAACCAAACAGTTGTAGTATTGTGTAGGTTGGTGGAGTAGTGTACAACCGACCATAAGGTGTTAGTACATGCGTCTGTCGACTTCGTCTTGTATCGAGTCTTGTGTTTAGAATGTTAGATCAGTGCACGTATTACGAGATTGTGTAATTTAGCTTGAAGGTGGTGATTCCGCTTGAAAGAGGCTTGTGCAGTCTCAAGCGAAATCAACATATTAGATTTCGCTTGAACTGACATCTTGGCACTCTCAAGCGAAATCTGATTACTATATATATCCTTCAAGCTGAATCATTTGTAACAGTTTCCGGTTGAGCCACGAAGTGCTTCCGAAGTGTCGTCTCAGTGTTAAACGTTTGATAATAAATACTACGACAGTTTTAAGTGATTTACTAGCTGAATTGACCTCGGTTTGTTTGTTTCCGCCTTTCAAACAGAGCAAAACTCTTCTGATCGACTTGTTCGGGTCTAAAAACGATCCTACAAGTGGTATCAGAGCTCAGGAAGGAGAGTTCTTATCAATTCAGTCGAAAATTCTGATTTCTACACCTTCTTTTTCAAAATTTAAAACTTGTTACCGTTAAAATCGGCTAAAATTCTCACAGTTTGTGCGCATTAGTGTTTTAACAAAGCCTTGAAAGTTTCAGGCCTAAAATCGATCTAAAACTTACAAAAATTTGAGTTTTCACTTGAAATCATGTACGAGATGATGACATCAACAGCTCTTCAAGCGAAATCTGTCTTATATTTCACTTGAAAACTGGGATTTCGCTTGAGTTTTTGACCTGTTTTCACTTCAAACCTTCCATTTCGCTTAAGTTGGCTATTTCGCTTGAGTGTTCTCGCTTGAAACTCCTGATTTCGCTTCAAGAGTATCATCCAATTTGAATGTATGTTTCTTCAAGCGAAATAGGGTATTTCGTTTGAACTGAGTCTTGCTTGAACAGGGACTTTAGCTTGACTTTGTGATTCCGCTTGAACCAACTGTTTTGACAAATTTTTGAAAATCCGAAACATGGACGAAGATTTCTATAACGCATTTGCTACTCCGGTTAATCCTATCACTTTGGCACAGAACACGATGTTGGAAAATGAAACGGGAACGATGCAAAAACCGCCTAAACTTATGAACATCGAGGAGTATAAGGGTTGGGAAGGACGGTTTGAGAATTGGGTACAAGCGAACTACTTAGATGCTTGGGAATGTGTCGAGACGAAATACATTAGACCAACAAATGATGATGAAGAGGTTATAGCAATTAAAGATCTAGGTGCCGATGCTAGAAAGAAATACAAAGATGAGAAAATGATGCTAAGTCTTTTACAACAAGCTGTGAAGGAAGATATCTTGGTTTTATTGCAACATAATGGAACTTCTTACTCAATCTGGAAAGCATTAAGATCGAAGTTTCATGGTAGTCAAGAGATGGTTAAAAACAAGAAATCGCTTTTGAAGAAAGAGTTTGATCTGTTTCGTGGGTTGAAGAATGAGAACACAAAACAAATCATAGAAAGATATTGCAATCTGCTAGCAAACATGAAGAGATTGAGCATTGAGAAAGATAATGAGGAGTTGATTGAGAAGTTAGCTGATGCATTACCATATGAGACTTGGGGCACATATCTCATGATGCTTAGAAAGAAGAAAGGTTTTAGCAGTTTGACACTGAGTAAATTCATTGAAAAGATTGAGGCTCAGGAGATGGAACAGAGAAAGGTTTTAAGAATGAAAGATTTCAATGGTTAACAAGATATTAGTCTTTACTACAAAGGTGGTGTCAGTGATAAATCCACCAACTTGTCACCTAAGGTTCAAACAGCATTTAATGCAAAGAGTTCATCAGAAAGTTCATCCAAATGATCAAACAGCAACACAAGTTTTTCTTCATATCCATCCTTTGATCATAACATTTCAGCAACAAAGAATGGCAAGACGTTACAATGCAATGTTGTACTGAATCTGGAAAATGATGAAGATTATTCAGCAGAAATGGCTAAGAGTCACATGTCTTTGTTGGGAACTGTGTTGGAATCATATGGTAGTTTTGTTGCAGGTCGAATCGCGAATCCAATGCTTACAAAAGAGGATTATGATCAAATCGACGCTGAGGAAATGGAATTGATGGATATTAAATGGTGTTTGGCGAGCGTGTTAAGACGAGCTGAGAAATTTAAACAGATCACAGGAAGAGATGATTTACGTGAAGCTAATATTTCTACTTTAGGTTTTGATAAATCTAAAGTCACTTGTTTTCGTTGCAGGGAAAAAGGACACTTCAAGAGGGAGTGCAAAAACCGCGAAGCAAGTGGAGCTCAAAATCCGTTCAACAACAACAATGATTACTATAGAAAAGCCATCTATCATCAAGTTGCACAACAACAACAAGAACCGCAAGTGGCACATGGAAGAAAAGTGATTGAAGAATCTTCAAAGAGAGCTTGTATGGTGAATCAGGATGACACAGAGCCAACAAAAGGTTTCAGTTGGGACAAATATATTTCAGATGACAACAAAGAATGCCTGATAAACCAAGATGATGAAAAGTTGCCTGAAGGTTTTAGCTGGGAAAATTTCAACTGGGATAATTATGATCCAAACAAAGATTCAAATCACAAAGCGTATGTTGCTCGAGTTGAAGAAGATAGTGATGATGATAGAGAGTATCATGCAAGAAGTTTGGCAGCTCATATCAAAATGATGGCAGAAAGTGATAGTGAAGATGAAAAAACCAAAAAGAAAAAGAAAAAGATCAAAACACCGGTCAGCAGTGATGATGAAGCTGTTACAGTGATAAAGAAAAAGCTCAAGGAAGTTCAAAAGTTCAAAGTTGATGAAGAAGTTGATGCTAAAAAGATTCAGGTGAAGTGTGAAAATTGTGAAGTTGTAAAGAAACAGAAAGTGAGTTGATGAACAACATGAACAGGCTGAAAGAGTCTTATGATGTTCTGAACAAAGCCATGAATCATTACAATCAATCAAGTGAAGAACAAGCCACAACAATGAAGACACTTCAGGGAGCCTTCATGATAAAGCAGAAAGTTGTGAACAACTACATCGAGAAGTGTGCTGTGCTAGAACAGAAACTTAAGACACAAAGAATTGAAACTGAAAGAGTTAATCGTTTGTTGAAAAGTTACTCCTGTACTTCTTATGTTATTGACAGGATCTATCCAACAGTAGAAGGCATGAAGGCATTTGAAGATAATGAAGTAACTGAAGAACAAAAAGTTTCTGAAGAAAAGATTCCTGAAAAGAAGAAAGAAAAGAAGAAGGATAACAAAGAAAAGACTTCTGGTAAGAAACAAGGTTTCAGTTACAACAAGTGTCCACCCCCGCTTGAAAATGGATATTCTCCGAGAAATCCAAATTCAGAAAGAGTCGAAAAGGCAACAAATTTACAGTGGGAGTCGGAGTCTACAGTCAACTTGCAAGAAAATATTGATGTCACGTTTACATCATCTGACACTGATCATAAGTCCGAGTTAATAAAGAAAATGGTTGATCAGGTGTTGGAAAAAGATGAAACTGAGGAGTCAAAGTTGGAGTCAAACTCAGAGTCAAAGTCAGAGTCAAAGTCAAAGTCTGATTCTGAAAGTTCGAGTTCGACAGTCAACAGTCCAAAATATTCGGTTAAAAGAGTTTACAACAAAGAATTTCTATTATCAAAGTCTAATTTGAATGACAAAACGTTTAAAGTTGCATATACTTTGAATGGTTCTGACAAATTATATTTTGATGAGGAATTTCCAATAAGAGGTGTTAAACCTGAAATGATTAAAAAGGTTTTCAAACTAACAGAAATTAATTTTTCTGAAATAAAAGATGTAAATCTTAATGATAAACCTAAAAAATACACCTCAAGAGTTCAACAAAGAGAAAACAAAAAAAAGGGTTACAGTTCTGGTTCTGGTTATAGAAAGAAATCAAACCATAACAGTAATTTCAAAAAGAAAGGATTGGGATTTATTCCTTCAGAAAAACAGAAAAATGAAAAATATATTCGTGATTTTAAATCAAAAATGATATTTGTTTCAGGTACATCTACTGAGGAAGAGAAAGAAAATATGTTCAGGAACCAATCAAACAGAGAATTTCTTGCTAAGAAGCAAGAAGAGATGAAGTTTGTTGATCAGATGAAAGAGACGAGAACTTGTTTCAAATGCAAAAATGTTGGACATATTGCCAAAGATTGTTCAAAGGCAATAAAATCAAGACAGGTAGTTTCTCGTAACTTGAAAAACAAAGAGGTTGAGTTTGAACCACCAATTGATAGAACAGAATTATTCAAAAATTCATTTTTTGAGATTGGTGAATGTTCAAACAGGTTTTATAAAAAGAAGGGAAATCTTGACAACCAAAAATGGGTTGTAAGAAATCAGATGGTAGTTCTAACAATGATTCTGATTCTTCAAAATCAGAGGAGCTATCTTCTGGCGATGAATCTGATTCCACAAAATCAGAGGAGCCACAAGTTGAAATTAAAAGTGAAAAGTCAGTACCGACTGTGGATGATGTGAATTTTCCACCACTTCGGGCTGAAATTTTTAAGAAAAGAGTTGGTAAAATTGAAATATCAAATCAATTTTTCTCAGACAAAAATGATTTTGATATTGAAAAAGCCTTCAATTCCAAAGTTCATAATATTTTTGGAAAAATGGTTGACAGGAAGGTCAAAGGAGTGAAGGAGTTTTATGAGAAGAAGATGAAGAAAGATAAAGTTGAACCATCCCTGGTTTGTGACTGGGATGGTACATATTACGAACAGTAAGTCTGAGGACTTGCCAGAGCTCCCAAGTTGGTAATCGTGGAGCATGAATCGGCATCTTTCTTATGTTTTTGAAATATTGAAAATTGGTCAAAAGTATGACTTGCCGGAACTCCCAGGTTGATAAGTGAGGAGTAGGAATCGGCATTCTGAGAATTCAACCTTCATATGGTAACTTACAAGTGGTATTGGTTGGTAAGCCATGAGGTTGAAAATTTTGGTTGAAAAAGTTTTTTTACCTAGAAGTGGTAAAATCAAGGTCATTAGGTTGAACTTGATTGGATTATTCTTACAAATGGTAAATCAGGGACATTAATTTGTATCTGATTTCCTATAAGTGGTTGAACGACAATGTGATGAACCAAACCCCTAACCTACAAATGGTTAAAATCAATCAACAAAACTTATTTTCCGGAAAAACCATTTGACTAAAAGAAACTTGAGTGTTTTGAAATCAATGGGAAAATAGTTTGTTGTGAGGGGGAGTTCTGATTGTTTATGCCAAGTGGATGGCGAATTGATGCGATTTGATATCGGTTGTCAATTTTTTTAAAACAAACTGTACAGGTAGAGTATCAAAATTTGTTTTCAAATTTCCTAAAATGTGTTTGCATTTTAGGGGGAGTAAAAAATTTTAGAAAATCCAAAAACATTTGAAAATTTGAAAAGGTAAAAAACATGATAAAATGAAAAATGAGTTTTGTTGTATAGAAGAGGAAATGATAGTACATCAGTGGACGATCATGGCATGCTAAAGAAATGGAAAGTCAAAATGTGATAAACGGTCTCACTGATGATATGTCAGTAGGTTTTTACAAATTTAGTAGATTGTGACGAGATATAAACCTAAATTTCAAACTTGCTTATATCGTGGGGAAACATCTCTCGGATATATGGGTAACCCCCGAAATCTTGTTTGAAAGGTCCCTCTTTCTGAGATATTAGGTCTTTATACTCAGTGATATCTGGGGTATTATCCCGGGACTTCTGATAATGCGGAAGCAATGGCCTAGTCCCCGGAGAATACTTTACTGCTTGCTTGAAATATAGCACCGCCCTCAGCATAAAATGATGAGACAATAAAATTGCTAATCAATGATGTTGTAAAAAAGATCCTCTAAAGGGGACACACCAAAAGTCGAGCCGTCATCTCTCTGCTGAACGGAAGTTCTGACATGAGCTCTCACGGTTTCGCAATTTAACCTCTTACAGATATCATATGTGGTATACTCACATGTAAGACTGAATATTGGGATCTCGATACGGGAGTATATTCTGAGGTGGGACACGCGATTAAGTTTAAGTATCTAAGACATTAATCTCGTATCTCGAAGCAGTTGAACTTTGTGTGAAAATTTAAGTGGACCAGTATACTGACAATCTACGTGAATCATTTAAAACTTAAAATGTTTAAAGCTTAATGGTGTTAGTGATTTGTCTCATAAACTGATATGATCCTCTTACACAAACTCACAAAAATAGTGTGTGTAAATATTTCTTTATTATAAAAAATCCAAAAAGATTTTAGTGAGTTTTAGCATAAATTTTGAAAAATTCAAAAAGATTTTCGACAACTGGTGTTGGAGAGCTGATTTTCAAAATTCCAAGTGCTAAACATGATGACATTTGGATTGGGAGAGTATAAATGAAAAAATATTTTGTAAAATTGTCTACAATTGGTCATCAGAAGCCTATCTATGCTAAATCATTTTGACTATATTTGATGGGGAATTTGAATATATATAAATGTTTAACTGTTAAATCATTTGTGAAATTTATTGTTAGGTAGAGTTTTTGTGCAGGGTATAGCCAAGAATCGTTTCTGTACCTGTGGAAAGTGTGAGCCAGGTTACGATTCTGGAACTGCTGATGATGATGAACTTAAGGAATCAAGAGATCTGATCAAGAGAATTAGAAAGCTCAAGAGCCAGACTCTGATCCTGGAAATCATCAACATTCGAGGGAGAGGTTATCTGTTGATGATAAAAAGAGAAGAGAAAGTTTTGAGGATACTTACAGCGTCAGATACTTTAAAGACTTCAAGAGGACTGATAAAGACTGAAGATGCGAAGACTCGACACTCTAAGACTCGTCAACATTCGAGGGGGAGTCTGTTAGTGCATGGGTCTGTCGACTTCGTCTTGTATCGAGTCTTGTGTTTAGAGTGTTAGATCAGTGCACGTATTACGAGATTGTGTAATTTAGCTTGAAGGTGGTGATTTCGCTTGAAAGAGGCTTGTGCAGTCTCAAGCGAAATCAACATATTAGATTTCGCTTGAACTGACATCTTGGCACTCTCAAGCGAAATCTGATTACTATATATATCCTTCAAGCTGAATCATTTGTAACAGTTTCCGGTTGAGCCACGAAGTGCTGCCGAAGTGTCGTCTCAGTGTTAAACGTTTGATAATCAATACTACGACAGTTTTAAGTGATTTACTAGCTGAATTGACCTCGGTTTGTTTGTTTCCTCCTTTCAAACTGAGCAAAACTCTTCTGATCGACTCGTTCGGGTCTAAAAACAATCCTACATAAGGTGATTTGAAATCTAGAATTTTGTGGGAAGACGATTGATGAGATGGACCGATGTTTGGAACGCACAAGAACCAAAAGTAAGTGGTAAGTTAGCGTGATGTGAGAGATAACTAGTTTCGACAATGTGTCAATGGTGTCTCTCAACTACACCCTTTTGTTCCGAAGTGTGAGTGCATGGGAGTGGTAAATGAGATATTCCATTTGATTGCAAGTAAGGAATAAGACCAACATATTAGCCCCATTGCCGCAAAATAGAGAGACGAGTGGGGTTTTGAAGAACTTTTCAACCAACATTTGAAATTGTGGGAATAAAATTGAGACATCTGATTTTTGTTATTGGATATAACCACGTGTATTTCAAATAGGAATCGACAAAGATGACATAATAAGTGTAGCCATCATTTGAGGTTTAAACCGGTCCTAATAAACAAGTTCTAATGGTTTAGATACTTTGAATGAATTTTTACCAAAAGGCATTTTATGAGTTTTTTTTTTTTTTTTTTTTATTGAGTAAGCATCACAATGAAATAGAGTTTTAGATATTTTATTGTACTTAAGCCCTAAATTTTTAAGTAAAAGTTTGAGACCTTTGATTAAGGGATGTCCAAGCTTGTGATGCATTGAAAGAATTGAATCGGTTTACTTGGTCGTGAAATTGATTTGAGAAAGATTGTGAAGAGAGTTGATTGTGGCATAATAGAAAGCATTAATGTTCACTGCCCGCATTAGTTTTACCCCCATTCGAAGATCCTTAACAATGAAATGATATGGAAAAAATCCAACCCAAACATTGTTAGATTTACATAATTTTGCTACAGAAACACGATTATTTCGAAATTGAGGAAGAAGAAAAACGTCATGTAAGTTTAAAGAACGAGTGGGCGTGGGAAGAGATGTTGACCAGTATGAGAGATGGGAAGACTTTTACCATTTCCTAGTACGATCTCGTTGGGCCTTATTCTGACAAGGTGTGTAAAGATGATCGATTGGGGGCGGCATGGTGAGATTCCCCACTGTCAAACATCCATGGTGTGTTGGTATGGATGAGATTGCCGACGAAGAGTCTATTGTTAGGTTGGAAGATGGTGCCATTGAGATGGGGATGTTGTTGTCGTGTTAGAACCGTGGCAATTTCCTGAAATCTTTGGTGACTTAACTTGGAATATTACAGTATTGACAAAAAAAAAATTTTTTGATTACCATTATAGTTTTTTACCAGCCCATTATCATAACTATGAGACCTGTTATGTTCTATTTGGGCCAAAAGTTATTGGGCCTATTTTAATCCGTGGCCTCATAACTAGATTTGGAAGAAAATCACCCCCAACCCCTTGTCGTTGAGTATTGCTAACAGTTGCAATTAGGGTTGGGGTTGGTGTTGATACATTTTGTGTGGACGCGGCACGTTCGGTTCGACATTTTTACGGAATGAAGACCAAGTCGGATATCCTCATATCCTACTTGTGTTCGTCAAGTTTGTCTCGTATGATTTGTAATGTATAAATGAACAATGCAAGTTGCATACTTGGTTTATGTCTGTTTGTGTGTTTATATCGGTCTGCAGCAAACTGTTAACAGTTTGCAGCATATCCTGTTTGGCAGCCCTCGACGAAACTCCAAGTTTCGTCGAGCTCTAGTATGACGAAAGTTCCAAGTTTCATCTAAGTTTCGCCGTGATGAAACTCCCTTATGATGAATCTCTAAGTTTCACCATGATGAAACTCCCTTGTGATGAAACTCTAAGTTTCACCATGATGAACTTCCCTGTGATGAAACTCTAAGTTTCATCATGACGAAACTTCCCTTGTGATGAAACTCTAAGTTTTACCATGCTAAGTGACGAAACTCTAGGAGTTTCATCAACCTTGAAGTTTCGTCGGCCCCCTTTCAAGTTTCATCATATCTTGTGTCATGATGCCTATATAAACAATACATAGTTTCACTTTGAAACTATGAGAGCATAACCTTCTGAGAGTTTTACTTCAAACTGTGTGTGTATCTGTTTGAACCTTTGTTATCATCTAATCAATTGACTGTGATTCATTGGTTATATCGTGTTATTACAATCTGTGTTTGGTTTGGCATAGTCACGGGGATTCCGCACTCGTGACCGTGTTTGTGATAAAAAAGTGATTTGGTTTCGTTAATCGATCCTCCGAGAATCGGGACCTACAAGTGGTATCAGAGCATTGGCTCTTATCCTTGTTTAAAACCAAACATAGTTGTGTTTTTTTCAAGTGTTTTCAACTGTTTGTTGTTGATTTTCTGAAAAATTGTTCTTAAAGTTCATATTTTTCTTGAAAAGTTTCCTTAAAATTTGTAGATCTTGTTTGTTTTGCCAAAGTTTTATCAAAAACCTCCATTGTATTACTTGCTTATGTGATAAAATCGGGTTTTACTTGAAAGTTTGAGCAAAATTTGTTGTTCGGAAAAATCTTCAGTGACCGGAAACTTCATATATTCATCAAACCTTCATAGAATTCATGTATGTTCTTCAAGATATCTACTTTTTGATCTTCTGTGTATTGACTGTTTAAGTTGTTGTTGAATTAAAAAAATATATTTGGTTTGAAAAAAAAAATTGTGTTTTCAAGGCATGGTGGGTTGTCGGGTTGGTAAGATGAGCATGTTGTGAGCTGAAAATTGTGTCTTGTGTCAGAAAAGGATAAGATTTACTTTTGCAAAAAGATCTCACCAACTATGTGATTTTATCTTGACTGAACGAACTTAGACGAAACCCCCTTATTTTCGTCAAAAGTTGAGTTTCATTGAAGTTGTTTCGTCACAAAGATTTTGTCACAGAAGTTTCGTCACAAGGACTTCAGACGAAACATCTCTGAGTTACGTCAAAATAGGTTTCGTCGCTAATCAAAGTTTCGTCGAGCAATGGTTTATCACATTGAGTTTCGTCGAATCAGTGTTACCCCCTCAAGTTTCGTCACACATGTTTCACAAAGAAGTTTCGTCGACCAGTGCATAACCAGCACGTACACATAGTGAAATGAAGCACGTTAGTTATCGACATAGATCCATTGATACCAATGACTGCGGGTTGACTGCCCGAGGCAGTTCGCAATACATGATTACCACCGTAATCCATGCAAGTAATTGTCCTTAACAACCCCCGTGTGAACGGGTGCTGAGTCCAAACTATAGTACTATCGTTGCTAAGGCAGGTAGACAACATTCCATGTGTAAACATAACAAACAAGCATTCATAAGCCACGTATAACATGCATTAACGGTTAGCGTTCAAATAGTATTGAGTAGTGTGTTTGATGTGATTTGAATAGTCGTAACGTATGTAACACCCAAAAGTGCATAAAGCAAAAAGGGATCGAGTATACTCACCGCGGTTGATAGATTGAAAGGAGAGCTTAGCGAGTAAAGTTAGCCTGAATGGATTGATAGCATACGATAAGTGACGCGTAAAACGATGCAAAGTGTGAATGGGTCGGATAGCAGTTCGGTCGGATGGTAATCCAATCAGATGGCTTGTCTGTGTGGATGGCAATCCGTTCGGATGGTCATCCGGTCGGACGGTAGTCTAGTCGGATGACTATTCGAGTGGATTGTTTCTTCCTATGAGATGAATGTGTTTGTGTATGATGGCTTGACTTTTGAAGTTTTCGTTGTAGCATTTGAAAACATTGAAGTACCTTTACCCTTCAGGTCGGTTGATCGGACGGCTGTTCGATCGGCCGGCAACCCGATCGGTTAGGTATTTTAATGAATTGTAGTGATTTGCTTTGGATCGGACAGGTGTTCGATCGGACAGGTCAACAAGTCAAAAACTTAATGAATTGTAAAGTGACGCAATAATACGGATTGCTGACCGATCGATTGGCGAGTCAACAATAGTCAACAACTTTAAATGAAATGCAAAGTATGGTGCAGTGGATCGGGTAGTTGATCGAGCGAACAGTTGTTCGATCAAGTAACACTAATGCTGTTCGATCGGACAACATGGATGAACAACCATGACGAGTTCTCAGCAGGGTGTCACCTGATCGGACGGCTGTTCGATCGGGTGGCACTCCTAGTGCATCGAACATGTTGAAAAATCGATTAAGTGTTGAAATATAGTATCTCATGATCTGAAGAGTAATCCAATCGGACAGTAGTCCGATCGAACAGCAGTTCGTTCAATACTATTCTTAAAAGTAAATTGATTAAGTCTGGGACCATGTGTTAACCGATCGGCTGGCCAGTCGATCGGCTGACTGTTCGATCGGCTGGCTGTCCGTTCGGACAGCAGTCCGATCGGTCAGCACCCTGACCTGATCAGCCTATTCGTCTAACACTTGGTTGTTCTGGTTTGTTTGTCGTTTTATTGAGGTATTTTGACAACAAGTCGAACCATAGATCCCTCGTCCTTACTTGGTTCCCCTGGTCGGACAGGAATCACCCAAATCTGGCCGGTGAACTGTTCGGAACGGAGTTTAACGTTTAACCCGAAATCGGTTAACCTTGTGGATAGAATCCGGATCTTGAGCCATGCAACCACCGGAGTGATTTGTAAGCCGGCACAGGCTCCGTTTCTATCGGTTTGAAGGCTTTGAGTGAAAAAGAGTTGAAAGAAAGTTGGAAAATCCATCTTTCAATCCTTTTCACTGTGTATAAGTTTAGATCTATGAAAGATCTTTGTTTGTTTCTGTGGAAATCAGCTAGATCCAAGTTATTCTTGGTGGATTGAGGCCCAAACATGAAGTTCTTCAAGAACCCATGATGACATCATCCTAGAACACTTGAATCTTGATGATTTCACGGTTAAAAGCTATGATTTGAAAGATAGAAAGGTGTAGGAGTGCGTGTAGATCAAGAAAGTACAAGATTTAGGACGAAATCTTACCGAAATCGAGAGGAATCTGAGAAAAGGATGAGCTAACGTGCTGGTCGGACAGAGGTTTCCAAAAGTGGAAAGGATGATAATGACAGGGGTATTTATAGGATGTCAAAAGGGGAAAGTGCTGGCCGATCGGTCAGGTAGCTCGATCGGACAGCAGTCCGATCGGCTGGTAGCCTGATCGATCAGCTGCACGTTTCGAGTGTTTGGTGCGATGATTTTTTATATTTCGATTTCGGTTGCGAGCGGTTCGATACGATAGGGTTTCCTAGTCAAATTACTTTTAATCCCAACCACTCATATCTTGCGCTATCCTTTCTCCACTAATTATCATAGTTCGATTGTGATTCGAGTTCGATGTCGATTGAGTTCGATTGCATTTCGAGTTTTGATTGCAATTTCACAATAGCATAAATGAACATGCACAAGTAACACATAAGGCACACACACACGTATAACAATAATTTAATTTAAAAATACATAGTTCGAGCTGCAATTTGAAGTCGATGTCGATTCGATTAACATAGCTTGATTATTGTTTCGTTAACTTTATCGCATTGTTACTTCCTATAATTCACAGTCGTAAGTCGATTGAATAGCGAAAATCATACTCGATTATTGTAATTATAGACACTTACTCCACATAATACAGCTAAATTAAACACATAAAAGAAATTCACTACGAGTCAAGTTGCGCGAAATCGGTCGTTGACTTTGACCTTGACTTTGACTTTGACTTCCCAAAAACACGGGGTGTTACAAGATTCATGAAGCTTGTAACCAACAATGAGACCTTGATGCTTCCCCAAGTTGAGCAATTTCGTGTAGACTTCACCAAGAGCGGAATTAAACTCCTTGGAGTGAAGAAGATATGTAACAACTTGCTGGAAACCTTGCTCAATTAACCATTGATTATCACTGTTGGTTTGAGCAACCAAAGCCTTCAGGCCTTCCTTCTCTTCATCGAAAGATCTCTGTTGAACAGACAAAGCCTCCCTATCAGCCTTAAGCTTCAAACGATTAGCCTCGAAGCTTTTCTTAAGATCACCCATTTCAATCTCATGCCTCCTAGTCAATTCACCAACCTTTTTGGCCCAAGCCTCCTCTTTCTCAGCAAACCCACCTATCTCCTTCTTCATTGCATCCATTGAAGATTTCATCTTATCTTTTTTCTTAGAAAATTCTTCATACTCATGCATCCTCTTATGAAAACGGGCAACTCCCTGAGGAAACATAGCAGCAAGGTTGCAGGTACTCAAAATCATGCGGGACAGCATCATGTCATCATCCATCTCAGCAATGGTATTATGAACCGAAGGAGGAGCAATGTGGCTTAGTGCATCTTCACAAACAGCAGCATCCTTGAAACTGTTATCAACTTTCACTGACCAGCCAGGCACATAAACCTCATCTGGGTCCAACCCTTCAACGTCCCTACTCGAAGAACCTTGAACAGGAGTAGCCATAACCTTCTTGGCTGGAGTCTTCTTGCCATGAACAACCAGTTTCTGTTCCTTCTCAACATCCACTTCAACACCTTGATCTTCAGAAGCCTCAATATCGTCACTCAAATCCACTGGCTCAGAAGAAGTGGATTGAGGAGCACCCTTCAACAAACGGCGAGTGGATCGACAGGTTGAAGCCTTGGGAGCATGAGACTTAGAAAAACCTTTGACGTTGGAAACACTAACATAACCCGAACCCTCGAACCTTTGCTCGGCACTCCTAACCACAACATTTTCACCAGGGACAGATGGGACATCCTCAAGCACAACATCAAAAGTATCATCGCTTTTGATGAAATCAAGTGCAGACATGACTGCAAATAACCATAAAACAAAAGCACATAAGACATAAATTAAGAAAACACAATAGGAGCAAAAAAGAAAAAAGCATACCCGTGCCATTCCTCATTAGAACCGGATCCCGATTGGCCTTTTCCCATAATTTACTAACCCCCAACAGAACTAGCAAATGTTCAGGAAAGGGACGAACCCTTGAAGGGCACTCCCGGATGACTTTAAGAAAAGTGTCATTCAAATCAGATTCAGAGGGTTCCGGTTCATTAAGAACAGCATCCGGGTGCCACCACACCATTTTGAATGGGACAATAGAATCAGAGACCCAGAAAAAACGATCATTCCAAGTACCAAGTGTGGTAACCATAGAAGAAATAAGACAAGCATTAACCTTGGATGTTTCAAAGGTGAACCAATCACCGTTTTTGGCCAAACGAAAAAACCGACGAAAAAGTAACAATGAAGGATCATAACCAAGGGCACGGCACAAAACCTCGAAGTGCAAAACCCTAGCCATGCCCTTTGGATGAATTTGACCAAAGGAGACTCGGTAATACTCCAACAGATTTAAAACAAAGAGTGAAAAGGGATGACGGAGGTTCGAAAACTCAAATTGACGACAATAAAGAGCAATCGAACCGGCCGGACATTTATCAATCGGAACATCACAAGCAGGAGCAGTCGGTTTAAACTTCTTCCCAATACCATTTTCCATACAAAACAGTTCTACCTCTTCTTGGGTTAATCGAGAAAAGGATTTTGCCAAATCCTTACGAGCACCCATTTTACAGAAAAATACGAAGAAAGTAAGGAAATAAGAAGAAACCGGAACTAACCATGAAAAGAGGAAAGGTAATGCAGAAGAAACTTGAAAGATAATGAAAAGATTGAATGTTTATCTTCGATAATAAAAGAAGATAAAACCCAAAATAGAGGTTATAATTGCGTAACAGTTATTAGTCTACTCTCTGCAAAAACCGCCGCCCTATGAACTGCTACACATCAATCAAATCAGTTGTCAGTTTTTTAAATTCAAAAACCTCAACCGTTTCCAACCCTTCAAGCTTTGAACCCATGAAGCCTTTAGGCAGTAAAATAAATGTATAAAAGTCAGAAGTCTTTGAGCTCATTTCCCAAAAACCTCTGACTTGGGGGGCTGATGACGGGGGTAGCCCAAGACCAAATAAAAATGACTTAAATACATGAATGCTCAAAAGGTTAAACGGTTCAAAGGTTAAAAATCTGGGGAGATAAGGTAAAGCAATACCGGAACAGTAAAAGGTCACATCTCTGGGTTGCTTCACCAACTCGCCAGCCGCAAAAGTAGCACAGATCCACAGAATGCACTCTTTTACCCGCAGGTCAAAGGCTTCAACCCCTAAAAAGGGCAAAACCCCCACTGCAAGCATGTTCACTAGTCAACACATTCCTCTTTGAGCTAAGGCTCTCCCTATAAGAGTGACACTTCATTAAGTGTGCAGGACATTCCAAAGGCCAGCCCTGATTCCTGAAATCTCTGGTCATTCTCTTCGAGTACTTGCTTCATGTAAGTCACTTTCTTTCACATTCAACACACACATTCCTTTTGTTTATACATCCGAATCTGAACACACTTTAGAGGAGGATCTTTAGCAAACAACAAAACCAATCTAGTGAACCTCTCTCCACGTCTTGCAAACGTAGGGGGACCCCACGACCTGCGTTAGGCAAAGTTGAACAATTCAACCCTTTTGCCTAACCAACCCAGCTACTATCCTTGGTCTATTATTTGTTGCATCAACAATAAACATAATGATTCGTATGATTTTTGTGTATTTAACTTAGGGTTATATTACTTATGTTTTATTTATGTATGTAACGATATGAACAAAAGGGTATGTTGGTTGGTTGACACCGATTCGAAAGACCCGCCAGTTTCAACCACCACATAACCGTCTACTATGGTGTATAAATGATTGTTGCCGGGAACCATTTACCGGTACCAAGACAAATTCAAACCTCTAAATTGTCCACACAAATATTTACTGCAAATCCTGATCATTATCGATTCATTGTTCAATCAAGGAATCAAGTTACTTGAATAAATCCGCTGCAAAACGTTTAGAAAGTCATCAAAGTGGTATCAGAGCCACTGGTGAAAACGACTCTGATCTAAGGCCAACTTCTTCTACATTACCATGTAAACATTGCTCCGACGAAAAGAGAAAACGAAGATGGTTGGTGAGGCGATGTTACTACTGCAACAAATCAGGGCATCAAATCTCAACTTGCAAGATGAAGGAAGATGATGAAGAATCACAACTGATCCGTCTCGCAATTAACACAGGAACACCGCAACAAAAAAATGAAGATCATGATCATGAGAGTGGTCAGAGGATGGAGTATCTGGTAGTCGGAACCGATGGAGGTTTCTGGTCGGAAATGTGGTATGTAAGTAAATCTCTGAAGCATCACTTTTCTGGAAATCTAGATGTGTTTAACCGAATAAAATGCATGTCTGATGTTGAAACAAAAACTGGAAAGAATCAGTTTTATTTCATAAGGGGCTTAGGGTTCATTGATGTAATTTCTGGGTCGGAGAAAATCCGTATTCAGAGTGTGTTTTACACACAAGACATAGACCGAAATGTATTAAGTTTAGATTAATTAATCATTCAAGGTTTCATGGTGAAATTCACCAGAGACAAATGCAAATTATTCCCTACGTTTAGTGTTCCCCTGATTAATAAGAAAAAGTGAAATATCTAGAATGACCAAGGAAGAAGAGATTGGAGTTCTAGAAAAACAGTCAATGATGAGTAAAGAATCTGAATTTATGAAGTTCAAAACAGATTTCTTGAATGAATATTTTGAAAAACTGAACGTATCATCCAACGAACCTGATTGGAACGTAATGATACTTCAATCAATGAAATTTAAGGAATTCTTGGATTGTAAAGCATTACTCGATATGATATGATGGATGATGATGAGTATGTCCGTAAGTATAAGTTTATACTGGAATCAAAATTCGATGAGATGGTGGATTGGTTTTTAACCAAGAAACTGGGAGTGATGACGAGGCCAATCCCTGCTTATACCTCGAACAATCGAAAAGTGAGTTTATTAGAACTGTACCTGGTAGTTGAAAGAGAAGGAGGGCATCGACGGGTGACTGAAAACAACCTATGGGCCATGGTAGCCAAAGATATGGGTTTTGAGTATTGTGATGGGGAATTTATGCGTTTAATGTATGCAATGTATTTAGATGTTCTGGTCTACTACCACAAGTTCAAAATAATCCAAACAAATGTTCATGATAAGGAAGTGATAGAGGCAAAAGAAAAACTGATGGGTAATGTGGATCCGAGAGGCAACCGAAGCGAAGGAGATGAAGCAGAGCAGGTTGCAGGTCACACCGAGAAGAACAAAGATAGTCAAGATGTTGCTGAGAATGAATCTGAACATTATGCATTCTACGCCGGAAATGATTGGCAAGGAATGAGGAAGCTGAATTCTAGAAGGAAGTTCGATTTCAATCGTGCAAAGGCGGCTATAGATGATGCAAACAGAAGCGTATTGGTATACTCTCATAAACATAGTTATGTTTAGGGGAGTGTATTAGACATTATAAACATAATTATTCGTATGATTTTTATGTATTTAACTTAGGGTTATATTACTTATGTTTTATTTATGTATGTAACGATATGAACAAAAGGGTATGTTGGTTGGTTGACACCGATTTGAAAGACGGTTATTCCCGCCAGTTTCAACCACCACATAACCGTCTATTATGGTGTATAAATGATTGTTGCCAGGAACCATTTACCGGTACCAAGACAAATTCAAACCTCTGAATTGTCCACTACTGCAAATCCTGATCATTATCGATTCATTGTTCAATCATGGAATCAAGTTACTTGAATAAATCCGCTGCAAAATGTTTAGAAAGTCATCATAATAAAGCTTGTTATTCTTTTATTTTTTAACAGCGAACTGAACCCAACACCTCCCACTTATCAGGCTTGCACCTATACTATCCGGGCTAGTTCCACAATGGCATGTAAAATCTTATCTAAAGCTTGTTTTTCTTGATCAGTAATTTGAAGATAATTAAAAATAGAATTGCATATAGGCAAATACTATTTCAATAAAGATTTACTGATCTTTATCTACAAAGCAATTTGCATAGCACCAGTTTATTATACTACCTTGATTCGATCATTAGAATTAATCATGATAAAAAAAGACCTAATCTTTCTTATTTGAAAACTCTAATCTAATCTATGGAATTAAAAAAAATAAATGAATAAAAATCCTGTTGGATATTTATGTCCGGTTCGATAAGTCAACGCTGCCGACCGGGTCTTGACCCGTAAGAGTTACACCGTGGGCAACAAACTAAAATCCACTTAACTAATTTAACTGTTAATTACGAACGATACGCGGGAATTAAACTGAGAGACGGGTACGTAGACCGAGTGGGACAAGAACACTCTTGCATCACCACTTGTTGCGCACCTAAATCACGGCCAATGGCATTACATGCAAAGGATCTTCTTGCCACTTGTCACGCGCCTAAATCTTGGCCAATGGAATCGCATGCACTATGCATGTCCGCCACTTGGCAAACATGCATAGATCTTCATCCATTATTTATATGAAGGTTTGTCTTAGACTTGAGAGGTTGCAAGAATTAACAAACAAAACTCTCATAACAACCATAACCAAAACCAGTCCCAACCGCCTCGGGTAGTCCACCGCCGCCACCGACACCTCGCCGGCCCACCCTGCCGCCGCTCTCCGCCGGTCGCCGCCGCCTGCACCGCCGGCCACCACCGCCGAGACCCGGCTCACATTCGCGTATCTCTCGTTCGTGTAACTAGCACTCGTTCGTTGAACCTCGGTGTCTCAACCGGTTATTCACTAACCGAAGGTATATCTAAACCCCCTATGGTTGATGTTCTATTTCGTGTTTGCATGTTGGTGATCTTGTTCCATTACGGTGCTCCTTGGTATAAAAATATGCGTGTTATTTTGCTACATTCGCTTCCGTTGCCTAAAATGTGTATATAGTTTTAACTAGTTAAAGTTTATTTTGAATAACCTATTTCTACATGTATTCTTTTTGTCAAAAATGTTTTGACCAAATCCTTGTAACAAAATAAACACATATTTAATATGAACCGGGTTCATAAAATAAAAGTAAAATTATACCACGGATATCCTTCAATGGTATCAGAGTCGATGCTCACCACATGCAAATCGAAACCGGTCTTTTTTCACCGGAATAATAAATCACAAACTTTAAAAGTCTAAAGTTTTTGATTTATTTTTATCTTTGGGCTATATATATTTTTGGTCGTATTTTAATTGTTATATATTTGGTTGACCAAAAATTGCCCAAACATACTTTTGGTTATGTTGAATATGTAAATCGGGCCCGACCTTGTGGTTGTGTTTATATTTGGTTTTTTTTCATGGTTTTGGCCCGTTTTGCGGCTCAAAGCTGTAATAGATTAGTTTATGGTTTTGGCCCGCTTTGTGGTTCAAAGTTGTAATAGATAAGGTTCTTTGTCTTTGTTATATTTACTTGTTAAATATTGTTGATTCGAAGACCCGAAGCAAAACCGAATGCCAAGAGGAGTCTTGGAGTTAGTGGGAGTCGCTCAAGACAACAAGATGCACTCAAGTCCATCCTTGTGGTTGTTTTGTGTTTTGTGACCGTGACCCTTTTGATCTTGCTACTTGGCTCTAGCAAGATCATAATCATGCCCATATGATTTACATATTCATTTTTGCTATTTTTGGTTGCCTTTTGTTAAATGTTGTCACACTTCAACCTAATACCAAAACACATTCTTTAAAAGTTTTTTTTTTAAAATGAAATCGGGAAAAGCAAGTTCTAGCAACTTGCGTATATTTTAATAACCACTAGAGTTTTATAACATGTTTTTCTCACATCTTTAAAACTCATAAACTTAATAGTATTCACTATTAACTTTAATTGGTTATTCCAAGTCGCGACAAACTTAGTTTTATAGGTTATCTAAAACTAATTGTCCCGAGAGGGGAAAGGGACTTTTTTTTTGTTATGTCGCAAATTTAATACTTAAATTAAAACCGACTATAATGACCCTATTTGGTAAAAAATAAAACCAATGGTCTATGCCATCCTACTACTAGTAACACTTGGGGCATAATGCGAACCATCAGTGTTGGAGCCACAGCATGACACTTGGTGTCTAGTTTATCCTTCCAAGGTGCTAGGGTTCCGTCGACACACCCGGCCCTTCCACATGTGACCGTTTTAGGATGACTATTACTTTTCATCTCGTGTTGCGTGCCCCATCCGTCTCGAGAACAAAAGTGGCATAGATGAGGCTAAACGTATCAATGCAAGGACAAAGGTTGTCCTCGCAGCGTCCTAAACCCCAGGAGTTGTGCTTCTCTCACAATTGACAATCGTTGTCAGTCCGCTTAAACCTCTCGCTAATGTTGCATGCCCCAGCTGCCTTTAGAAAGAGCTTCTAACCGGGTTCTCGATCCTTATCGTCTCACCTCACTAAATAAGGAAATACATTAAAAATATTAATTAAATAATTTTTTTGCTTAACAGATGTCATCTGAAAACAACTCCTCTTTTGCTCTCAAGTCCATACTTGAGAAAGACAAACTGAATAACACCAATTTTCTTGAGTGGCACCACAACTTGAGAATCGTTCTCAAGATGGCAAAAAGGCTTTATGTTTTGGAAACCCCGATCCCAACCGCACCTGAGAACAACACTATTGTTGCGAAGAAGGCTTTCGACAAACATAAAAAAGATGCCATGGAAGTTGCTTGCCTTATGCAAGCCACCATGTCTCCAAATCTTCAGAAGAATATGGAAGACATGAATGCCTTCGACATGATTGAACAACTCAAGGGCATGTTTCAAAAACAAGCCCGTCAGGAACGCTATGACACCATGAAACAGCTCATAAGCTGTAAAATGCAAAAGGGTTCCTCAATTAGTGCTCATGTCCTCAACATGAAAGGCTACATTGACCAACTAAACAAACTTGGTTATCCTCTCCAAGATGAGATGGTTGTTGACTTCATTCTCAACTCTCTTTCCAGTCACTATGATCAATTTGTTATGAACTTTAACATGAATGACTGGGTAAAGACAGTACAAGAGCTACATGGGATGCTCAAACGGCAGAGATGAACATTTCCAACAAAGTAAGCCAAGTGTTAATGGTTCGATCTGGTGGTGTTAAAAAGCCCAAAACAAAGAAGAAAAGTTATAACAGGAAAAACAAAGGAAAGGCTCCTATTGCTGCCAAACCTGCCACCAACAAGAGCAAGCAAGCTGTGAAAGCCCCTCTTCCAGAAGAGCAGCAATGCTATGAGTGTAACAAGATGGGGCACTGGAAACGCAACTGCCCCGAGTATCTTGCCAAGCTCAAAGTGAAGACGGCTAATGGAGAAGGCACTTCTTCAGGTATTCTAATATATGTCATCGAACTTTTCACTGTTTCAAGCAACACATGGGTCTTTGATACCGGGTGTGGTTATCACATCATTAATGTCTTGCAGGAGGCTGAGAAGTGGAAGAAACTGAAGCCGGGAGACATGGAGCTCATTGTTGGTGATGGGAAAAGAGTCCCAGTTCTGGCAACTGGCACATTTAATCTTACATGTCCTTCTGGTCTTGTTATTGTTTTGAACAATTGTCTTTTTGCACCTGGTTTAACCAGGAACATCATTTCAGTTTCGTTTCTTTTTTAACAAGGATTTAGATATGTTTTTAATGGTGTTGCTATTTCTGCTTATCTAAATGGTATTTACTATTTTGAGGCTAAACCTCGAAACGGTATCTATGAAATTAATGTTCAGCCTAGCAGTAACATATATCACCTTTCTAAATGTCAGAAAAACGATGCTAGTGATTCATTCCTATGGCATTGTAGACTTAGCCATATAAGCAAGGCACGCGTAAAATGGCTCCAATCTAAAGGGATTTGTGAATCCACCGGAACAGACTCATTTGATGATTGCGAGTCTTGCTTAGCTGGCAAACTCACCAAGGATCCCTTCACCCATGTTGGTGAACGAGCTAGTGATCTACTAGGACTCATACACTCAGATGTATGTGGTCCTTTTAGAACCATGACTAGGAATCACGAGAGATACTTCATTACGTTCATCGACGATTATAGTCGATATGCTTATGTCTATCTCATGAAGCATAAGCATGAAACTTTTGAAAAGTTTAAAGAGTTTCAAAACGAAGTTGAAAACCAACTTAATAGAAAGATTAAAATGCTTCGCTCAGATCGAGGCGGTGAATACCTCAGCTTGGAATTTCTCGATCATCTAAAGGAACGTGGAATAGTTTCACAACCCACTCCACCAGGCACACCCCAACTTAATGGCGTGTGTGAAAGGAGAAATCGAACCCTACTAAATATGATTCGATCAATGATGTGTAGAAAAAATTTACCTCACTCCTTTTGGGGTTTTGCTCTTATGACTGCTGCTCGACTCGTAAATCTAGCGCCGACCAAAAAGGTAAACAAAACTCCATATGAGATATGGAATGGGAATAAGCCGAATTTGAGTTACCTAAGAGTATGGGGGTGTGATGCTTACATCACAAGTGACTCTGATGACAAGCTCGACCCTCGAGGCGAAAAGGTTGTTTTCGTCGGATACTATAACCAATGCGGTTATTACTTCTACCATCCTGATGCAAATAGGATTTCCATCAAAAGGAAGGCTAAAAGGTTCCTTGAAGATGAAATTCTTAATCGAGGAACTGGAAGTAACTTAGTAGATCTTGAAGAAGTTCAAGGACTACAAACAACCGTTGACGAGGTCAGAACATCTGAACCACAACAAATTGTTGATACCGAATCAAACCTGAACACAAGCCTTCGCAGGAGCATCAGGACTCATAAAGAACCCGATAGATACCTTTGGCATGTTGAGGGTTCTGAAGTCCTGACAGTAGCCGAGTCTGATGACGAGCCTACTAGTTACAAATCTGCTATTTCTAATCCAGATTCTGCGAAATGGCTAGAGGCCATGGAAGCCGAGATGCAATCCATGCATGACAATCAAGTCTGGGACTTGGTTGAGTGTAACACCTCGAAAATTTACGTCCTATAATGTCTTGACACGTGTCATAATGTTTGAACGTGTGAAAGAATACTTTAGAAGGACTAAAGTTGACAAACAATGAAACTATGTATATACAAGGGTTCAAAGTGTCAACAATGAATAAATATACTTTGAAATAACCCTACATGATGTTTATAACCTTAAACGAATGGATCATGAATCACACGAAGCGAATTGTGAAAGAAAGTGAGAGATTTCAAACTACAGGGGTTAAATGTGTCAACATGTTTAAGATATACCTCTGAGTGACCTTTTGACAAACCCGAAGCTTTGTAACGATTAATTATGCTCACTAGAATGCACCATAAAAATTTCACCAAGTTTCGTTACCGTATGAGAAAGTTATGATAAAATTCGTGTGTGAAGGTTAGAATTGTCAACATTGAAATTTAGGGTTTTTCGGGTGATCACAAAGTTACCCGAGGACTTGACAAAGAGGGTATAAGTATTAAAGCCCCTATATATAAATATCAAAGCCTTAAAATGCAAGAAACATCTTGAAAACGACCTTTCGGGGGACCAAGGACCAAAGTGCAATTAAAAGAAAAATGGAAAACCTGATCACAAGTCTCAGGCGGCCCGCCTGAGTTTTAATAACATCTAATGCGGGCCGCATCAGACCTGCAGATGCGAAAAATGACAGGCAGCTGCCTGTTGTGTTTTTAACCGACTTAAATGGCAAGTTTCGATTCTATGGGCTTGTCTAAGGTGGTTTATAGCCTTAGGGACACATGTTGGACATCTGATTACAACCCTAGACCCATTTGTCATCAATTTAGAAAGATCAAAGTTGTTATAAAAGTCTCATATTTCAACATACATGCACATTTCAACTTCTGATCATTTCTGGAGCATTCAAGCAGATCCCAAGCATTCCAAATCATCCATTAGACGTGTGTAAGTATGCCTAACCCTTCTAAATTCAGTTATGCTTAGTTTATAGCCTAGAAGTCAAACCGTCGTAACTACGGTTTGACTTATCGATAAAACACAAATGGTCCAGAGTTTTGTCGAAACAAAAGTTGTTATAAGTTGGTATTTATGTGGGTAATTAAACCCTAAAAGGTCACTCACTGATACCCTTTCTAACTAGGTCGTTTGTCGAGTCAAAGGTTATCCGAAAAGTCAACAGAATCGTTAAACGCATATTTAACAACATAAAAGGCGTGTAATCTGTTTTAACATTCTTATAACTTGAAAATAAGTATAAAAACTTGTCTAAACTTGTTTGATTCGACAACTTTCTGTTTTGAACCGATTCGGAGCCGAAAGACGCAAAAGTTTGACTTTTGCATTGACTTCAGTTCTGACCCGATTTATAAAGGTTTAGACATGCCTTAAAGTTCTATTAGGACCTAGTTACATGTGTGTATAACCCTCTGCGTTTATACCACTTAAATCCTTAATCGTCCGATATTTCCATTAATCGCCTAAATAATGACCATAATGCCCTTATGACCATACAACGAGATTTTTGGAAATATGAAAGTGCCATAATCTTAGTTACTGATTATTAATCATGTCTGTAAAATTTCACATCAGTTGGACGTATAGATTAGGAGTTATGCTCAATGACGTAATTAGAACGCTTCTTAGTGATTTAACGGCGTCATTAGCGCAAAGCCTATCTAAACCCAATTTTTGACACCAAAACTTTTACCCACTGATGTAATATAATATTTTGGGATTTTTGAAGATTTTTAATTATTTTTAAACTGATCATAAGCTTGGATTAGCGCCTTAATTCGGTAAATACCGAATATGCCCTTTTAGGCCATAAAATGAGTTTTACAAATCCTTTTAACGCCAATCCAATTGCTACTGATTTTTAAATAATAAATGGAGTTTTACAAATCCTTTTAACGCCAATCCAATTTCTCCTTAGCATAATTAGAAGTCTCGCAAGCTTAAGATGCCGAAGTCTGTTGAACTATTGTTTCATATTTTCCGATCCATCTGTGGATAAACATCCGAATATTGTGACATTAAATATTACAATAATAAATTCAGTTGTATTATATCTTTTAAATTGCTTCCGCTGTGCATTTAAATATTGTGTTGTTTGACTATTGTGTTGCCAACGACGTCACGATACTCCCCCACCGGGCCCACCGGTGACACGTGGAAATTCGGGGTGTGACAGGTTGGTATCAGAGCCAACGATGAGTTAATTAAACACTAGCCTTTAGTGTTTAATCTCAGTTACACAATTGCACATTCCTAAATCTTCGAGTCTAGACCAAGAACATAGGAATAATCCAAAATGTTTTTATTTTAATTTAAATTTTTGTCCTTTATATTTCCTTGTTATTACCTTGTTTATGTTAACAGGTTTGGCAATGCCGCCAAGATTCAGGAGAGGAGATAGAGGAAAAGGGCCAATGAGCGCCCCTAACGACCACGAGGCCGGGCCTTCGCGCCGGCGAACTCCTTCTTTTACAAGGAGTGCAGATCCTCGAGAACCTTGGAGGACCTATGAGGATTCTGCCAGGCAATCTACGTCCTATAGTTCGACGCCCCCGTATCACCATTCCTTTGGGCCTCAGTCAAAGAATGAGCCCAACAACCCGCAACCTTCATATATACCGCTACAGCGATCTTTATCGCACAATTCCTTCGGAGACCCTACTCCTGTCTTTCGGGGTCAGTTTAACCCGGCGGACTACCTACCAGAACAAGCAGGCTTTAACCCACTTGGACCGGAGGATCACTTTCCTGGTGATCAAGCGATGGATATGGACGAGGACACAGATCCCGTTGAGGCTTCAACCGGAACCCCGAACCATCCATTTGTGATCTCTGATGGTTCGTCTTTTCACGGATCACCTTACCAAGGTCCGGATAGTCACCAGGCAAGGTTTGAGCGATGTGAGTGGTACTATACACCATCTCAGCATTCATCGCCTCATCAGCAGCCGCAACAGCAGCAGCAAGATCCCTCTGGGGATCCACATTTTGTGGCATCACCTCAGCCGCAGTAGCAGCAGCAAGATCCCTCTGGGGATCCACGGTTTGTGGCAGTCACGCCACCACCTCCACCGCCGCCAGTTCATTTAGAGCCTCCAGCACCACCAAGACGTAGGAGGACTGGCGCTCGGATGTCAGCAAGAGGAGGGGAGTTTCATTTCAGTACTCCTCAACACTCTAGTGGTAGCCACTACCCACCATTATATGAAGGCCCACAAATGGGTGAACCTTCAGTTCCAGTTTCAGAGGTGAATTCGGCACCTGTTGCACCGCCATCACATGGTTTTGGCAACCCTATACCTGCTTATACGGCTCCAGCAGCTTACAACCCATACGGACCACCAGCATATCATGGCTATAACTTTTCCGAGGATCCTTACTATATGGCAGCAAACTACCATGCCCAAAATCCTGAGGGACCATATGGAACCCCTTGGGGAATGGGACACCCAGCTCATGGGTATCAGGCACCTGTTCAGCCACCATTGCAGCATCAGCCTCCACGTTTCTCTCCACCAGAGCAGGAGGATCTCCGTCAGAGAGTGGAAAGGGTTGAGCGAGACCTCCAGAAGGAACGTAAGAAGAATCAGGGATTCATGAGTGGCTTGGCAAGTTTGCTGAAGGGAAAGAAGAAACGGGATCGTTAAATCCCAATATGTATTATTGTATTTCCTTGTTTAAATCAAGTCCCTACGTGGACATTTATTTATGTGTGTATGTAGTCCCTGCGTGGATACTTATCTTTGTACTTAGTCCCTACGAGGACTTGTCTTCATCAGTCCCTGCGTGGACATTTATGTTTGTAAAAGTCCCCGTGAGGACCTGTATTGCCAGTATAGCTCCTGCGTGGGCAAGTGTTTTAGTGAAAAGTCCCGTTTAGGGCAAAGTGTACTAATTGTAAATATTTTAATGGAATGTAAGTTTATAAATTTCATCTTTGCTATGTTACGCATAATTAAATTATATATATGAAATAAATAAATCGAAATCATTCCTTTTAAAAATATATCTGCCTATATAAATTTTAATTTAAGGATCTTAAGGTATAACCTAGCCTGCATGTCATTTTAAGACCTGGCCCAGATGGTAAAACCGTTAAAAAGATTCACATTCCAGTTAACATCTGAAAACATGTTAACACTCCTGGCAGACGTGATTCGTTAAAAATCACGTGTATTATTATTATATGGGGATTTTTTTTAGATTCCTAACCCAACTAAATGATCTCCGAATTATGGGTTAAATCATTTATATATATGATTAGTTCTTTTACCATCTATTGGTAAAAGAATGCCTACGGGCCCTTCTCATTTCCATATGAGACAAAAGACAGTAATAGTCTGTGACCCTGTCTGATAAAGGTAATGAACTATGTTCAAACCTTCATGCTTTGATTCTCTGAAATCATAGCTTATGATTTAAATTGTCCTTGTGACTAGGCCTTATGTGCTAATAAAACTATTATTGTTTTATAATTAGGATAAATTATATTAGAAATCCTAAATAAATGTGAGTAATAAATTAACCATATATGGTCTATGTTTACCACGGTTAATAAAATTGCCATAAAAGACAATTTTATAATAAGCTCACCAATAAATCATTGTCATTATGTAACAGTTCAAGCTACATGGCCAACTCAAGCGAGGTTAATAGTCACCCTCGGGAAGAGCATGTTAATGCCCGAGTAAATGTAGCAGGTGCAGAATTACAGGTAATGATAGATAATGCCGTTAATCGAGCTATGGATAGACAGCACCATGGATCAAGTGGTACCCATACGAGGACCCGATCTGCACCACACTCTAGAACACCCTCCAGGACCCACACTGCCCACAACAGTAATACTCACCACTCATCAAACCAGAGGAGTGCTCCATCCCAAAGAGTCGTGCTGAACCAAGGGCCTCGTAATAGGGGTTGCTCCTATAAATACTTCGTTTCGTGCAAACCCCGTGATTTCACTGGGGAAAAAGGAGCAGTGGATTGCATGACTTGGTTGGACGAGATGGATACGGTTGTGGATATCAGTGGTTGTGATGAAAGAGATATCGTGAAGTTCGTGTCACAGTCTTTTAAGGGAGAAGCATTAGCTTGGTGGAGATCTCTGATCCAAGCTACAGGGAAAATCCAGTTGTATAATATGACCTGGGAAGAGTTCATGACGCTGATCAAGGAAAACTACTGCCCTCAACATGAGGTGGAGAAAATTGAATCTGACTTCTTGTCGCTAGTCATGAGAAACCTGGACTGTCAGGCCTACCTCACCAGTTTTAACACCTTGTCAAGGTTGGTTCCATATTTAGTAACCCCGGAACCCAAACGCATAGCTCGTTTTATCGGGGGTTTGGCCCCGGAGATTAAGGCAAGTGTGAAGGCCTCCAGACCAACTACTTTTCGGTCTGCATCGGACATATCTTTGTCCCTTACCTTGGATGCGATCAGGCTGAGATCGCAGAGGAACACCGATACCGAAAAGAGGAAGCGTGAGGAGGACAACTCACGACGTTCAGACAAGAAGCAGAAGGGAAACAATGACCACAATAAGGGGTCAGGATTTAGGAAGGATGGTCAGCGGTCGGGTGAAAAACCCAAATGTAAAATCTGCAAGAGACAGCACTTTGGGAAGTGCAGGTTTGAATCAAACTCGAATTCACAATCGAAGCCTTTTGCATGTGGGTTGTGCAAGTCCAAGGAACACAAAACCTTGGATTGCAAGAAGATGAAGGATGCGACCTGCTACGGTTGCAATGAAAAGGGGCAAGTTTCTTCTCCAAGATCGACTTAAGGTCAGGCTATCACCAACTGAAGGTTAGAGATGAGGACGTACACAAGACTGCATTTAGGACTCGTTATGGTCATTACGAGTTCCTAGTGATGCCTTTTGGGCTCACTAATGCACCGGCCGCGTTCATGGATCTCATGAATCGCGTTTGCAAGCCGCACTTAGATAAATTCGTCATCGTCTTCATCGATGATATCCTCATCTACTCAAAGAACCAAGCTGACCATGAAAAGCATCTTCATTGCATTCTGGAACTACTTCATAAAGAAAAGCTCTATGCCAAGTTCTCGAAGTGTGAATTCTGGCTTCGAGAAGTCCAATTTCTTGGACATGTTGTTAGTGAGCGTGGTATCCAAGTAGATCCCGCTAAAGTTGAAGCTGTCATGAATTGGCATGAGCCAAAGACGCCTACAGAAATTCGTAGCTTCCTAGGTTTGGCAGGATATTATAGACGATTCATTGAAAACTTCTCAAGGATTGCTGCACCCTTGACTTCGCTGACGCGTAAGAAGACTAAGTTTGACTGGGGTCCTAAGCAGCAGGAATCCTTCGATATTTTGAAGCAGAAGTTAAGCAATGCTCCAGTACTGACATTGCCTGATGGAATAGAGGAGTTTGTAGTTTATTGTGATGCATCACACACCGGGATGGGATGTGTGCTTATGCAGAAAGGCAAAGTCATTGCCTATGCTTCACGCCAGTTAAAAGTGCACGAAAAGAATTACACCACCCATGACTTGGAGTTGGGTGCCGTTGTATTCGCACTAAAACTGTGGAGGCATTACTTATATGGAATCAAATGTGTGATCTATTCTGATCACAAGAGCCTTCAACATCTGTTCAATCAGAAGGACTTGAACATGAGGCAACGCCGTTGGATGGAAACTCTGAATGATTACGATTGTGAAATAAGATACCATCCCGGCAAGGCGAATGTAGTCGCCGATGCCTTGAGTCGAAAGGAGAAGGTGAAACCCATCTGAATTAATGCCAAGCGCATAGAAATAAAGAACAATTTGATTGAAAGGTTGTTAGCTGCACAGAAGGAAGCTGTGTTGGAAGCTAACTATCCTAACGAAAAGCTAGGGGTAACTGAGGAGCAGTTAACCCTTAGTAAGGATGGAATTCTTAGATTGAATGGAAGGATATGGGTTCCGATTCATGGAGGACTGCGAGATGTTATCCTCCAGGAAGCCCATAGTTCTAAATATTCTGTTCATCCTGGAGCAGATAAGATGTACCAGGATCTAAGGGCAAACTATTGGTGGATAGGCTTGAAGAAGTCTGTGGCCACCTATGTAGCTAAATGCTTGACATGTGCGCAAGTCAAAGCCGAGCATCAGAAGTCTTCAGGTTTGCTACAACAGCCTGAACTTCCCACTTGGAAATGGGAAATGGTAACTATGGATTTTATTACCAAGTTACCTAAGACAAGAAAAGGCAATGATACTATATGGGTGATCGTTGATAGACTGACTAAGTCAGCTCATTTCTTACCCATCAAGGAGACTTATAGCTCCGACATGTTAGCCCAGTTATACGTTGATAAGATTGTAGCCTTACATGGCATACCTGTGTCTATTATCTCTGACCGGGATACTAGATACACGTCACATTTTTGGAAAAGTTTCCAACAATCTTTGGGCACACGTTTGAATTTTAGTACGGCTTACCATCCTCAGACAGACGGTCAGAGTGAGCGTACTATTAAACGTTGGAAGACATGCTTCGTGCATGTGCGATAGATTTGGGTGGTAGTTGGGATAAGAACTTACCATTAATCGAATTCTCCTACAACAATAGCTACCACACCAGCATAAAGGCTGCGCCTTTTGAGGCATTATACGGTAGAAAGTGTAGATCGCCAGTTTGTTGGGCGGAAGTTGGGGATGTCCAATTATCTGGACCAGAGATAGTGTTCGAGACAACGGACAAGATTGTCCAGATTCGGGACCGTCTCAAAGCTGCCCGAGATAGGCAGAAGAGTTACGCTGATCCTAAGCGTAAGGATTTTCACTTCGAAGTAGGTGACAAAGTCCTACTTAAAGTGTCACCCTGGAAAGGAGTGATGCGGTTTGGTAAGAAAGGCAAGCTAAGCCCGAGATACATAGGACCTTTCGAGGTTATCGAACGTGTCGGGTCAGTTGCCTATAAGCTAAACTTACCAGAAGAGCTCAGTGGAATTCACAATGTGTTCCACATCTGTAATCTGAAGAAGTGTTTCGTTGATGAATCACTGGTTATACCACATACGGATGTGCATATAGATGAGAGCTTGAAATTTGTGGAAAAACCATTGTCGATCGAGGATCGACAGGTTAAGAAGCTTCGAAGGAAGCATGTACCGATTGTAAAGGTCAAATGGGATGCCCGTAGAGGTCCCGAGTATACGTGGGAGGTTGAGTCCACAATGAAAGAAAAGTACCCTTATCTTTTTCAGTAAATCTCGAGGTCGAGATTTCTTTTAAGGGGTGAGGATGTAACACCTCGAAAATTTACGTCCTATAATGTCTTGACACGTGTCATAATGTTTGAACGTGTGAAAGAATACTTTAGAAGGACTAAAGTTGACAAACAATGAAACTATGTATATATAAGGTTCAAAGTGTCAACAATGAATAAATATACTTTGAAATAACCCTATATGATGTTTATAACCTTAAACGAATGGATCATGAATCACACGAAGCGAATTGTGAAAGAAAGTGAGAGATTTCAAACTACAGGGGTTAAATGTGTCAACATGTTTAAGATATACCTCTGAGTGACCTTTTGACAAACCCGAAGCTTTGTAACGATTAATTATGCTCACTAGAATGCACCATAAAAATTTCACCAAGTTTCGTTACCGAATGAGAAAGTTATGATAAAATTCGTGTGTGAAGGTTAGAATCGTCAACATTGAAATTTAGGGCTTTTCGGGTGATCACAAAGTTACCCGAGGACTTGACAAAGAGGGTATAAGTATTAAAGCCCCTATATATAAATATCAAAGCCTTAAAATGCAAGAAACATCTTGAAAACGACCTTTCGGGGGACCAAGGACCAAAGTGCAATTAAAAGAAAAATGGAAAACCTGATCACAAGTCTCAGGCGGCCCGCCTGAGTTTTAATAACATCTAATGCGGGCCGCATCAGACCTGCAGATGCGAAAAATGACAGGCAGCTGCCTGTTGTGTTTTTAACCGACTTAAATGGCAAGTTTCGATTCTATGGGCTTGTCTAAGGTGGTTTATAGCCTTAGGGACACATGTTGGACATCTGATTACAACCCTAGACCCATTTGTCATCAATTTAGAAAGATCAAAGTTGTTATAAAAGTCTCATATTTCAACATACATGCACATTTCAACTTCTGATCATTTCTGGAGCATTCAAGCAGATCCCAAGCATTCCAAATCATCCATTAGACGTGTGTAAGTATGCCTAACCCTTCTAAATTCAGTTATGCTTAGTTTATAGCCTAGAAGTCAAACCGTCGTAACTACGGTTTGACTTATCGATAAAACACAAACGGTCCAGAGTTTTGTCGAAACAAAAGTTGTTATAAGTTGGTATTTATGTGGGTAATTAAACCCTAAAAGGTCACTCACTGATACCCTTTCTAACTAGGTCGTTTGTCGAGTCAAAGGTTATCCGAAAAGTCAACAGAATCGTTAAACGCATATTTAACAACATAAAAGGCGTGTAATCTGTTTTAACATTCTTATAACTTGAAAATAAGTATAAAAACTTGTCTAAACCTGTTTAGGACTCTTACGGATACCCGTTACGCTTCATACGCGTTCGGTTCGGTTTATGTAACTAGTTTACATAAATTAGCCGAAACGGGTCAAACCTTGTCGGTTTTATCTCATAATCCAGAATGTTTATAAAATACCCATATTAAAAAAGTCTTCAAACTTGTCGGGTCTAAAACACATTCTATCCGGTCTTCGCTTAATCATGCGTTCGAACCGTATCTTTAAAACTAACCGGTCTAAGTTTAAGCTTAACTAAAGACCCGTTAGGATTCTAATAAGGTTATTATAAACCTTCGTTCCAGATTAGGAGAACCGGTAAAAGATACTTGCACTATCTGATTTTGAATTATACTTGCTCAGGTAAATACTTTTAACTTATTTTCCCTATACGGGCTTGGGGTACGGTATATAAAATACCGCTTGGTCGGGCATTAGACCTTAATCGTTTTGGGGGTTAAGTATTATTAAAATGCACCGTTTAAATTGTTTTATTTGGTTAAAGCCTTTGGGGGGTTAATGACCGTGTCCCGGATATCCCTGGCATCATTTTACGAAATGGCCACGACCTTAGCACTCAGGTGTAGGCGTACACCTGTAGTGTCTCATTTACATAATGTGGTGTGTTTATTGATCTTTAAACCGGCTCGATCCGGCTACTGAACGCATAAGAAACATGTGAATCCTTTACAAGTATTATTTCTAAATAATTATCCCAAGTTATAAAAGATTAACTTTGCCTCTGTGCATTTTAATCAAGCTATAAAATATTATTTGTGCCTTGTGCCTAAAATGCTTTTCTTAAACTCTTTTCAAAATGAGTCGGTTGATTGTATTTACCAGTGTAAACTGACGTATTTTCTTAAAAAGGTTAAGTGCAGGTACTAAGCGTAATTGGCTGGGATTTCTCCTTAGCATCATTAGAAGTCTTGCAAGCTTAAGATGCCGAAGTCTGTTGAACTATTGTTTCATATTTTCTGATCCATCTGTGGATAAACATCCGAATATTGTGACATTAAATTTTACAATAATAAATTCGGTTGTATTATATCTTTTAAATTGCTTCCGCTGTGCATTTAAATATTGTGTTGTTTGACTATTGTGTTGCCAACCACGTCACGATACTCCCCCACCGGGCCCACCGGTGACACGTGGAAATTCGGGGTGTGACATTGAGCTACCCCCCGAATCTCGGGCAGTAGGGAGCAAATGGGTTTTCAAGAGAAAAACCGACATGCATGGAAATATACAAACCTATAAAGCGCAACTAGTAGCGAAAGGTTTCACTCAAAATCAAGGTATTGACTATGATGAAACCTTCTCGCCCGTTGCTATGATCAAATCGATCAGGATATTACTTGCCATAGCTGCGTACTAAGATTACGAAATTTGGCAAATGGATGTTAAAACCGCCTTTCTTAATGGACATCTTTCTGAAGATGTTTATATGGTTCAACCTAATGGTTTTATCGATCCAAAATATCCTAATAGGGTGTGTAAGCAAAATAAGTCCATTTATGGACTCAAGCAAGCATCTCGGAGCTGGAATCTTCGTTTTGACCAGAGAGTCAAAGAGTTTGGTTTTGTCAAGAACGAAGATGAACCTTGTGTTTACAGAAAGGCTGGTGGGAGTGCTATATTATTTCTCATCTTGTATGTAGATGATATATTGATCATTGGAAACAACATCCCCATGCTTAAGGAAATTAAACATTGGTTGGGATCTTGCTTCGCAATGAAGGATCTTGGAGAAGCTACTTACATTCTAGGAATCAAGATCTATAGGAATAGATCTAAGCGACTTCTTGGGCTAACTCAGAGCACATACATAGATCAAGTAATGAGACGCTTCAAGATGGAAAACTCCAAGAAAGGAGGTGTTCCAATGACTAAAGGAACCGTCTTGGACAAATCGCAAGCTCCCTCTGAGGACCGTGAAATAAAGCAAATGGAAGCAGTTCCATATGCTTCAGCGATTAGTTCTATCACGTATGTTATGGTATGTACTCGACCAGACGCCTCGTATGCTTTGAGCATGACCAGCCGTTACCAGCAGAGCCCTGGGATTGCCCACTGGACTGCAGTTAAGAACATCCTTAAGTACTTGAGAAGGACAAAAGATATGTTCTTGATATTTGGAGGAGTCAATGAGGAGCTCACTGTAAAATGTTACACTGATGCTAATTTTCAAACTGATCGAGATACCTCTCGCTCACAAACGGGTTTTGTGTTCACTCTCAATGGAGGAGCTGTCTCATGGAAAAGCTCCAAGCAGAGTGTTGTAGCTGATTCCACCACGGAATTTGAGTACATTGCCGCGTCGGATGCCGAAAAGGAAGCTGCTTGGATGAAGAAGTTCATAACTGGTCTTGATGTGGTTCTAAGTATCATGAAACCCATCCAGATATTTTGTGATAACACAGGTGCTATTGCTCAAGCCAAGGAGCCTAGATCACATCACAAAGCCAGGCACATATTGAGAAAGTTCCACTACATACGTGAGATTGTGGAACGTGGAGACATCGTTATAAGCAAAATTGACACAGATCAAAACTTAGCTGACCCATTTACTAAGCCAATGACTCAAGAGAAACATGACCGTCACCTGGACGCTATTGGGCTTAGATTAGCTAGTGAAATGTTTTGATTTAGTATTTGGATGTACAAACATCAAACAGTTGTATTCTTATATTCATTTTGATTTACTAGTTAAATGTAATTCTTGAATCCTACAACTGTGTTCGAATTTGATACGTTTAATCCATGAATCTTGTATTCTAAATTATCCGTAGCCGGTCAGACTCGTGGGAACGACTCTGAATTAAGACTATTCTGATTTTGGACTCAAGGAGTTGACTTCCAAATTCACAGGCCCCATTATGAATGACGTTGGATGTAACTCGAATCAAATCATCTTCATGGATCTTAGTCATAAGATGTTTTTGGTCTAGGCATACTCATTTAGTATCCTCTGACCTGAGATACATACTAGAACTTTCGTTTACTAAAGACTATTCTTTGATCAGTGTCAACCGCTGTCGGGTAACTGCCAGTCATAAAGGCATTGGTTGGGAGTGGTTCTGAAGTTTAGTGGGAGTTGTATGTAGTCAAGATGGGATTCTATACTTTTACATTATATCTAACACTTAGACATCTGGGCGCCCTCGTTGATTCAAACTGGTGAAGTGTAAGGCCTTACCCAAACTTACTGTGTGTTTGATTGGACCACTTTGATTCTTGAATGAGAACGATAATGATTGAACGCCATATGAGATTTAATCTGATCCATGTCTCATTGTTCAATTAATGTCTTTTACAGAAAGGATATATGACAACGATTGCCATAAGTCTATTGTCTTCAAATAGCAAGCCGTTGCTAAAGGGAAGATACCTTGGTTAGTGACTTTAAAGTGTCATGACCTGTTGGGGGCAGCTATGTGTAGCTAGAACACCGATGGCTGTCTGCGTTGAGATCTTATCAGAGACCATCCAAGTGGGAGCTGTTGGATATTTATGTCCGGTTCGATAAGTCAACGCTGCCGACCGGGTCTTGACCCGTAAGAGTTACACCGTGGGCAACGAACTAAAATCCACTTAACTAATTTAACTGGTAATTACGAACGATACGCGGGTATTAAACTGAGAGACGGGTATATAGACCAAGTGGGACAAGAACACTCTTGCATCACCACTTGTCGCGCACCAAAATCACGGCCAATGGCATTACATGCAAAGGATCTTCTTGCCACTTGTCACGCGCCTAAATCTTGGCCAATGGAATCGCATGCACTATGCATGTCCGCCACTTGGCAAACATGCATAGATCTTCATCCATTATTTATATGAAGGTTTATCTTGGACTTGAGAGGTTGCAAGAATTAACAAACAAAACTCTTATAACAACCATAACCAAAACCGGTCCCAACCGCCTCGGGTAGTCCGCCGCCGCCACCGACGCCTCGCCGGCCCACCCTGCCGCCACCGCTCTCCGCCGATCGCCGCCGCCTGCACCGCCGGCCACCACCGCCGAGACCCGGCTCACATTCGCGTATCTCTCGTTCGTGTAACTAGCACTCGTTCGTTGAACCTCGGTGTCTCAACCGGTTATTCACTAACCGAAGGTATATCTAAACCCCCTATGGTTGATGTTCTATTTCGTGTTTGCATGTTGGTGATCTTGTTCCATTACGGGTGCTCCTTGGTATAAAAATGTACGTGTTATTTTGCTACATTCGCTTCTGTTGCTTAAAATGTGTATATAGTTTTAACTAGTTAAAGTTTATTTTGAATAACCTATTTCTACATGTATTCTTTTTGTCAAAAATGTTTTGACCAAATCCTTGTAACAAAATAAACACATATTTAATATGAACCGGGTTCATAAAATAAAAGTAAAATTATACCACGGATATCCTTCAATGGTATCAGAGCCGATGCTCAACCTAATACCAAAACGCATTCTTTAAAAGTTTTTTTTAAAATGAAATCGGGAAAAGCAAGTTCTAGCAACTTGCGTATATTTTGATAACCACTAGAGTTTTATAACATGTTTTTCTCACATCTTTAAAACTCATAAACTTAATAGTATTCACTATTAACTTTAATTGGTTATTCCAAGTCGCGACAAACTTAGTTTTATAGGTTATCTAAAACTAATTGTCCCGAGAGGTGAAACGGTCTTTTTTTTTTGTTATGTCGCAAATTTAATACTTAAATTAAAACCGACTATAACGACCCTATTTGGGACATACCCTCTCAGTTGGGGTATGTAACTCAAGCTTTAGAATTCTTTATAGATAAGGCGCGTCTGCAATTATTTGCAATGTGTCAGCTTCTACTTGTTTGATTGTTTCATCTAGACCTGGCAAACGGGTCAGGTCGGGTCATGGGTCGAAACGGTACTAGTCGAAATGGTTCCCGTCGAAACGGTTCGATTCGAAACGGTTCGGGTCGAAACGGTTCGGGTCGAAACGGTACTGGTCGAAACGGTACTGGTCGAAACGGTATGGGTCAAAACGGTTCGCGTCGAAACGATACGGGTCGAATCTACCAGTAAATTCAGCACCAAACTACAAAAGAAATTTAGAAATCCATGACCATTGACAACATCACCAAGCAACGAAAAGCCATAAACTGGATTCTTGCCGCCAGTCACCTGAAAACATCACAGGATACCACTGTTTGACCAGAAACTCATCTCGTACGGAAACTCGGCCCAAAACCCGTTGCGATCCGAAACTCGTCCCGTGCAGAAACCCGTGTCGGCCCGAAACCCGACCTCGTTCCGATCCAAAACCTGCGTCATGCAGAAACCCGTCTCGGCCCGAAACTCAATTCGAACTGAACCTGTTCCGATCCAAAACCCGTTTCGTGCCGTAACCCGTCTCGTGCGGATACTTGTGCCGTCTCGAAACCCATTCCGATCCGAAACCTGCCCCGTTTCTTTAAGACACTAACCCACATCGACCCATTTCTTTAATGTTGTCGACCCGCTTTATCCCGAAAATAACAAGATGAAATTTCAAGTGACCCATTGTGACCCATTTAGCTAAAATATCTTACCCAAACCAACCCATATAATTTTAAAAGCAACCCAAACTAGCCTACTTAGAAGGCTTTGGGTCAAGATTGCCCCCTCTAGTTTCATCCCAAGCTAACTTCTTCGTAAACATACACCATAATCGTCTAACCTAGCTTTCTGTTGAGCCATGTCTTGGCAAGTTCAGTAGTTGTAGTAACTTTCTCAGGCCTATTCGTAAACATTCTCAGGCCTATTCGAAAACTTGCATGACAAAGCAGACCCATGTTTTAGGATTGACATGTGTGTTCTTTCTTATTAATGTGAAATAAGACGAGCTTTAAAAAGAGTATACAGGTACTACTTCATAGAGAACCATTGTCACATATCAAGATAAGTACATGTAAAAGGAAGAGATCCCGCTTAGCACCCAACTACTTTATTTACTGGTCTCCAGTTATTCATCCAATTCATATTCGCCCCCATCGTTAGGTCAAGATATTTAAAAGGAAGAGATCCCGCTTTGCACCCAACTAGCTCGAAATTCTTCTCCTCTATGGTCAACCAACAGAAGGCCAGCAACGCTATTCATGGTTTAAATATTGACAGGCGGCACTAAGCCATCTTCTATTAAAAAATCTATTTTTAATTTTTTTCAGGGAGTAATTCAAGGAGGATACTAATAAGCATCAAGACTAGAGTTACTCTTTATAAATAGTTATAACTTATGCCTTGATTAGATGATGTGGATGATACCCCGTTTCTTGTTTGTTGAAACTCATGTATTGTTGGGGATCAGAAGACACATTTGCAGCGGAATGCATTTGTGCAGTGGGATTGAAGGTTGGATTTGTGTTATCATATGTGAGTGATCCGAATTGGATATGCATTATGAAAGGTATCGATGATTAACAAGTGCAAAGGTTAATGTACAATTCTTATTGTGAATGAGAATGTCTTGATATCCGACAAGGTTGCCGGTAAACTTGAATAAATACATGGAGTTTTGGCGGTTGATTTTTGGCGGGTAACTGCCTCCGGCAGTTATTCGAATTAATCACCCGCTTATCAAACCAACCAATACATAAACTTATCATCTATAATTCGAGTGCATATCATGCATAACTTATCTACATATAAATCCGATTAAATACATATAAAGCATAACAAGGTTTAATAATTCTAACATGTATGTCGTTGTTTACATGAAGACTTCTTTAAAATTTTTGATTTTGAGATTCTAAAACAAAAGCCTTATATATATAAATATAAAGCAACTGAAATGTATTGGGCTTTGCTTAAACAAAATCACCCTCATTGTTTAATCAAATGTTGTGCGAATGGTTTCCTCTTGAACTACTCTACAAGATAATACATTTTAAACATCAATCTAACCAATATTCGAAAACAACAATAACGTGACAAGCAGGTGAATTAACCAACATTTTAAAGATGAATTGAATATGTAAAATCTTCAAGGGGTGTTCAAACATTAAACAAAAACAAACAAACACGCAGTTAATAAAGCAAGTAAAGAGAAGCTTAAACTTGAGCTCGCATTTGGGAGATCCTGATATGGAGCATAAGATGGAGGCATCACACAATTACCGCCATTAAAATATGGCGAGTTTCTGCAAAAAAAAAACAATTATAAAAGAAAAAAGAAACGTTATTTTCTTGCAAATTACAAATTTAACTTAAGTATCGGCTTTTAGACAACAACAACAACAACAACAACCATACCCAGTAAATCCCACAAATAGCTGAACTATTGGTAGGGTCTGGGGGGGGGGGGGTGGGATGTAGGCAAACCTTGCCTCTATCCACAGAATAGAGAGGCTGCTTCCTGAGAGACCCCCGGCTCAAAAACAACAAACAACCATATAGACAAAAGAGCGATAAGTATATAGCGTAGCAGTAGTCAGATATATTATCAACAAATAACATGTAGTCATAGATACAAGAAAGTCATCATATATGAGGTCTACCTAAAGTGAGAAAGAAATCTATCCCCCCCCCCAAGACAAAGGTAGGACACGTCCATACCCTCCCCTACAAGTCCTTAACCTTAATCCTACGTCTCCATGAACCCCTATCCTGAACCATGTCCTCGGAGAGGTGCAACTCTACCAAATCTTGCCTAAGTCGTTCATCCCAAGTCAACTTGGGCCTGCCTCTACTCCTCCTTCCTTCCACTGTCATGGTTTCCACGACTCTAACTGGTTCTGTCAACTGCCTCCTCTTCACATGCCCAAACCATCTCAATCTCCCCTCTTTTACTTTGTCCGATATACTAGCCACTCCTAACCATTTCCTAAAAACCTCACTTCTTATTCGGTCTAACATCGTGTGGCCACACATCCACCTCAGCATCCTCATCTCCGCTACCTCCATCTTGCGTGCTTGTGTTTTCTTGATGGCCCAACAATCTGTCCCGTATAACATAGCCGGTCTAACTGCTACCCTATAAAATTGTTTTACATATATATGTGTAAAATTGTTTTACATATATATGTGTGTGTGTGTGTGTGAACTTACTTTACACAGCTTCCTGGGTCATGAGTAGGAACCCCAATTATAAATTGTGAATATGTACATGTTATATACCATGTCACTACAAAAAAAAAGAGAGAGAGAGAGAGTTAATAATAGTAGAGGAGTTTATGAGTTTAATTTTTTTTTATACTTACTCATAGCTTGAGTGATTCTTCTGCCATCTGGAGTAATGAACCTTGTTGGCTTAGTGACTACAGCGGGTCCACAGTTATAGCCAGGACCGGGTGTAAGTAAGGTGAAGTTTTTGGGGACCTTGACCGTGTAGTTGGTGTTTCCGGATTCACCAACAGTAATCTGGAATGAGCTGATATAACTGTTGGGATCTAGGCCCCATACGCTGATAACACCTCCTTTACAGCAATTTGGAACCTGCTGATTGTAAGGGGCTTCGGGTGATAAATCGACAACAGTTGGAGGATTCTTGCAGCAATGTGGTACAGCTGGTGCAGTTTTATATCTTGAACAGTTTCCTTGCTCGGTAGCTTGACCGCCAAACAAGTTCCATATAACCTCTTTATTGGCCCAGAACCAGCTTAAGGTCCACCCAGGGGGTGAGATGTAGCGGTATTTCTGGAAGTTTTACATAGTAACAACGGCCTGCCAATCAATAAAATGCAGTTGATATGAATTGATGTTAGTAACATCATAGGTTGAATGAGTTATTAGAACTAATGGCGAACATATATCCGCTAAAAATATTATCAACTGATACATAGTATAGCAATGCAAAACTTTAGCTTTTACTTTTTTTTAAACATAATACAAAACTAAACTTTTGAAACAAAAAGAAAAAAGAAAACTTGTACAAAACCACCAAACCGAACCATTAAAACCGGCCAGTCCAGCCGACCCAACCATTTTATCCGATTCAGTTTTGTTTTTTTAAAGCATAGTTAGCATTACGGCCCAAAACTTTCATCAAAATGGGTCGAACTCGACAGTGAACACCATGGATGCGCCAAGAATGACCAGAGGTGGGCTCACCTTCTATTTTTATTAATCCATAAAATATTACACGTTGTGCTAAATTTATTAATAACTATGTTTTTGTTTTATATTTAATTAATTAAAATAATTTGTAACTGGTTTTCTAATGTTTAAAAGATAACATGTTCATAAAAATTCTTCAAGCTACTAATACTTGTTTCAGTATATTCTAATAACAAATTAACAAATATTTAGTTTTTTTTTTAACTTGATGTCAATAGTGTGACCTAGTTTGTCTTTACAAATAATAAGGGATATACAAAAATCTACAGGAGTGGACTGGTAAGACAATGAACATCTTACCACATAACCATCATTGTTCCACACCCTGGCTTTGCGGAAGCGTGGTTGTTTTGGTGTGACTTCTTAATACCATAGCTTAACCATAACAAAGCTATATGAAATAAAACCATGCAAGATCATCCATTCGATTAAGTTTTAAAAACCAAATACAATAACATTGTCTTAACGTAAACACATCCTAACGACATGAACATTGTTCAACAAACATAATCATAACATAAACACAGTTTAAGGACTGTGACTTGTCCAGGAAAGAGTCACATTTCCCTAAACCCGGATGACCTCGAAACTAGTGCAGCGGGAAAACGTGTCATACCGCGCCAGATCCTTTAATTCCCTGAAATACATGTAAGTTGAAAAATCAACAATAATGTTGAGCGAGTTCATGCGTAGTGAGTATGTAAAACACCTGTAAGTATAAAAATCCTGGTATGTAGCAAATAAGGAAAAAGAGATCACCAATGGTTTGCAAGGCCATTGATATGTGTGAAGTGTAAGTAGGAAGACTCAAACCTAGCAGATTTATGCGTTGGGTACAAAGTCACCCCGAGGTCCGTTCTGTGTTGGGCCTGGGGTTGGGCTCGCTACACCCAAATAGATCTACCGCTCCTGCCCTTCGGTCCTACCTTGAGGATTAATGGCCTCAAGTTTCTGCCTACCCACTCACATGATCTGAATAATAGTAACCCTCCTTACGCTAACCATACCATGTAAGAATTATTCGTAATCATAGTAACATGTATTTCACCCCCGCAGTTTAGAAAACTGAAAACAGTTAAGAGAAAAGGGGGACATGAACTCACAGTGGTGCGTCTCTACCAAGTATGTCTCCTGATCAAGCAGCTGTGTGACGACCTACACGTACTAATTCTATTAGACGGACGGCCGTGCCTTAGCTTTATGGTTTAAGTTTTTGGGAAATAGTTAGGCAACTATTTCGTGTTTATATTTTTGTAAATACTTGGTAATTATTCTCCTTCCCAAGGATGGGGGATTTAATACATGCGTGTTCGTAACATTCGAATTACACTATTAAGTCTCACTTAATATATTTTATTTCTAACTCCAAAATATAAATATTCTTCCCAAAAATATTATATTTTAATACATGTGATTCTCCCAAAATAATACTCAGTAATATTATTTTTACTCTAAAAATAATATTTGCGTAGTTCACAAAATAATCATAAACATTTACACAAGTGATGTTGTGAAAAATATATATTTACTAAATACATATATTTATCACGTTTTATTTTGTGAAATCCCACCTCCGATATTTTGTAAATAAATCGTGGCGAAACTTGTGTTTTGAAATCAAGTCGAAAAATGTATTTCTAACACTTGTGGTGAAAATATTTCTAAGTGTTAGGTTTTTGGAAAATTTCGCCAGAGTTTCCCCTGTAACTGGAGGTGGCCACGCCTTTAAGCGTATCATTTTCTTTTATAAATCAAATCAACAATCTTCTTATTCAATCAAAACAATGTTCAAAGCATCAACTAGTCAGAATATATATAAATCGCACAAATTACATGAACTTGTGATTTATCCAAAATATGAAGTAAATCCCAGTATTTTTAGTGGATCTTTTGTATAAACCAATCCCGGTTTCGTAAAATTCTTGTTTTTAAAGAAATCCCATCTTTACAACTTATTATCAATTTTTACAAAGATAGATATTTTGTCGAAACTTAGTGTTACACAAGTGTTTACACACTTGTGTGTTCTAATAATCATTCTTGTTTACGAAAGATCCGTCTTTAAAAGTATGTTTTCTCGTGACACGTGGTCCTTTGAAAATACTGCTTGTAGATACGTAGATCTACTAGTTTTAAACACTATTTCACAAGCTAAATCGCTTTTACACAAGTTCATGATTCGTGTGTGGTAGAGTTTCATCCTTTAACCCTTGTTACTTCCCAAAACAACCTTATGTCACGATCCATGATCATGACCAACCCGGGTTAAATGACGATCCGAGCTACCACAACATAGATCGGGTCCAAATACTCACACAAATCAAATACTACAAGATTTACACAACAAACAAGCTTTAAACATCACTTTTAGTGTTTTTAGTAGACTTTTATGTGTCATATTGTATGTTCATGACTTTTAACCGTTACTTATCATATTAACCACTTCAAAATAGTTCGAGAAGGTGATTTAAGCAACTTACTACTAGCTCGAGGCTAGGGAAGAATCTAAACACAAAATAGGTGGATAAAAGCAACGAGTTGAGGTCCTTCGCCTTCCGAATGCACCAAGACTCCTTATACGTGATCCTTAACGCTTGTGTGAACTTGGAATGTGAAGATCAAAATCGAAAATATGGTGGATGTAGAGAGGGGTGTTCGGCCGAGAGCTCTAGAGAGAGAGGGAGAGTTTTTGTGTTGTGATGTTTGAGTGAAAGTGATTAGTGTGTTATCTCTAGAACTTATAGACAATTATCAAGCTTATTAACCTTTGGATTTCATGCTCTCTAGATATGAGACAAGGGAAATTAAAATATTCAAATGATGTACCATGGGGGTCACAATGTGACCGAGTTCGGTCAAGGGGGGGGTTAATCTAGTTCAAATCCAACCATTAGTTAGTTATAGTTAGGTTAATCTAGGTTAGTTAAGTGATTAACTCGGTTAGTAGTGTGTTGTGCTTTTAAGCGGGTGTTAGGGTGTTTAGGGACCCTAACTGGCTCAGAAAAAGATAAACAATGTAAATGGCAATATTTTCATGTTCCGGGTATAGTCCGGTTGTTCGGTTGGATAGTAATCCGTTAAAGCGTTAAACAAGCTTTAAAGTGTCGTTAATACCCTTTTTAGTGACACAACTTATTCCTCCAAAGTGTCGGGAATATTTTCCTCATGTTTTGGCACTTTATTAGGTAGCTTAATGCTGAATTGTTTATTAAAGTGCTGAGTTTTTGTGCTTAGAGCACGTTTTAGGCACATCCAGTCATTGTAACTTATTCCTAGAGACGCAGTTCTACAACCCTTGTATCCCTACACTCACCACTAGTGTAGTAAAGTATTTCTGGCTCATACAGGCCTTAGAGGCAGTGTATGCCTGATGCTGGCTTTATCAGCATGTTCAATAGGTTATCCGTTTATAGTGCTACTGTGCTTTTCGTGCATCATGTTTGTCACTAAGGTTCAGCATGTAAATAATGTAGTGACGGTAAGTAAAGTATGATGCAGGTATATGCATGTATCAGAAATCAAGTAGCAGTTCATCAGCAATTTCAAACAAGCACAGTAATTAAGCAGTAATTAATTGTTAATTAAGTCATACGGATACCTGGTTTAGTGAGGGTTGTCACATTCTCCCCCCGTTAGAAAATTTTCGTCCCGAAATTTTAAGTTCTGCTTGTAGATGCAGGGTTCTTAGGAAATAGGTGGGGGTATTTCTCTTTCATCCGGTCCTCACGCTCCCAGGTGTATTCAGGACCATGTCTGGCATTCCATCGAACTTTGACGAGCTTGACACTGCTCCGGCGGGTCTTGTTTACTTTCCAATCCGTAACCTCAACCGGTTCTTCAACGAAGTGGAGCGTGTCGTCAACATGAATCTCGTCGATGGGAATGGCAATGTTATCTTGAGTTGGACTTTTCTTCAGGTTGGATACATGAAATGTATCATGAACTGAATGGAGTTCAGCAGGTAGGTCCAACTTGTATGCTACTAGCCCTATTCTTTCCAAAATTCTGAAAGGACCAATGTAGCGCGGATTTAACTTTCCACGCTTTCCGAAGCGTGCCACACCCTTCCAGGGTGAAACTTTCAATAAAACCATATCTCCAACTTGGAATTCCAAGTGTTTCCGGTTTGGATCTGCATAGGCTTTCTGTCTTTCACGAGCTGCTTCGATGCGTTTTCGAATCTGCGCAATCTTGTCTGTCGTCTCTTGGACGATTTCGGGACCAACAAGCTGTCTATCACCTGCGTCAGCCCAACATAGGGGTGATCGACACTTGCGTCCGTAAAGAGCCTCGAATGGCGCGGCACCAATACTGGTGTGGTAGCTGTTGTTGTATGAAAATTCGACCAAAGGCAAATGCTTATCCCAGCTACCGCCCAAATCCATAACACACGCTCTCAGCATGTCTTCCAAAGTCTGTATCGTCCGCTCGCTTTGACTGTCAGTTTGCGGATGATACGCAGTGCTCAGATTTAATTGTGAGCCAAAAGCTTCTTGGAAGGATTGCCATATCCTTGACACAAACCTTCCGTCTCTATCAGAGATGATCGAGAGAGGCACTCCATGACGTGCGACGATCTCTCTCATGTAAATTTCAGCCAATTTGCTCGTATTATCCTTCTCTCTGATAGGTAAGAAGTGTGCTGACTTTGTTAATCGATCCACTATTACCCAAATAGTGTCATGGCCTCTTGGCGTTCTTGGCAACTTTGTAATAAAATCCATTGAGATTTGTTCCCATTTCCACTTGGGAATCTCAGGTTGTTGCAGAAGTCCTGAAGGCTTCTGATATTCGGCTTTCACCTTAGCACACGTTAGACACTTGCTCACATAAACAGCAACATCGCCTTTCATCCTAGGCCACCAATAATAACCTTTGAGATCCTGGTACATCTTATCCGCTCCAGGGTGGATAGAGTACCGCGACTTGTGAGCTTCATCGAAAATAACCTTCCTTAAACCTCCAAACAAATGAACCCAAATCCTTTTCTCAAAACATAACGTTCCTTCCTCGTTTGGTACCAAAAGCTTCTCCATCCCACGGAGATATTCTTCTTCAAGATTTCTTTCCTTAAGAGCTTCTTTTTGTGCGGCACGAATGCGCAAGGAAAGATCGATTCGGATAATCATTTCTAAAGCCCTAACCCTTATGGGCTTGATCCTCTCCTTTCGACTTAAGGCATCGGCGACCACATTCGCCTTCCCTGGATGATACTTTATCTCGCAATCGTAATCATTTAACAACTCAACCCATCGTCTTTGCCTCATATTCAGCTCCTTCTGATTGAATATGTGTTGTAGGCTCTTATGATCTGTAAAAATTGTACATTTCGTACCAAAAAGGTAGTGTCTCCAGATCTTTAATGCAAACACCATTGCGCCAAGTTCCAAATCATGTGTGGTATAGTTCTTTTCGTGCACTTTCAATTGACGTGATGCGTAAGCAATAACCTTCTGGCGTTGCATCAATACGCAACCCAATCCTTGACGCGAGGCGTCACAGTATACCACGAAATCATCTGTACCTTCTGGTAGTGCTAAGATTGGCGCATCGCAGAGCTTATCCTTCAATATCTGGAACGCTTCTTCCTGTTTGATTCCCCAATCAAACTTCTTATCTTTCTGCGTGAGGAGCGTCAATGGTTGAGCGATTTTTGAAAAATCCTCAATGAACCTTCGATAGTAGCCAGCCAAACCCAAGAATTGTCGAATCTCGGTTGGCGTCTTTGGCGTTTCCCAATTCTTGATCGCTTCGATCTTTGTGGGATCAACATGGATTCCATTTCCATTAACCACATGTCCAAGAAATTGCACTTCACGTAGCCAAAATTCGCACTTAGAGAATTTGGCATACAGTTGTTCTTTCTTCAGCAGCTCCAAAATAGCTCTTAGTTGCTGTTCGTGCTCAGCCTTTGTCCTTGAATAAATCAAGATGTCGTCGATAAACACAATCACGAACTTGTCCAAGTACGGCTTGCAAACTCTATTCATCAAGTCCATAAAGACTGCAGGTGCGTTTGTCAATCCAAACGGCATAACAAGGAACTCGTAGTGTCCATAACGAGTTCTGAAGGCTGTCTTCGGGATACTCTCCTCTTGTATCCTTAACTGATGGTACCCAGATCGCAAATCGATCTTTGAATAAAAGCTTGAGCCTTGCAGTTGGTCGAACAGATCATCGATCCTTGGCAGAGGGTATCTATTCTTGATTGTCAGCTTGTTCAATTCTCTGTAGTCGATGCACATACGAAAACTACCGTCCTTCTTCTTGACAAACAAAACTGGAGCTCCCCAAGGCGAGAAGCTTGGTCGGATAAATCCCTTGTCTAACAACTCTTGAAGTTGTGTCGACAGTTCTTGCATCTCAGATGAAGCAAGTCTGTAAGGTGCCTTAGCCACAGGCGTAGCGCCTGGAACTAAGTCGATGTGAAACTCTACTTGCCTCTGAGGTGGCAGTCCAGGCAAGTCCTCTGGGAAGACTTCTGGATATTCCCTCACGACAAGGATGTCTTCTATTCTCGGCTCAGCAGCCTTCTTATCCACAATGTGTGCCAGGAAGGCAACACATCCCTTCTGCAAACACTTTCGCGCTTTCAGGCAGCTGATAATTCTTAACGGCGTATCACGCTTTTCACCATGAACCACAATTGTTTCGCCATCTTCGGTCGGGACACGAACAACCTTTTCGTGACAAACTATCTCAACCTTGTTGCCTGATAACCAATACATTCCTACCACCACGTCGAAGCTCCCCAACTGGACTGGTAGTAGATCCAAAGTAAACTCATGCTCTCCCAATTCGATTGCACAACCTCTGATCACTTCATTGGCTTCTACTAACTTCCCATTGGCCAATTCGATTGAATAGGGAATATCTAACTTACTAGCGGCTAAACCAAGCATATTCTTAAATTCTAACGATACGAAGCTATAGTCGGCACCAGTATCAAATAAAATGGATGCATAGCGTTGGTTTACAGGGAACGTACCAGTGACAACATTGGGATCCTAGCGCGCCTCCCTCGCTTCAATATTAAACACTCTTCCACGGGCTTGGTTTAACTCTGGGCAGTTCCTCTTAAAGTGCCCGATATCACCACAGTTAAAGCATCCGGGTCTCTGCCTGTTTCCACCAGCTTGATCATTCCTCTGGTTACGATTTACGGCGCCTGCTTGATTCGCATCGTTGCCTCGATTCCCATTACCTCCATTATTTCCTTGTCGGCGATTTCCAACTCCACCCCGGTTATTGTTTCTGTTTCCAAATCCTCCTTGGCCTCCCTGGCCAGCAGTGGCCCAACAAGTGTCCTTCAAGTGGCCACGTTTCCCACACGCTTCACATACCTTCAAACCACATCGGCCAGAATGGTGACGCTGGCAGGTGTTGCACTTGGGCTGGGTGCCCATATATCCCTTTCCTTTCTTTCCACCACCAGCTGTAACCTGAGCTGGCGCGTTTGGCTCTCCTTTCTTAACAACTCCACTAGTGCCTTGTTTAAAGTTCGAGAACTTTCGTTTGTTACCTCCAGATGACTCGACGTGAGTCTCTTCCTTCTTCGTCTTGATCTCATCAAACTTGTGCAGGCGGATAGCCTCCTCAGTGAGAGCCACGCTTAAATCGATTGCCTCAGTAATTGTCGCAGGCTTGGAGGAGGTTACCATGCTTATGATTTGAGGAGCTAATCCCCAAATGAAACGTTTAATCCGCTTGAACTCCGGAGTGACCATGTAGGGTACCACATGTGATAAGTCATGGAACCTTTGAACGTATTCTGCGATCTTTGGACCTTCCATTTTCAAATGCCAGAACTCGGTTTCCAATCTTTGGATTTCCGCGCGAGAGCAGTACTTTTTGCACATAAGTTCCTTCAGTTCGGTCCAGGTTAGCGCGTAGGCAGTAGCTTCACCAAGTGTCTGTACTTGCAAATTCCACCAAGATAGGGCTCCATCCAGGAATAGCCCAGAAATGTAGGTGACTTGCTGGTCTGGTGCACATTTGCTCATGCGGAGAACAGATTCAGTCTTCTCGGCCCAACAAACAAAAGCGACAGCACCTCCGGTGCCATTAAAGTTGACAGGCTTGCAGTCTAGAAACTGCTTGTAAGTGCACCCTGCACATACGTTACAACATACGATCGGCATTAGCATCATTGCTATAGGTATCCAATTAGGTCATGGTGTGTCTAAATGACTTAGTATTACCATGAGGTGGATTGTTGTTTCCATTGTTGTTTGAGCTGCTTCCGCTGGGTCCTCCTTGCGAGGTGGCGTATTGCGCGATGGCAGCAGCGATGACTTGTTGTAGTTCTGCCTCATTGGTAGGCAACGGCGTTTGACGTCTCGGCGGCATCTTCTAAAAGATGGGTTCACGTCGGTCAGGCCATAGTAAAGATCCCAAGTTATAATACATACGCTTTATTATGATAATAATAGTACATAACATCTCATGTTATAATCATATCAATCACACAACATCCCATGTCACAAACATCAATCACACAATATCCCATGTCATAGAATATAAATAACCAAATCAAGCATCAAATATGATGAGAATACTGCGATTGCCATATATTGAGACCACACAGTAAGCGTACAAGTACATCACAGTGTCATACAACATCAGTCGACTAAGGGCTACATCACCCTAGTCCAAAAACTACATCAATTCAGTGTCAATACATCAAATACATGTCAACAAAAGTCAGAATCATAATGTAGTCTCCAAAAATGATGTGCAATCAAATGCAATCGCCGTCTTCTCACCAGCGTCTACCCATACGGTACTGAGGAGCTCTACACGGATGGCGGTGGAGGAGGGGGAAAGTGAGTGTAAAACAAGCGACGCAACTGGAGCCAGTCCTCCTCCATGGCTCTCTGGGTACGCAACCAAGAAGCAACCTGCTGCTCAAGTGCCAAAAGGCGGGCAGCATAGTCTGGTGGTAAAGGTCGAGAGGGCTGCAAGGGAGAGTGGGTCTGACCCTGGCACTGACACGGCGGCGGCCGGGCTCTCTCAAGCTCCTGAATGCGCTGCGTGTGTGCCTCGTGTTGGGCGACAAAAGACATCAAAACATCCTCAATAGTATACCCCATATGGAAAGGATGGTAGGGGTCGGTCGGTGGCATAGCAGAAGGTGACGTCCAGAGAAACGACTCACTGGTGGGATCAAAAGGTGCCACTCGAAATGGAGAAACAGGGGGAAGAGTAGCAGACGGTGGTATAGCAGGGATAGATACCGGTACATGTCCAAAAGGGTGAGCCGAAGAACCCTCTCCAGGTCGTGCTGGAGGTGTAAACCGAGGAAATGAAAAGGAGGTATCAATGTGACGGGTATCAGTGATCTGAGGGGGAATAGGTGGAACCTCGTCATCAGCAGGAATCCACCCGTGCTGGGCGTGCTCATCTCGTGGGTCCATCTGTGCCCCAAAAAGTGCGTGATCAAACTGAATAGGCATAGGATCATGGTGAGGTGCAACAAGAGGGTCAACAGGTATATCAGCGATAAGTGGGGGATCAACATGATCAGCAGCAATAACATGATCGCCCTCCAACAACGGAGCATCTATAGGATGATCATCAATAGGTGGGTCAGCAATCACAGGATCAAAAGGCATGCCAGCATGAGCAGGGTCATGCTCAAGCACTGGGTCAGGAGCAGGGTCCAGTGGATGCTCGGGATCATCGAAGGCCATCTCAAAATCAAACTCAGGGTCGATGGGATCAACTGGGTCTACTGGGTCGACTGGATCCTCCATAGGCTGATCCATGGGTATAAACTCTATATCCTCATCTGGGTCGAATCCTGGGGGAAAGACAGGATCGGAATCCTCCACATCATCGTGGTCGAAAGCAAAACTAGGAATAGGGGCAACAGAGGATGCCTGGTCGGGATCTGATCCATGTGAGAAGTGCTGCGCACTCTGGGTGTGTGAAGGTGCGGAGGCCACAGACTCGAAAGAGTCCGGGACCGGAGAGTGAGCAGGTGACTCCTCGGCGGGAGCATCTGCGATCATCAAGAGATCACCAGCAGCAAGAAGGGCCTCGCCCTGAACATCCTCCTCTAAGGGCTCATCATCATACAGATCGATGTCGTCATCATCGTCGGCGTCGGGAAGCAAATCGTAAGCAGGGTATGAAGCAAGTGGTATGGGAGCAGGGATCTCCACTAACGGAAGGTCCCCGGCCAAAGGACCAACAGCGAGCTCATCAGCACCATCAGGTAAGGCAAAGGGCTGAAAGTCGTCCTCGTCCGTGCTAGTAACGTCGGATGTGTGGACCTCGTGCTCTGAAGACTCTAGGTCATCTGATACTATAGGTCTAGGTCCTATGGTGTCTGAGTCACCTGTGCCAGAGGTGTCCATGGTGTCTGTAACATAAACGCAAACATGCACAAACAGTCAATCATACAATTAATTAATCACATAAGTCACCAAGTAAGCATTCAAATAATTCTCCTAGTCCCACTAGCCTCCCAGCCTCTCAGACTGCTCTTCCTAGTCCCACTAGCCTATTCTCCTAGTCCCACTAGCCAATTCTCCTAGTCCCACTAGCCAATTCTCCTAGTCCCACTAGCCAACTACCTCGATCTCCCAGACCGAGCCTCGGCCTCCAAGACCGAGCCTCAGCCTCCAAGACTGAGCCTAAAAATAATAAATAAATGTGCTCAACATTTGTTTGTAAAAACGTTTTGGATCTGGACTTAAGTGGTATGCAGTAAAAATGTTTTCGTGAGAGCCCTAGTGATCATAGTCTACACTCGAGAAGGAATCCTAGTTCGCTATGATCAGAGCTCTGATACCAAGCTGTCACACCCTGGCTTTGCGGAAGCGTGGTTGTTTTGGTGTGACTTCTTAATACCATAGCTTAACCATAACAAAGCTATATGAAATAAAACCATGCAAGATCATCCATTCGATTAAGTTTTAAAAACCAAATACAATAACATTGTCTTAACGTAAACACATCCTAACGACATGAACATTGTTCAACAAACACAATCATAACATAAACACAGTTTAAGGACTGTGACTTGTCCAGGAAAGAGTCACATTTCCCTAAACCCGGATGACCTCGAAACTAGTGCAGCGGGAAAACGTGTCATACCGCGCCAGATCCTTTAATTCCCTGAAATACATGTAAGTTGAAAAATCAACAATAATGTTGAGCGAGTTCATGCGTAGTGAGTATGTAAAACACCTGTAAGTATAAAAATCCTGGTATGTAGCAAATAAGGAAAAAGAGATCACCAATGGTTTGCAAGGCCATTGATATGTGTGAAGTGTAAGTAGGAAGACTCAAACCTAGCAGATTTATGCGTTGGGTACAAAGTCACCCCGAGGTCCGTTCTGTGTTGGGCCTGGGGTTGGGCTCGCTACACCCAAATAGATCTACCGCTCCTGCCCTTCGGTCCTACCTTGAGGATTAATGGCCTCAAGTTTCTGCCTACCCACTCACATGATCTGAATAATAGTAACCCTCCTTACGCTAACCATACCATGTAAGAATTATTCGTAATCATAGTAACATGTATTTCACCCCCGCAGTTTAGAAAACTGAAAACAGTTAAGAGAAAAGGGGGACATGAACTCACAGTGGTGCGTCTCTACCAAGTATGTCTCCTGATCAAGCAGCTGTGTGACGACCTACACGTACTAATTCTATTAGACGGACGGCCGTGCCTTAGCTTTATGGTTTAAGTTTTTGGGAAATAGTTAGGCAACTATTTCGTGTTTATATTTTTGTAAATACTTGGTAATTATTCTCCTTCCCAAGGATGGGGGATTTAATACATGCGTGTTCGTAACATTCGAATTACACTATTAAGTCTCACTTAATATATTTTATTTCTAACTCCAAAATATAAATATTCTTCCCAAAAATATTATATTTTAATACATGTGATTCTCCCAAAATAATACTCAGTAATATTATTTTTACTCTAAAAATAATATTTGCGTAGTTCACAAAATAATCATAAACATTTACACAAGTGATGTTGTGAAAAATATATATTTACTAAATACATATATTTATCACGTTTTATTTTGTGAAATCCCACCTCCGATATTTTGTAAATAAATCGTGGCGAAACTTGTGTTTTGAAATCAAGTCGAAAAATGTATTTCTAACACTTGTGGTGAAAATATTTCTAAGTGTTAGGTTTTTGGAAAATTTCGCCAGAGTTTCCCCTGTAACTGGAGGTGGCCACGCCTTTAAGCGTATCATTTTCTTTTATAAATCAAATCAACAATCTTCTTATTCAATCAAAACAATGTTCAAAGCATCAACTAGTCAGAATATATATAAATCGCACAAATTACATGAACTTGTGATTTATCCAAAATATGAAGTAAATCCCAGTATTTTTAGTGGATCTTTTGTATAAACCAATCCCGGTTTCGTAAAATTCTTGTTTTTAAAGAAATCCCATCTTTACAACTTATTATCAATTTTTACAAAGATAGATATTTTGTCGAAACTTAGTGTTACACAAGTGTTTACACACTTGTGTGTTCTAATAATCATTCTTGTTTACGAAAGATCCGTCTTTAAAAGTATGTTTTCTCGTGACACGTGGTCCTTTGAAAATACCGCTTGTAGATACGTAGATCTACTAGTTTTAAACACTATTTCACAAGCTAAATCGCTTTTACACAAGTTCATGATTCGTGTGTGGTAGAGTTTCATCCTTTAACCCTTGTTACTTCCCAAAACAACCTTATGTCACGATCCATGATCATGACCAACCCGGGTTAAATGACGATCCGAGCTACCACAACATAGATCGGGTCCAAATACTCACACAAATCAAATACTACAAGATTTACACAACAAACAAGCTTTTAACCATCACTTTTAGTGTTTTTAGTAGACTTTTATGTGTCATATTGTATGTTCATGACTTTTAACCGTTACTTATCATATTAACCACTTCAAAATAGTTCGAGAAGGTGATTTAAGCAACTTACTACTAGCTCGAGGCTAGGGAAGAATCTAAACACAAAATAGGTGGATAAAAGCAACGAGTTGAGGTCCTTCGCCTTCCGAATGCACCAAGACTCCTTATACGTGATCCTTAACGCTTGTGTGAACTTGGAATGTGAAGATCAAAATCGAAAATATGGTGGATGTAGAGAGGGGTGTTCGGCTGAGAGCTCTAGAGAGAGAGGGAGAGTTTTTGTGTTGTGATGTTTGAGTGAAAGTGATTAGTGTGTTATCTCTAGAACTTATAGACAATTATCAAGCTTATTAACCTTTGGATTTCATGCTCTCTAGATATGAGACAAGGGAAATTAAAATATTCAAATGATGTACCATGGGGGTCACAATGTGACCGAGTTCGGTCAAGGGGGGGTTAATCTAGTTCAAATCCAACCATTAGTTAGTTATAGTTAGGTTAATCTAGGTTAGTTAAGTGATTAACTCGGTTAGTAGTGTGTTGTGCTTTTAAGCGGGTGTTAGGGTGTTTAGGGACCCTAACTGGCTCAGAAAAAGATAAACAATGTAAATGGCAATATTTTCATGTTCCGGGTATAGTCCGGTTGTTCGGTTGGATAGTAATCCATTAAAGCGTTAAACAAGCTTTAAAGTGTCGTTAATACCCTTTTTAGTGACACAACTTATTCCTCCAAAGTGTCGGGAATATTTTCCTCATGTTTTGGCACTTTATTAGGTAGCTTAATGCTGAATTGTTTATTAAAGTGCTGAGTTTTTGTGCTTAGAGCACGTTTTAGGCACATCCAGTCATTGTAACTTATTCCTAGAGACGCAGTTCTACAACCCTTGTATCCCTACACTCACCACTAGTGTAGTAAAGTATTTCTGGCTCATACAGGCCTTAGAGGCAGTGTATGCCTGATGCTGGCTTTATCAGCATGTTCAATAGGTTATCCGTTTATAGTGCTACTGTGCTTTTCGTGCATCATGTTTGTCACTAAGGTTCAGCATGTAAATAATGTAGTGACGGTAAGTAAAGTATGATGCAGGTATATGCATGTATCAGAAATCAAGTAGCAGTTCATCAGCAATTTCAAACAAGCACAGTAATTACGCAGTAATTAATTGTTAATTAAGTCGTACGGATACATGGTTTAGTGAGGGTTGTCACATTGGCAACTGTGGGTTAGACACATATAACACGGTATGTTCCATGTACCACAGCATGTAATCATTGGCAACTCCAACAGATGTCATGAGTTCCCCGGTGACCAAGTTTTGATGACGTGCCTCCCACTGACAAACATACGGTGCGTGACGACTTAACCAGTTCCAGCCGGTTTTCCCGACCCGGTTCATGGAATGAAGCCTGGCATGCTCATTATGATCTATGGCAATTCGGTTAGGTATATACTGGAACATGCCAAACTGTCTCATCACTAGTTGAGGATAGTGATGCTCCACAACCGAGTAGTATAGCAGAGGGCAACAACTCCGCCAAATTCCCATACCACTCCGACATATATCGGGGAGTCTACCCACAATGTCGTCGTATGGTCTCCAATTAAACTGAAACAAAAAAAAAATCAATCTTTAGAAAAGTGTTCAAACAAACTTAAATTTTATATGTCAACAACTAACAACCATACCGTTGCCTCGGTCATAGATTGCAGCTGAGATCTATATGTTCTCAGGCAATGTGTGGAAACATCTGTACACGTTAAGCTTCCCTTCCACCTAAAAGGATAAATAAAAAAATAACATAGTGTTATATAGATACTAAATTTAATTGTAAGATGAAACTGCGACTTTCTATAACATTGCAAGTTCAAACAGCGACTTTCAGAAGGTCGCTGTATCAATCTGCAACCTTCAACATATTTGGCAGCTTTTGCAGAACTTGCCAGATTTTGCAGAAAAATTCATTGAAGGTCGCTGTATCAACTTACAACTTACCTAAAAGTGTAAACAATATGCATGAGCACCTAATAACACTCTTTTCTTGTTCAAACCACCTATTATTGCAAAAAATTCTCTCTTTGAAGTTTGAACGTAGCTTTGACTAAAAGAAAAGGATTAATTGCATATTTCCCCTTAAAAAGCTCTTAATTGCGTATTTACCCAAGCCTAAACAAATATTGCATATTTACCCTTTTTGATTAAATGGACTAATTTACCCTTTTATAAATTAAAAAAAAAAAATAGTAAATCAAACTCAAAATAGGTAAACCACAACTTATCAGTTTCTTTCCTCTCAAAGGTCAAAATATCCCATGTCCGACGTTTCACGACGGTGCCGGCGACGTTATACGGCGGTGCGACGTTTCAGTTTCCACGCCGGTGTCTGTCTTAGCCAACGATGTTTCAGTTTCGCGCTGGTGTCTCACCCAGCCGGTGCCAGCAAGGCGGTGGCAGCGACGTTTCAGTTTCCACGCATGTGTCTCTCTCAGCCGGCGATGTTTCAGTTTCGTGCCGGTGTCTTATTTGAGTCGTCGACAAGTTTGTTCCACGCTACAGTTGATTATTAATTGTTTTGTTCAATTGTTTATAGTTGATTGTAGATTGTTTTGTTTAATGTTGAAGAACAACATGAATTTGAATTGTATAAAAAAACATTCTACGATCAATTGTTTACTGTAGGAAAAAAAGGTGTTTGGCATGCTAAATCGATTAAATAATATGTAGTCTAGAGTTTCAAACACATTGGAAATGTTTATGCTGGAATTAAATAAAACAATTTGATATACATTTATGTTTGTTTTTTATCAATTGTTGATTGTTTTATTTAAGTTCTTTTTTGATTTATCTGGATGATTTGATATCTTTTAACAGATCTCAATTGATTCGAGATGGAATCAAACATGTAGATGTTATGGAAAATTAATCTTTAGCACCAACAGAGGAGTTCATGGTTCATACAAATTCTTAATTGATTTGAGATGGAAGATAATAGTTTTGGGTTGATTTTTGGTACCGTAATAGGTTAAGATTTTGGCATTTGTTTTTTGTTTAGATGATTGTCACTCTAGTAAAAATATGGGGTATACATGCAATTTTATTAAGATTTAGTAAAATTAAGGGCAAAACAGTCATTATATAATTTTATTTTAATAAAATAAATCAAAATGGGTAAATTTGCAATTTTATTAGTTAATGAAAGGGAAATATGCAATATTTGTTTAGGCTTGGGTAAATACGCAATTTAGAGTTTTTCTAAGGGGAAATATGCAATTGACCCAAAAGAAAAGGTCCACAACTTTTCCTCCAAAGACACCACTATCGCTGATGTCTTTTAACACGTGCTGACAACACAGATTTGATCTCCGCTGGTTTTGGAATCAAATCTGATCTCTTGTGCTTGATCAGACTATGACTCGTACACCAATTGCTGCTCCTTCTATCTACTGTTCCGGCGCGATACAGTAGTTCCGGCGAGTTTTTCTGGAATCCCGATCAAACCCCTTCAATCGCAGGTTCGGTCGTTCTAAATCAACCACCCCCTTCGTTCCCAGGTATGGTTATTCTTCACAGGTCGCTGGTTTAACTCCTGCCTTTGTTCACAGTCGCTAATCAGATACTGTTCACAGCAATCGATGTTGTTCCGCCTTCCCTGGTTAAAGATTACGTTTTCCGATTCACACGCGCTTTCCGGTTCCGAACAACACAGTTCCGGTGCTCACTTTTTGTTCCGATTTGAATCCGGTACCGGCGCAAACAGAAGGTTCCGATCCAACCTCTTTGTACGCAGGTTCGATCTTTGACCAGGTTCCACTTGAACAGATTTTTCCGATCACCACAGTTCCTGACGCGAACTGTTCTTCAAGTACGCAAACCTTCTGTTCCAATCTAACCCCTTTGTACGCAGGTTAGTCGACTACCACAGGTCCTCAGTCGTTCAATTATTCCGCTCTGATACCAATTAAAGGGATTAATTGGTACAGAATGTTGTAATCGGAATACGATTCTTCACGGTTAATCACCCACGAATTTATTATGGAGAAATCTAACTCAAAAACTCCAAATTACAATCCCTACCAATTAGATTGGTATATATATAGCTAACCTAAACGCGTTAGACTATAACTAGGACTCCTATTAATTAATTACATGATATTTATCTAATACACATCCTAACCCAACATGTATAGGATACTTAGATAACAATCCACTAATTAATTAATAATATTGTTTATTACTTGTCTTGCACTCCAAGCAATCCTCCTAGCCATCCTTCACGCATGTAAGCCACGGATTAGACTAGAAATTCCCAACAAGTAGAAAACGTCATGAACACAATGTAAACAAGATTCAAACCTGTGCAAGTGAAACTGAATGAAGAAAGCAAGATGGCCAGAAAAATGGTGGAAATTGAAATTCTGGTCAGAGAACTGAAACAGTAATCCATTGCTAGCTTGTTCTTAAGATTTACTAAATCAAACAGCAGTGGGTTTTTATATTAAAGTCAAACATGCATGGTAGTCATAATTATAAATGTTAAAAATAATAATAAGATACTTAATTTATGATCTGTATTTGCATGCATGTTGTAAATAAAATATGTTTAAAGACCAATGAAATAGAATTATTAGATCACATGTTCAACTTGCTCTTATATTTCATTGTTTTAATCCAAGTGTTGTTGTTAAGCTTCTAGTTTATTTTAAACATGATCATGTTATTACTTATTAGACACATGAGTACTAATGTGTGTTTTTGCAAATTGTGTTACAACAGGCACCTCTAGCCGCATGATTTAAGTTTAGATGGGCCAGGTCCTAGAGTTGTTTATGCCTTATTTTATCCTTCTTGGGCTAAGCCCAGATCCGCCCTGTTCAAGTTTCAATGGTTTTTACGGTTCTGGATACATTAACAAAAGATGCAAATCTGTTTAACGATATGGGAGTCATGGGACTAGTGGTGCACAAATCGGGTTTTTTTAAAAACCGGGTTTCGGGTAGGATCGGGTTCGGGTAGGATCGGGTTTTACAAAATCGGGTTTTTTTAAAAACCGGGTCGGGTCCGGGTCCGGGTTCTCTACCAAAAATGTATACCCTATATACCCGGGTTCGGGTAGGGTTCGGGTCGGGTTTTATAAAACCCGGGTATTATAATACCCTATTTCCGGGTTCGGGTCCGGTTCGGGTATTCATCGGGTAGGGTTCGGGTATGCATCGGGTTGGGAAAAAACCCGCACCGGGTATTAAAAAAACCCGACCGGAACTATGCTTATAAAATGTATCAAACATAACTCTCACACATAGACATCAAATCTATTGATAAACAGAGGCACAATTTATAAACAGAGGCACAATTTATAGTTCTTCATGTGGTTATTCTTGAACTTTATAAACAGAGGCCCAATTTATTAAATACAAAAACTAATAATGATATTAAACAAACAAAGAAAATAGAAGGGATAACATATATTGGCATATTTGTTTTCACTTGTAATGAAATATACTAAATAATTAAGTAGCGGTGGCAAATATCATTAGAAACCTAATAATTAAACAAGATTACATCAAAGTGTATACATAATTTTGTTAAATCATAAGAACTAATGCATACATAATTAAACAAGATTACATCAAAATCGGATTTTTTTAAAAACCGGTTCCGGGTATTTATAAAACCCGGTTCCGGGTTCGGGATCGGGTATTTATAAAACCGGGTTTCGGGTATAAACCGGGTATAAAAAAAAAACCGGTTCCGGGTTCGGGTTTTAGATCAAATATGCATACCCGGTCCCTACCCTACGGGTAGGGTCGGGTTCGGGTATAAAAAACCCGGGTTTTATAATACCCGGTTCCAGTTTTTTTTTTCGGGTCTGGGTCCGGGTTCGGGTTTTTTGTGCACCACTATATGGGACTGGTAGAATAGTGATGTATAGTGGTGCACAAATCGGGTTTTTTTAAAAACCGGGTTTCGGGTAGGATCGGGTTCGGGTAGGATCGGGTTTTACAAAATCGGGTTTTTTTAAAAACCGGGTCGGGTCCGGGTCCGGGTTTTCTACCAAAAATGTATACCCTATATACCCGGATTCGGGTAGGGTTCGGGTCGGGTTTTATAAAACCCGGGTATTATAATACCCTATTTCCGGGTTCGGGTCCGGTTCGGGTATTCATCGGGTAGGGTTCGGGTATGCATCGGGTTGGGAAAAAACCCGCACCGGGTATTAAAAAAACCCGACCGGAACTATGCTTATAAAATGTATCAAACATAACTCTCACACATAGACATCAAATCTATTGATAAACAGAGGCACAATTTATAAACAGATGCACAATTTATAGTTCTTCATGTGGTTATTCTTGAACTTTATAAACAGAGGCACAATTTATTAGATACAAAAACTAATAATGATATTAAACAAACAAAGAAAATAGAAGGGCCAACATATATTGGCATATTTGTTTCCACTTGTAATGAAATATACTAAATAATTAAGTAGCGGTGGCAAATATCATTAGAAACCTAATAATTAAACAAGATTACATCAAAGTGCATACATAATTTTGTTAAATCATAAGAACTAGAAGTCTTAATGCATACATAATTAAACAAGATTACATCAAAATCGGGTTTTTTTAAAAACCGGCTCCGGGTATTTATAAAACCCGGTTCTGGGTTCGGGTATTTATAAAACCGGGTTTCGGGTATAAACCGGGTATAAAAAAACCGGTTCCGGGTTCGGGTTTTAGATCGAATATGCATACCCGGTCCCTACCCTACGGGTAGGGTCGGGTTCGGTATAAAAAACCCGGGTTTTATAATACCTGGTTCCAGGTTTTTTTTTCGGGTCCGGGTTCGGGCTTTTTGTGCACCACTAGTGATGTATGGCGGAACCAGAAGAAAATTTTAAGGGTATCTCAAACTTTTTTACCGTACATTTATACACTGTAATTTTTTTTACGGTATACAATCATAAACTGTGAATTTTTTACAACTAAAGTAGTTGTTCGTAACTAGACTCTAACCTAAAATTCAATTTCGTCCCTTTTGTGCTAGACAAATACAATTTACACATAAACCCTAAAATCAAAATTGAACAAGATCAGTGACGGAACTAGAATTTTTTTTTTTTTTTGTTGGTCATGGCATTTTTATTATAAAAATGGTTTTAAAAAAGTTCTACTAAATAAGTATATTACTAACTATGTTTTTTTAATGGAAATCCTTGCTCACTCTTAATTTACACCAACTCCTTACTTGGGATGAATCCAAAACCTCATATTAGGAGACAAAAGTCTTTACCAAATGTGCTAGTCCCATATTGACACTATGTTATCAGTATCAGTAGACAATAAATTTTGTGACAATAATTTTTACAGTAATATATATGTTCTAAATCAAATAAAATAATATTTAAATATAAGTAATTATCGATGATCGAAAAATATAAAATAAAATGAATACTTAATTCCTATAAACTCATTACTGATAAACCAATAAATAATGCAAGTTATACTATATTTTATATTGAAGTCAATGAAAACATTGCAGGCATAGTCGGTTGTCAAATACATTAAAACAATGAATAAAATTAAAACAATGAAAATTAACACTCAATGTTCTCTAGAAATTAAAACAATGAAAATGGAATTTTAAGTATCTTTAGTGGGCTATCATTTATGATGGGCTCAATTAAAAAGCCCACGTCAAAGGAAGAATCGGATTTTATAGGTCTATTCTGACATAGTGACACCCTCTTCATCTTCCTCTCGCCTCTATGGTTATCACCGTTGTGACAAAAACTACTCTTTTGTTTCTCTGTTTGCTTGAACTACTTCATGGGATACAACTTAAGAGGGTTTAGGGGTATCCTAATATTCGTTCGGAGGTATCCTATACATAAAAAAAGGTAAAAAAAAATACACATCATCCGGAAAATTGAGGGGTAGCCCGAGCAACACCTGACTACTACATATGTCTGCCCAAATTGGGTAGTGGGCCACATCCTATTACGGGTATGGTCAACCAAGTAAAAAATTGAATGTTGTAATAACTGGGTCGGGTATCGAATCGGTTTTTGGAAAGGAAACAATTGGTTTTTTGGTTTCTTGGTTCCAGGTTTTTTTGGACTTTAACCAAGTTGTGGGTATAACTGAGTTGGAACCGGTTTCAAATTTTGGGAATCGAATCGATATATAACTGGGGAAAAGTGTCTAATATTGAACCACATACATAATACCTAGTTTCAAGTTTTTTTGTTGGGTGGTTTTTTTTTTTTTTTTTTTTTTTTTTTGCGCATCTTGTTGCTACAACAAATATGAGACCAAGTATTGTGAGGAGGCTGGTTAGGCATAGTTGCTTCTTTTTCTGTTAGGGCTGCTGCTTCTCCAGCTAGGACCCCTCTCTCTTTGTTCCTTGATATCAACAGCTTCCTCCCCCGAATGTGAGTTTCAGCTCTTTAAAGGGCTTCTTCAAGGGTTTTGGGCAGGCACTTGTTGAAGTCCCTAGTGAGATACTTTGAGGTGGTTGCATTCATGAAGCCTGCAACCCTCATCTTTTCGTCGGCTCCCACGTATGTCAACCCTTCTTTTTGTACCGCTCAATGAAATCCCTGAGGCTTTCATCATCCCTTTGTTTGATTTGGAAGATCACAGTTGCATCTTTGACATACCTCCTTTGTTGCGAGAAATTAGCTAAGAAGCCTTTGCTCAGAACATCGAAGGTTCGAATGCTTCTGGCCGGTAGGTCATTGAACCATATTCGAGCAGACCCTACAAGGGTTTGCATAAACATAAGGCAACACTCAGCGTTGGGCCACTTCTCGATTCTCGCGGCCCCGGTGAAGATTTGGAGGTGATCTTCTGGATCTTCCGTTCCATCATACGTTCTTATGTGAGATGGCATTTTGATCCTTGATTGAAAATCATAGTCAGCAATTTGTTGAGAAAAACAGGACAAATTGCTTTGCTTTTATGGTTTGGTTAGATCTTCTTCTGCTCTTGTGCCCGGGTTGTTGCTAGCGTTCCCCTAGGTGGCCAACACTTGGTTAATGAAATGTTGCCAAGGGAAGCTTGCCATCATTTGTGGCATGAGGTTGAAGCCTTGAAGGCTTTCTGGTGCAGTTACATAGTTCATTCCCAAAAGGGCACTCATGACAGCACTTTGTGCCAAGGGAATGACAGATAAGGCTTACTCCCATGTGGTAGACACAGGGGGTGGAAGGATTGCAATGGGAGATTGTAGTAACTGATCCAAGGTTAACTCGTGTCCCAATGGTGCACCAGTTGCCACTGGCTGAGAAGAAAATAAAGGAAAGGACGTTGGATCTGGCCTCGCAGACGCGTATGGACTTGGATTCGGAGGAGGATGGCTAGGACCAGCTTCATTTCTTGACACAACAGGTTGTGAGCTTGTAAAAGGAAGTACAGGTGGTCCGGGTGACAATAAGGGCTCTGGCTCATCGTAATCCAGCCTAATTCTCACCCCTTTGTCTCTTTCCCTGTTCACGCATTGGTTAAGGAGAGATCTTAACTATAGGAAATTGTTTGCAACCCCCTCCGGTGTTAGGTCGATGCGTGTGGGAGTGCTTGTTGCACCGATATTAGGATATGGGACCCCTGAACGGGACGGGGTTGCCGTCTGAAAGGAAAGGAATTCGGGGTATGTGACTCCTGTTGGAGTGCTTCCCGGAGTTGAAAATGAGGTAGGCACAGCCAATGGAGTTTGACTAGTGTTGGGAGTAGAGGTACGTGGAACTTGGTTTACCTCTCCCTGGGATTCCCCTTCAGACATGATGATTTCTGTCGAAATTGGAGCTACACTACTGGTCTTCAACGATGAATTTAGTGGCGTAGCCCCACTGTGGGCGCCAACTTGTTGCTACAACAAATATGAGACCAAGTATAGTGAGGAGGCTGGTTAGGCAAAAGGCTTCAAGAGTCTTGTTTTGTCTAACGCAGGTTACGAGTCCCCCGACGTATGCAATACGTAGGGTGGGATCACTTCTATTATTAATTGCTTGGAATTCAAGGCCGAGAATGTCTCAATCCAGATTCTGTACATGCAATGTGATAGTTGTATTGAATGTGAAGAATAAAACATACAGAGTGTATATTCTAGAGAGAGTAAGAGATTTCAGAATGTTTTGTTAAGTGACCAGGAGTGGTCATTTATAGAGAAGGTAATTCTCAAATAAGAAACCTTTGACTAAGTGATCCGGTACTGCAGATAGGGAGTTGCCCGTTTTGTTGGGTTGAAGGTTTTAACCTGCGGATAAAAGAGTGTTTCTTCTCATATGTGTGCTTTTGCGGCTGAGTGAAGAAGTCACACGTAAAGTGTGATGTGACACATCACTGTCCCATGCTTTTTGCTGTTCACCACAGCTGTCCGTTCTCCTGAACCCTTTAACCCTTCAACCCTTTAAGCTATGTTTGCACTTATAGTTAATTTATTAAGCTTGAGCTACCCACGTCATCACATCTCTAGACTGGTTTATAACTAAAAACCCTAACCCTAATGTAGTATATTATACTTGATAAACTCTTTGAATATTAAATATACAAATCTACAACATATATAGATCAATTGAAAAGAAAATCAAAATATTGTTATTCACATAAAATCATAGCCACGTATTGAAAACATTAATTATCTATATATTAATTGAGAAACTGCCCGGATAGTCCCTGTGGTTTCGCCTTTTTTCACCTATAGTCCATATCTTTCTAAAACTACTTGAATAGTCCCTGTGGTTTGCATTTTTGTTCTCGGATAGTCCCTAGGTCTAACTTCAGTTACTTTTCTCAGTTAAGTGGGTGTTGAAATGACCAAAATACTCTTTCCTTAAAAGGCCAAACCACAGGGACTATCCGAGCACCTCCTCTTTATAAAACCCATCCACCCTTCATCTTCAACATTATGAAACCCTAATACCCACTCCGGCGACACACCTCCACCAACCACCTCCATCTCCGTCACACACCCGCACCCACTCTTCTTTCTCTCACCCTTCAATCCTTCTCTCTCTCTCTCACTCTCGCTCGTCCCTCTCCCTCCTGGTTCAGCACCGGCCGACGGCAACCGGCGGCGTCAGTGATGAAGATGATGATGACGATGGTAGTTGTGGGGACCGACAGCGGTAGTGGCCTCTCCTTCTTCGATGATAACCTCACACCCACACTCATCTCCTCAGAAATTCAACATTTGAATATCTAAATATTCAACATCAATTCAGAAATTCAACATTAAATCAGATTCAAAGCTACCATCACCGTCGCCATCATCACCACCCCCGCCACAACCACCACTGCCGCCACAACCATCACCGTTTCCGTTTATAGTGAAGGTGATGTCGACGTTGTTCTGGCCGGCAACGATCAGCTCAGATCTGAGTTAGGTTGGTCAGATTCAGAGATCGGGTCTCGGCTAGTGGCGGTTCGGTTCAGGTTATGTTGCAGGTTCAAGCTTCATCTCAGTTTTGATTTGGGTATGTTGCAGGTTATGTTGCGGTTCGGTTCAGGTTAAGTTTGGTTCAATTTCGTTTTGTTCGGTTCAAGACGCGGGTCTCGTTTGGCTTTAGATGTTGGTTCGACTTAGATTTGTTTCGGGTCTCGTTCAGCATCTTCTGAAACTGCTTGAAATCGAGTGTAGGATTGATTGTTATGTTTCCGACGTCGGTTTGGCGGTCTCCGTCGTAGAACACCACCGGAAACTCAACCGATTTGCCTTCAAATTCTTTAAACATTTTTGTGTGTATAGATGTTGAAACAGGTGTGAGCTGAAACAGGGGTGTATTATGTATATATATATATATATTGTATAAAGAGGCAGGGGTTTAGATTAAGGCGGTTGGAGGGAAAAATGGTAATTTGGGTGAGGTTGGAGATGCTTATCGTTGAGATTACTGTGGTTTCGTCTTCCGATTGTACCGACCGGAGAAGCAGGGGAGTAAGGCGGTGTGACTGTGGTGGTGATGGTGGAGGGTGGAGGAGGGTGATGGTGGGTGGAGGTTGAAGATGAAGTGGTGTTGGGTGTTGGGTGTTGGTGGTTTGCACGGCTGTCGGCTCTGTAAAAGGATGACCGGCAGCGGCCGGAGGCACTGGATGACCGGCAGCCGGCGATGGTGGAGGGTGGAGGAGGGTGATGGTGGGTGGAGGTTGAAGATGAAGTGTGGTGGTGGGGTTTTATAAATAAAAATGAAGAAGGTGCCCGGATAGTCCCTATGGTTTGGCCTTTAATGAAAGGGCATTTTGGTCATTTCAACACCCACTTAACTGAGAAAAGTAACTGAAGTTAGACCCAGGGACTATCCGAGAACAAAAATGCAAACCACATGGACTATTCAAGTAGTTTTAGAAAGATAGGGACTATAGGTGAAAAAAGGCGAAACCACAGGGACTATCCGGGCAGTTTTCTCATATTAATTTTAGAAGTTTGTGAACTCTAACGCTTAACACGTGACACATTCTCATTAGCTCTTTTTTTTGTCTTTCCTTTTTTGTTTGTCTATAAATATGAATTTTTTTTGCACCTAATCATATTTGTGCAGCTGGTAAATTGGTCCTGTGTTGGTTATTATGCTCCACTCACAGAGGTTCGATCCCCGGTGTTATTTTTTTCCTCCCCGTTTTATTCTTTTAGTACAGACAATAAATTGAGAGATGAACAACAAGGACAACTAAAGAACCCTAAATCGAATGATGGTTTTCACAGGTGGTGACGTATCGAGTTCAGGAGCCGAGCGCTACCAATTTTAAAAAATTAAAAATAAAAGCAGTAACATCATAAAGAAAACAACTTGATTCACATCGCATAAAATCAAAGGTTAAGAGTTATTTTTGCTAATAATAATTATACACAATGGTATGCTCATTAAAAGAAGATTGATATGCGGTTATTGAGAACAAAAACTAAACTAGTCGTTTTTCAAGAGTGATATATATCTATACTCATGTAAGAGACGTGAGAGATGAGATCTAACCAATGTAGGTAGTTTGTAATAGGTTGTTTCGCAGTCGATTATACGCAAAGACAGGTTGACCTTGACCATACTGTTTTATATCAACCTATTAGTAACTAGCTTGTAAATATGAGTAAGGAAAAGGAATATTGGATTTTAATAAGGGATAATTGCATATTTTCCCTTAAAAAACTGCTTAATTGCGTATTTATCTAACTAAAAATTAAAATTGCATATATCCTCTTTCTTAACTATTAAAATTGCATATATCCCCTTCTTTAACTAATAAAATTGAAAATTTACCCATTTTGATTTATTTCATTAAAAACAAGTTATATAATAACTTTTTTACCCTTATTTTTACTAAAACTTAAAAAAAAATACATATTTATTCATTTTTACTAGTTTTTGTAGATTTTTACTAGTTTAGCGGTTTATTTCAGTGTTTAGGTTTTAGTAAAAATAGTAAAAATGAATAAATATGTATTTTTTAAAGAATTGTGAAAAATCCACAAAGACTAGTAAAAATGAATAAATTTGTATTTTTTAAGTTTTAGTAAAAATAAGGGTAAAAAAGTCATTATATAACTTGTTTTTAATAAAATAAATCAAAATGGGTAAATTTGCAATTATATTAGTTAAGGAATGAGATATATGCAATTTTAAGGAATGAGATATATGCAATTTTAATTTTAAGTTGGATAAATACGCAATTAAGCAGTTTTTTTAAGGGAAATATGCAATTGTCCCTTTTAATAATGTTAACTATTCGTCGTTGGCCGTCAACAGTCCCAACTTCAAAAATAACCACTAGCAGTCCCAACTATTGACATATTGGCTACCAATAGACCTTGACTACCCTAACGCTGTTAGTCTCCAGCCGCTGGAAAACCATTTTTGGCCAAAAAAAAAAAAGGCTTCTAAAGGTCCTATCTAAGGTTACAAGGAGGTTTGGGACGAAAATGTTGAGTTTTACGGCCAAAAAGTTGAGTTTTCCGGCCAAAATGAAGTTTTCCAGCGAAAAAGGAGTTTTCCGGCTACTTCAATAATTGTGGCTTTGACTAGAAAAATGTTCCTAAAGGTCCGTAATAAGGTTACAAATAAGTTTGGGACAAAATTGTTGAGTTTTCCTGTCAAAAATGAGTTTCCCGCCAAAAACGTTTTTTCGGCGACCGGAGACTAACGGCGTTATGATTCTGTTAGTCAGGGTCTATTGGTGGCCAATATGTTAATAGTTGGGACTGCCAGTGGTTATTTTTGAAGTTAAGACTGTTAGCAGCCAACGACGAATAGTTGAAATTATTAAAATCCAATATTCCTAATGCAAATGATCATCTCTTGTTAAGAAATTTTTATGGTATAATATGTGGTGTAACAATTGAGTTTTTGAGAATTAGTAAAAATGACCATTTGCATTCAGCTAATACTAGTTTCCTTTAGATTTGATAAATGAACTAGATTTTATATAACTAATGGAATAATTCGAACTACTAACTGTTTGAGAAGTTGTAGTACTTAAAGTTGGTTGGTATAAGTAACCATCTGTGCTAATTAATTATATTATATTGTGATAGATCATGGTTGTGATAACGATGAATTCAACTATTTCATAACTTCGTTTAGTTATTACTCATCTCGGGATGTCATTTTAAGTAATTAAGGGGGCCTCATGGTATTATAATCTAGTGGCATCTTCAGAGTGGGATAAGGCTTAAGAACCATTAGGTCTTGGTTTGATTCCCACAATGGAGGTTTTCAGATTTATTGGGTTTCCTTCTGAATTAGTATATAGACATTTATTTCATAATGGAAATGGATATAATCGGGTGATTTCTCTGATAACATGATTATACTCTAATGGTCCGTCAGTAATTTAAATTTATCGTTAAAAAAATTAAGGGGGATTGGATCCATTGTAAGTATATTGTTTATTGGTTTAGTTACCTTATTTACTTTGTTTGCTCAAGATTATATATTCTATTAAAATAAGAGTTTCATTAGACTAATAGTTAGTGTTGTAATAATTGTTAGACGTTAGTCGGCTGGTAGGGTATGCACTAGCGATTAATTGAGACTAAAAGAGATTAATCGGATTGAGATTATATATGTAATCTTCAGTTTTATATATACGCACATTTTTATGTTGTAATTTTTTTAGCAAGACAAGTTTTAACCTCTAATCAACTCTTTTTTTTAAGTAGACAAGATTAATCCCCGAAATTTACACGGTTTGGCCGGAAAATGGCCGGTAATTAGCCGGAATTTGTCCAGGACTGCATATTTTTGGCTGATTAGGACTACCTAGGGCCGTCTTTGACCATCTGGCGATTAATTAGCCGACTAGAGGAAATTACTCGGTGAACCATTGACTAGCGATTAGTCGGATGCTAGTCGGGATTTTACAACCATGTTAATAGTAGTCAATGTGGGGCTAACCCACTTGGTAGAGACATATTCCTCCTAGAGAGGATATCCCTTGTTCAATCCTAGGCAAGGATGAATATTTTAGGATAATTGGTTGATGATTTAGTATTAAGATCCTTTACATTGTTTCATGTGTTTGACAAAAAAACGGTTATTTACTATTATATGCATTACTTTTTATAAGATTACACTTGCCTATTCATAGTTTTGTGTTTGTTTTTTAATTAATTTGGATTTTTACATAGATTTTACTAGGCCCCCTTTCCATTTTTGTCTAGTTTTTATAATAAATAATTGAGTGAAATGTCATTTTATTCCCTGTCGTTTGGGTCATTTTACCAGTTTAGTCCAAAGGTTTCATTATTCGCCCGTGGGTTTAAAAAAGTTTCATCGTTGCCATTTTAGTCCACTGGGTTAACTTCATCTTTTTTTTTTTTTTTTTTTTTTTTTTTTAACGAGAATCGCAATTTGGTCATTTTATATGTACATCTGTGAACTAGAAGGGCAATTCGGTCATATAAAATGACCGAATTGCCTTTCTCGTTAACATAAATAATGGATGAAGTTAACCCAGTGGACTAAAATAGCAAAGGTGAAACCTTTTTGGACCCACATTTGAAAAATGAAACATTTGGACTAAACTGTCAAAATGGCTCAAACCAAAGGGACTAAAATGGCATTTAACTCTAAATAATTATTATACATGTTGAATGATTAATTATTCGTATTATCAACGACTACAAAGTAATAGAAATGGCCTGTTTGTACATAGTTTTATTAGACTGCGGGGTATGGGGCGGGAGTTTGGGCGTGGGTAGGGGGCAAACGCCCAAGCCACCACCCCGGGTGGGCATGGGTTTCGGCGTGGCCCTTGGGGCATGGGTTTCAAGCCGGGCGTGGGGCGGTCTGGCCAAGCTGACATGGCAGGCTCTAATTGGACAAACCAAAGAAGCCGTTGGCCAACGGCCATCTTAAAAAAAAAAAAAAATTATTTTTCCACTATAAAACTCACAATTTCTTCCATTTTTTTACCACATTCATCTTCAATTCTCCATCTACAAAACGAAAAAATGCATCCTCATAACCGTCCTTTTGACCCGACCCACCCGTATGCACTCCAAGAAAATAATCCTAGCCCACCACCCATTCGTCCAATGCCTCGTCCATTTATGATACACTCTTCTATGCCCGAACAAGCGAGTTATGCATCGTATATTGGGAATTGTTTGTTTACTAGCTTCCCACACTCCGAAGATGCGATACCTACACCGTTTACACAAACCTCCATCGACCTTTCACAAAACGAAACCGTCCCCGAAACTCAACCACCCAACGATGGTCCTTCCGCACCCCAACCCATAAAAAAGAAAAGTCATAAGAAAAAAACCGAGGCGGATAAAGCACTTGAAACCATCAAGCGAAAACAACTAAAATGGACCGTTCCTGAAGAACTTGCATTGGCGAGGGGTTGGTTTCAACAATCTCAACATTCAACTTTAGGTATTCTTAAACTTTTTTTTTATTAATTTTTTTTATATAACTTTGTAATATATTAAATTTTGTTTTTATAAAAACAGGAAATTCTCAACATCGAACCTATTTGTGACAAGGGGTTAGAAACAAATACAAACATTAGGAAATTTTTTTATGTAATTTTTATGTAATTTTCTTTAATTAAAAATATTAAAAACAAATACAAAAGCCCAGCCAGTCCAGCCGGGTCAGCCCAGCGAAGCCCACCAAACCCACGCCCCCAACCCCCGCCCCACCATACCCTGTAAAACGTGGGTCGCCCCATGTCTGCCACCCCAAGCCATGTGTCAACAAATGCCCCAACCCAAGCCCAACCCCCGCCCCACCATACCCCGCAGTCTTAGAGGAAAACGTGCCATGCATAATACAAATGGCCCATCACCATCCCTCCTTCCTTCCAAAGACGCATGTGACAATATTCAAAATTTCAATTAATAATAACTAGGATGTATCCCGCCGCGTTGCGGCGGGCGAAGGATGCCTTGATGAAAATTAAAATAAATCAGTTTCTACATATTTATACTGTTTTTTATGGTTAACACAGGCGGGATAGAAGAAAGGTTAACGGGTTGGCCTAGTTTAACATAAACGAAAAAAAAAGACATGTTTATCTACAATTCTTGCCAAAAAGAGATATAGTACATTGCCAATTGCATTATAGAAAGACAATTATTAACATGGAGAAAACAAATAATAAGAAACAAAGGGAGTACGAATCAAACTGAACACAAGCATCAATTTATGAATGAACTATGTCTACCAAAAGCGCAATTGTTTTCGTAGTTGCAGTATGCCATTCTAGAGTCCAAAGGCTGTCCATTCATCCTGAAGCCGTGAACATGGTATCTTGTTTTCACAGTTCTATATGGGTTGGGGAAATTTCCTAAATTACAAGAGAGAAAGATAGAGTTAGCACTTCTACAAGTAGTATGTAACTGCAGTGTGTACCAAGTTTAATGCTTTCCATAGATTGTTTTAACTTCCTAATTTGTACCAGCAAACATCTATTCCTTTTTTCAATTTTATATCACAGAGATCCATTTTTAAACCCATTGCTCATTACCTTTACCACATTAATATGAAATGAAGATTGCACACAAAAAGTCAGGAGAAATGTTGACCTTTAGTAAGTCAAACCTAGCATCTCAGCATATTTGGATATGAATTTTGTAATACTTTTTTTAATAATAAATTAGTGCTGAAATTATGGACATATTGAAATAAACTTTCACAGAAAATAAAATTATATTCATCAAATGTAGCTCATCTTTTCCAAACTCAGATTACAAATTAACTAATCAATGCACATAATTTTGTTTGTGATGTATCGTCGCAATACACAAATAGCATATTCAATAAAATATTAACATTCCTAAAATGCACCCAAATGGCCAAACGTGGATCAACTACGATCAAATATTCTAGAAACTAAATTTATACTTCCGCATCAGAAGGTAAATAGGTATTCAAGGTTTGCTAGCCAAAAATCAGGGAAAAAGTTAACTAACCAAAAAACGGGGAAAAAGTTGGAGCAGGTATATCTCCGACGCCGTCGAAAGATGAAACCGACTTCCACAAAGGGTTTGTATGTTCAAATCAGTGGACTGATGTGGAGCGATGTGGGGTTCAGGCCAGATCCGCTGAAAATCACATAACAAAGGTGAAATCCTTTTCTATCGTTCTCTCTTTGTGTTACCAGGGGGAGCAAAACTGAAGATGAAAAGTGAGTAGTTGAGTTCATATGGAGCAGAGAACAAACGTGGAAAGCCTAAATTACAAATATACCCCTTGACACTGTAGCAAACCTATGTTATCATTTGATATATATAATAATTATTCAACTATAATTATTTTGATACGACTTTCATGACCATGCATGCACATGGTGATTGAGTGGGAGAGAAATGTTAGGCCTTTGAACGTGTCATTCGGTCAAAAAAACACATATACCAACTTATACCTCATCCAATAAGACTTGTACCTTCAAATATATGATTGCATACATATATACAAGGGCCAAACTATCTACACACCAAGTGTGTAGATAGTCACCCTTAAAAGGTATTTTTTTGTCCTTATATACACACCTTGCAGTGTCGAACTGTGGCCAAAACGCGGCGTTTTGGTCCGGTTAACCAGACAAAGACTGACGGGTGTCTGACGGGTCTGTTGACCGGACCAAAACACCGAGCTTTGGCCGCGTTTTGGTCCTGTCAACCAGACCGGGTGTCAGTCTTTTGTCTGGTTGATAGGACCAAAACGCGGCCAAAGCTCGGCGTTTTGGTCCGGTCAACAGACCCGTCAGACACCTGTCAGTCTTTGTCTGGTTAACCGGACCAAAACGCCACGTTTTGGACACAGTTCGACACTACAGGGTGTGCATATAAGGACAAAAAACACCTTTTTTGGTGTGTAAATAGGCAAAATGGTGTGTAGATAGGTACACCCATATACAATTATACTTACATGTTGCATATTTTAGGTAATTAGGATTTATAGAAAACCAAATGGGTAATTATATATCGATGCAAATAAGATGTATATTACACGCTTGTAGAAGTCTATTTTAATGTAAAAAACCAAGAAACTTGGGTTCAAGGGTACAACAGCCCCTTGACAGGGGTTTCAAACGCCCCCTTGGTGGGAGTTCGGGAGCAACACTCTAGGCGGGGTCCGCGGCTAACGTCAATGCTGCGGGTAAACAACAATAACAACAACCATACCCAGCATATCCCATTAATAGCAAAGCTACTTATAGGGTCTGGGGAGGGTGGGATGTAGTACCTTGCCTCCATCCCTAAGGATAGAGAGACTGCTTCCAGAGAGATCCCCAGCTCTAAAACCGTCAACATACCAACGCACCAAGTCAAAAAAATATATAAATAAGAAGTCAGAGAGTATACCAACACACAACATACCAACATACCAACATACCAAGAAAGTGATCAGAGAGTGACACAATATAATGTAAAAGTAAAACATGTATGATAGCATACAACATCATATGGGTATAAACACAAGAAGGCAATCACCTGTAAAGTCACTTAAAAGATAAGAAAAATCTACGTCCCTAAATATACCTAAGACCCTACTGCAATATCTTCTAGAAGTCTTTAACCCTAATTCTACGCCTCCACGAAGTCCTATCTTGTGTCATGCCCTCAGAAAGGTGCAACTCTAATAAATCATGCCTAATTTGCTCATCCCAGGTCAGTTTGGGTCTACCTCTTCCTCTCTTCCCCTCCACAGTGAGATTTTCCACTACTCTAACTGGTGCCGTTGTTTCCCTCCGCTTCACATGCCCAAACCATCTCAATCTCCCCTCCTTAATCTTATCCGATATACTAGCCACTCCTAATCTTTCCCTAAAAACTACATTTCTTATTCGATCTAACCTCGTGTTTCCACACATCCACCTCAGCATCCTCATCTATGCCACCTACATTTTGCGCGCTTTTGTCTTCTTGATAGCCCAACAGTCTGTTCCATATAGCATAGCAGGCCTAATTGCTACCCTGTAAAATTTTCCCTTTAGTTTAATTGGGAACCTCCTATCGCACAATACCCCTCTGGCTGCCCTCCATCTACTCCAGCCTATATGCGATGGGTTACATCACTATCTATGTCACCATCTCTTTGTACAAACGACCCCAGATACTTAAATTTAGTTACCTGCGGGACCAATTGATCCTCAATGGTGATTTGGGTGTTATCGTCATCGGCTAGACCACTGAAATCACAGTGTAGATACTCAGTCTTAGATCGACTAATTCTTAGGCCCTTGCTCTCTAAAGCTACTCGCCACTCCTCTACCCTCTCGTTCAGGCACTTTTTAGACTCTGCAATCAACACAATATCGTCTGCAAAAAGCATGCACCACGGAACTGTCTCCTAGATCAACTTGGACAACTCATCCAAGACAACCGCAAAAAGAAAAGGGCTCAACGCAGACCCTTGATGGAGTCCTACCTCCACCGGAAAGGAGTTTGTATCCCCTACAGGGGCGCGGACACTAGTTTCTGTTCTATCGTATGTATCCTTAATTATGTCTATATACTTCCCAGGTAGCCCTCGACCTTCTAAAGTATCCCAAATCAGTTGACGTAGGACAGTGTCATATGCCTTTTCAAGGTCCATAAACACTATATGTAAATCTTGCTTCTTCGCTCTATATTTTTCCATCAACCTTCTTAGAATATGTATCGTTTCTGTAGTTGTGATCCCTTTCATGAATCCAAATTGATTTACTGAAACTTGAGTTTCTCTTCTAATTCTAGTTTCAATTATCCTCTCCCATAGCTTCATACTGTGACTTAGCAGTTTGATTCCTCTGTAGTTCCCACAACATTGGACGTCTCCTTTATTCTTGTATAAAGGCACCACGACACTACTCCTCCATTGATCTGGCATTTTTCCAGTCTTGAAGATAAGATTGAATGGCATTTTTCCAGTCTTGAAGATAAGATTGAACAAAAATGTTAACCATCGGACTCCTTCTTCCCCCAAACACTTCCACACTTCAATCGATATATTATCCAGACCCACTGCCTTGCCTCTTCCCATCTTCCTAAGTGTCATCCTCATCTCTTCATGTGTGATCCTCCTACAGTAGCGTCAATGCTGCGGGTGTTGCTAGTAATTGAAGATTGCTAACGATTGCTATCGCTTGGTAGCAAAAATGTGCCAAAGTAGCAACTGAAATGTGGAAGCATCTTATAATTCAATAGCAACTATGAACATCGGTAGTGATAGAGTAACTACCGAGCGCTTAGTGATTTAATTGTTGTAACTACCTATCGTTATATCCCTAAACAAATAACCACCAACTGAAACGTTATGATGGTTTAACCCATATACATGAAAGTCATTTGGTCTAATTTCGAATTTGACATAAAAGAACTTGTTTTTTGGAAATTCACTTTTTGGTAGCAAAAATGTGTCTAAATAGCAACTGAGATGTGGTAGCATCTTGTAATTCAGTAGCAACTATGAACTTTGGTAGCGATAGAATAACTACCGAGCGGTTACCAATGTAACTATTGTAACTACCTATGATTGTATCCCGTTATCCCTAACCGTATCCAACTAAAATGTTGTGATGATTTAACCCTTATAAAAAGAAATTACTTGGTATAATTTCAAATCTCAAATTTCAGATAAAAGAACTTCTAGTTCTTAGAACTTCACTCTCTCTCTCTCTTATCTGATTGTTAATTTCGTATACCAACAAAGTTTTCAGTCTAAAAAGTGACTCAACACGATTCAGAGTGTTATTCAAGTCACAAACGAAATCTCAAAACCTACAAATGCATGCATAACATCGGTGGTACTAGATACAACAATAGGTACATGGATGCATCACATGATGAATATAATGCAACCTGTGATGAGAGAATTTGGCTTTAAAGTAAATATATTGAAACAAAGGTACAACTTAGCATCTTAGGTACTATTCTAACTTGATCACTTTCCATATCAAACCATAGTCACCTGTCCAAGGTAACCACTACCCACAATATCATGGGTCCCACTTTCAAGATTACTACTACTAAAGCATACAGTACAACCATAGTATGGTGTTGTGTTCCAACATTGGACTGTATCACTAAATGAATGACAATGAATGACAGAAAACCACAAAGCAAGAAACATCAATCAAAGGAATTGATGCAATAAATGTAAGAATTAAATAAGCATTTAACTTGACAAGATGGATACACCCATTTAGACTTTACTGCATCAAGTACATGTCTTTGTTGCAGGATAATACTTGCCTTGCATTTCCATTTAATAAGTTATAAAAGACAGTAACCTTATGTTAAATTACTAACTCAACCCATCAAGAAAACTCAAAAAATAGGGAATATGATGAACAAAAGGGTAATTTGGTCATTTTGGAAAAAAGATAAGTTTACAAAAGACCTTTAGAACTTGAAGTTTCCATACATTTTACTAAAACTCCAATCACCTGACAAACACCACATGAAGAGGCCAGACTCCAGACCCACAAACATTATTTTGTCCACATGGATGGCCAGTGCACATCTGACCCACTAATTCTCCTTTCTCTCTCTCTCTCTCTCTAGAATTTGTTAAATATTTTCCCTCTCATTCTTAAAATTTGACACCTAATTCACTTCCCACTAAAAAATCAACAATGCCTACATATATTCCATCATATCCTCTTCTGCAAACAGTTTTTTGTTCAAGAACAAAAAAAGCTACAATCTTGGAACTTTTTAGGTTGCACCCAACAAAAGAAAGCATCTTATGATATTAATTCAATAATCTTTTTCATAAGATCTTTAAGTTTTGACTATTTGAAAATAAGAAGCGGTGCAATGGTGGTGCAAATGGGAGATAAGGAGGTTTTGCATACTTTGAGAGGTGATAAACAGAAGCAAGTAGGATGCATGAATGGTCTTTTCCAGATGTTTGACCACCGCTACTTTCTTGGTCAACGCCGAAATGGTCACACCCACAAGAGGCTGCCTCCAGGTATGGATGAATTATGAATGTTTTAGTTCAACTTATGGGGTGTTTGTTACAACTGTTTGTTTCAAACTTGTTCTTATTTCGCATGTAAGTGACCGAATAAGCGGTTTGGATAAGTAGATAACCAGTTTTAGTAAGTAATCCCAATGAAACAGGAAGCCACAGAAAGATGGATGAATGGCAGGTACTCAATAAGGGTTTACAAAATATCTGCAAGAAACTTATAGAACAGCAACAAGTTTCATGATAACTATATGAACTTGCATAAAATTCTTAACAAAGCGCATACATGTAGGGCTGCAAACAAACCAGCGAACCGTTCTGTTTGTGTTCAGTAACGTGTTCGTTTGTGGTTTGTGTTCGATAGATAGCTCACCAGGGATTTTAATTTTATATTTTGTTTAAATACTTCAAATTTCCCACTAATAAAATAATTAATAAATATTAGTTTATTGTATATTACATTGTATATCACTAGGGTTGATCTATGTAATGTTTGTGATTAAAAATGTTGATTTTATTCGAAATTTAATATATGTTCGTTTGTGTTCGATTCTGTTCATTAACGCTTGTTTGTGTTACCTAAAATTAACGAACGAACACGAACAAAAAATCTCGTTCGGTAAACGTTCATGAACACATTTATTTCCTTAATGAACGAACATGAACAAGGCCTTGTTTGTGTTTATCTGGTTCGTTTGCAGCCCTACTTTTGACTATTTGTAAGCTATCATATCGGCATGTAATCATCATAGAAACATTTTTGTTTAGCTTTTGTAACAAACTGCAAATTGTCTGTCTGTAGGTCAAAGTAACAATGGTGAAACAGAGCTCATGAATGACAAGGTAAGACCAATACTTTTGACTCTAGCCACCATACTTGTAATTTCATTGCAAAATAACCTACAAATCGCCTAAAACCGGCCACTTGACCATATCTTTGTGTTCTGTAACCTGTATGCATTTTAGCAAGTATAATATTTGGTTTTACAAAAGAAATTACAAGTGTGGTTAAAAAAAGTCGCACTGAATAATATTTCGGTTGCTTGCAGGAAAACTCCCCAAAGGTGGTCACTAAAGAGAAAAACAGTCTCTCTATCGAATTACCAAGAAACTCGATTTCTTCTTCTAGCTCGTCTACCGCCATGCCACCATTAGATTGTAGCAAACGAGTTCAAACAGAATTGTCGTCTTGCCAAAGTGTCATCTCCGAACCCTCTTCAACTCCATTTTTACACAAAAAACAACCCAATCTGTTTGTGCAATCACCTGATATCAGAGATGTCGTAAAGGATTCAATGACCAGAGAACCGCGTGTGGTATCAATTAAAAAGGTGGCAAAAGACGAACGAGTAGGGCCCACGATGAAGCACGTTGATTCCCCGAGGCCTTCCCCGCACGAAAAAACCCATTCAGTACGAGAGAATTTATAGGAACCTGAAGGAATTAAAGGAGACAACACGGTTCTCGTGTGATGGACGGGAATCACGGTACCAGATGAAATCCGGTATGCCGATCAAAGAGCTTCCGAGGTTGTCACTCGACAGCAGTAATTCCACTAAGGATCCAACGAGTAATAAGCAAACATCGTCAGGTGTTGTCGCTAGATTGATGGGTTTGGAAGCTCTAACACCCTTTGTTGATGAAAGTAAAACCTCGAAAACAAACAGATGTTTAAACGAAGAATCGGTCGTGAACTCAAAACTTTCAAGAAAACAGGAAGAACTAAAGCATGATTGTACTTCTGTATCCCCAGGGGTTCACAAAACTCAAAGGGGGGTTAAAGTCAATCATGTATTTACAAGAATACCTCTGGAAACGGCTCCATGGAAGCAAGAACGGGGCGGTCGGGGCCCACAGAAGCCACCTTTCAAGAGTAAGAAAGGTCCACCACGAGCCAAACCGGGTTCACTGTCGATTTACGATGAGATAGAAAAACGTTTGACCGAACACGAGTTCGAATCAGCTGGAAAGGATCTCAGAGCCCTTAAGCAGATTCTAGAAGCAATGCAAAAGACGGAAAAGAGGTTAGAGAACGAAGAACACGCATTCAATAATAGCAGCGTTGATGATAGGTTGAGCCAGAAAATTGACAAACCGGTTTCCCCAGCTATAACTCCAAAAAAGGTCAAACATGCGGAAGCTAGACGAGATATGGTTCGTAGGAGTCGGTTGAAAGATCCAAACGTAAGAGAATGTTCTGGAACTGTGAGCCGAAAAATGCAGAGATCGAAGAACAGTATAATTGGGCCATCATCTGATTTGAGCAGGCCCAAGAAGCAACCCGGTATGCAACGAACTCCGTTGGGCTCAACGAACAAACATCCAAAGGCAAAAACCGTAGATCAACTGCAAGACAGTAGTGATACAAGAAACTTGAGTCAACAAAGTGAAACGGTTTCCTTCCAATCGAATGATTCAGAAGTCACGAGTACCGAGTGGAGCCAAGAGGTCAATAGCCCGTTTCAACGAAAGAAAAACCACAGGGTGAGTGAGTCAACAGCTAAACACGACAAACATACCATGGAACAACCCAGCCCCGTCTCGGTTCTTGATGCATTCTACACAGAAGACACACCATCTCCCGTAAAGATGAAAGCTATTGCCTTTAACGGTACATATCGACCGAACTACCTACCTTGTTGAGTTGTTTCTAAAATATTTATTAAGCTTTTTATCTCTTTATCGTTTCAGACGACGAAAACTTACAATTTGAAGAGGCACAACATCAGTATTCTGAGTTCGATAAGATGAAACTAGAAAAAATAAAGAACATAGTTCATCAAATTGAACTATTGAACACAAACACCGATGAGGATGAAACTGGAGATCACAGATATGTAGAAGAGATATTATTAGCCTCGGGATGCTTACGAGATCTAGACGGTACCGCCGCAATAGCTCAACTTCACCCAACCGCCGGTTTCATTAACCCTGAGTTATTCCATGTTTTGGAGAAAACCAAAATACGCGACAAAAAGTGTATGAGATCGAAAATAAGAAAATTGGTATTTGATACTGTGAACGACGTTCTTGGCGATAAACTAGCCAGGTTCGGTCCTTTAGGGCCACATAAAGGGAGGATTCGGAATGCAGATATGTTACTGAAAGAATTATGGTCGGGAATTGACGGTCTGCAAAATAAACCAGAAATAGGCGTACCAGATGAAGATGATGAAGTGACGGATATCATAAATGCAGATGTGAATAAACGGTCACAAGATTGGGATGAGTATTATCATCAGGTTCCCGATCTAGTGTTGGATATAGAACGGTTAATTTTTAAAGATTTGATTACTGAAGTTGTGAATGATCAAGTAACCAGTCTGCATGATTGGCAAGTGAGGCCACATTGTAGGCGATTATTCCCAATGTAGGTTTCTGTTTTCTTCTCTTTTGCTGAATTTAGAAGCATAAGTTCTAGTGAAATCATGTATCTGCAAATCAAGTGTGTGTTCGAACGGATATGAATTATAATACAAAAGAAACTGCATTATGTTCGTGTTCTTTGCTTCAAAGCATTTCCCACAATACAGGTATTTGAGCAACTCGCGCGCATATTAATACAATGTTTGACTGTTAGTGAAATCATATTGTGCCATTACATTGCAATAACCATAGTATCTACTTAAAGCAACGAACAAGTTATGCCACCGCACCATGTCATTCAACATATGAAAGATTTTTGTATAGATATCAAGTGAAGAATCTTAATTTAAAAGAATCATAATCGTCTTAAATTCATTACTGAAACTACAAACATACCTCTAAAACATCTTCAATCTTCTCTTTGATCATATTCCCGTCATTTCTCGAATCATCAATTGCAAAGCAAGGCATGGAATCTGCGACTTCACGCTTTCTGTGTTTATTTGCGGTAACTGATGATTTCTTGCGCGTGTTAAACTTCAACCGCACTGCAGGTCTATTCTCTACAGAAATCTCTTTGCTACCTTCATATGTTTCAAGATCACTGCTTTTAAACCCGTGAGTTACCGGAGCAAACATCCACAGCGAAGACACATGTTTGGCCCATACACTATGATTTCGGGCCACGTCTTCTTCCACAAGTCTAGCAGGAAGAGAAACCAAAGAAACCTTCATCTCCCCGTATTCTAAAGCAGACGCAAGAAAAGGATTGTTCACTTGCCCCTTTCCACTACCACGCCCCGCTTTAATAACAAAAGGTACTTTAACGTTAAACCCACTGCAAACCAAACGCTCTTCCGCTCTCAACAACGATAACATTTCAACCTTCTGATCTCGGTCAACTTCATCCTTCTTTGTCTCACTTTGTTCTATACTGGCCGAAGCCGAGCTAGTAACAGTATATGTTTCGGGATCAGGAAAACAAGGTAACCAAAGGGGTACGTTATCAGGGGGCGTCTCTTCAGCACGAAAGAAACTCGGTGCACACTCCCGTTCTTTAACGACAGGAAACGACGGAACCGAATATGCAAACGCTACTTCTTCCGACTCGCCAATAAACCGAGAAATCTGGTTAACAATCCCGGACTCCGACAAACTACAATCTAAACCCGAACCGCCTACAAACCCCTGTAAAATCCCCAAATCTTCCAGCCCATGAACTATATCAAACACATTACTCTCGGTCCTACCGGCTAATTCTGCGTAAAAATTCGACAACTTTCCGATATCCTGAATGTATTTACAGGCTATAACAGATAGTGTATCAAGTGCAGAGTGTTGAAACCCTCTAAACCCTAGGGTTTCACATATTTGGGCCACTGCAATCCTTGCAAGTGACTGTACGAAATCACTATTATTCCTTTTCTTCTTCTTTGGACTAGATTCAGTTGTTGCATTGTTCATGTTATTAATGAATATCACTTCATTACAAAATTATTGTATAAAAAACAAAAACAAAAACAAAAACCCTAATTGTTAATTGCTAATATGATAAGTTAATCCATCATTACACGAAAGAAAGAAAGAATTCAACTCTACTATGAAGCACAAATGTATATAATAAGCATTTGATTTAACTTACCAGATGTAAGCATACGTTAGGGTTTCTGCGATTTAACGGTAAAGATGAGTTCAATGATTAACAACTGATACAGACATTTTTGAGTTTATAGAGAACGTTGAGTGATCGAGATGTGAAGTAGGCTTTATTAGTTGTGAAAAGAAATTTGAAGACAACAACCGCTTCCGTAGCATAGTGGTAGTGCGTTCGCTTCGTAAGCGAAAGGTCGCGAGTTCGATCCTCGCCGGGAGCTATATACAGTACAATTTTTAGATTATTTTTACAATAAACTTGTTATTGTTATAAAGGCATCTACTGTTTTACTATTATTGGACCAACAGTAAACACCTAAATCATATATTAACTAAGTGAGAAGATGCTAATGTGTATTTCTATATAAAAATTAATTCTACAAACCATCAAAATATAATCCATCATTTGTGGCTTAGTGGTAGGAGGCTAGGGTTCTTTAGTGGAGACCTAAGTCGATCCCACTTGTGTCACTTTTGGTGGATTAAGGCAAGGAAAGATTTGAGCTAGGCCTTGTGAGAATCTCAAGCTCACCCTGGTTTTCGTCACACCGTGTGTTACGTCAGAGAACTATGCTCTTGTGGTGGCATAACGACTGTCAAGTGACAGCCGGCGGTATGGTTTCCTGGGGAAATGCCCAAACAAACTCTGTCTGAAGTCAGTGTGAGCCTGATTAAGGTAACATAGTCTGGCCAGAGTGGGGTAATATGGCAATTTGAGAAGTACGTGACCTAAAGCAAGAAAAGTCTTCGTTCCATAAATATTGTTTTATGTGATGGACATGACGTGATTGTAGTTATATAAAGTGTCCCATGAGTTTGATTTATTAAAAAAATGTTTACACCAAGACATTCATCTTTTTCTTGATCTATGTCCCCAACATCATCATTATATACTTCATATTACCGTCCGCCACCACCACATGTCTCCTGATATCTATCTCTATTTTTGTGGTTTGGGATTAAAAATTACGTAGGTGGGTCCATGGGATTAAAAGGTAGTCGACGATGGTGGATGTTTACAACGGTTGTAATGATCAATAAGTAGGAAGATGGCAAGGGGGTTGTTACGGAGGGTGATTTGTTTCATTTTTTATTTTTGTATTTTAACTGTGTAGTTTTAGTTATTTTGACAAATCTAATATTCCAGTTACATTTTTTGTAAGTTGTTAGTTACTTTTGACGAACTTAATGTTTCAGTTCTTACAATTACCTATAACTAAAGTCTCATTTGTAATGTATACATCAAGTTTGGTAATATCATTTTGATTATAAAAGATCATGATCAACGCTTATATAAACCTCACATTACTTTTACTCTCCAGTCTGGAGGTGATCAAACACAAGGATAGATACAATCTTGAATACAAAGTTTGTAGGATAATGAGATATCTCGTGTAATCTATACGTTTGTAGACCAATTCCAAGCCAAGAACCAAAAAATCGACCAATCTTGTGCACCCATTTACTATCAAAATGTATATTATTTGAATGGGTGTGTATGTATATCTATATATGATTATCTGACTATATGCTTACAACGGCTACAGATCCGAACGATGCTTGGGTTTTCAAATACCCGCGTATAATTCCACCTCGTGTTCTTAGTATTGTTAAACAGCTGGATAAACATTAAACCAAATGGTAGAATGAGTCGAGCCGTATATACCTTAGCTTCTCGTTGTGTTACGGGCCTTACTGGATCAACGCCATCCGAGGCACTATCGGGCAAAAACTTGTGTCATCTCACTGATTGTGTCATTGTTGAAACGTCAACAACACATGGGGAAACATGAGAAGCAATGGTACCATTGGTTGCCACCGGCTTTAGGGGTCGCGGGTGGAGCTTTAGGTGTAGTTTGTGCCGCCTCTGCTGGCGGTGTTGATGGTGCCGACTGCGGTTTTTTAGTCTCCACCTTTGTTGGACTTGGACCGCCTCCTGCAAGCCTGAGAACCACCATAACACGATTCATCACATTAGATTTTGTTACACAAATCATGTTATTAACCAAAGTTGGAATGAAGTGGAGGTTAGATTACACAGGGAATGCAAAAGAATCGGCACTTAAAGAAGCGGAAAGATTTCCTTTTTCCTTTTCGGAATCAACCAGTGACGCATTTTGGGTTTCGACGGTTTCTTCTTTCTCCCCCGATTCACTGTTTGTACTGCCACTCTTCCGTTCGTTTTCCGCTGACGTGTCCATCACCGTTGGCAAGCCTGGTGACGGTGACAACTTATCATCGATCCAGTTAAGTTCTCCAGATTTGCTCAAGTAAAAACCACCATCCAACGAGAAGCTATTATTCCCCGTACGGATACTAAACAACGAATCACTAGATCCTAGACTCCATTCTGAATTACTTCTATGCTTTAAACCAAACATTGGTGACGGAGACCGATTAAGATCATAACCCGCAGGCTCCCCCATCACTTGCACAGGCGGCGATTGTTTTATCGCTCCATATACCGTATCCAAATCACTATTTCGAGGCAATGTACTCGTCATCGTTGGTGACTCAGAATTCAAAACTCCTGAGGCCGAATCGTGTTCTTCAAACTCGTAAAACGCCGCGTCATCTTCACCGACATCTACTTCAAAACGATTTGAATACGACGAGGTAGAAGACGAGGAAGAACGGTAGCCAACAATTTTTTCATTGTTAAGTAAATCCTCATCTATGATACTCCTACCACCCCCATTATTCTGTTCCATTCTGTGTATCTCTTCTGTTCAACAGCTCACTGTGAAATATGAATACCAAAAATGCGACACAACCAGATCCAGTATGACCTAAAACCGTGATCTCATCGAGTTTTGTATCAGAACTAGTTACATTTCTGTATCCGAATTGTGTCTAGGACGCTTTACGGTTTCAAAACCGACAAACCGCACCAAAAACACAAAACCTAGGGTTACGCCGCAAATTCTAACACAGATCTCTCGTGAACGCCTTAATTCGCCGATAAAACCGTTGAATTCTACTAAATCATGCTTAATCTACGAGATTCATGCATCTAAAACCGTGATCTCATGGATTCAACATATAATCAATCAAAACTAGTCACATTCCCGAATCAAATTTGTGCCTACGATGCTCTAGGGTTTCAAAACCGACGAACGGCACCAAAAACACAAAACCTAGGGTTTCACGGCGATAATTTACAGTTAGTAACATCGAAACACGCAATTCCAACACAGATCTCTCGTAAACGCCACAATTCGCTGATAAAAACCTGTTGAATGAATGAATTCAGCTAAATTATGCTAAATCCACGAGATTCATGTAACGTAACTCATACGAGATCAATAATAGAAACAATAACGATGAAGATTGAATGAAACTGAGCTTACTTGAATCGATAGATTGTTTAGATCACCGGCGGCACCATTGTTGCGCTGAATTCAACGATAAAACGGCGAAAAATCAAGACCGACGGGGAGAATTTGAATATTATGAGAAAGAACAGGGGATTAGGGTTAGGGTTTGATGATTGAATAACAACAGAAGGCTCAGCGTTATTTCAGGGTAATGTTTTTTTTCTATGTTTATAGGCGCGGGAAGATGTTTATTTGGCGGGTATTTCTGTTTGTGAGAAAGTTTGGGGGTGAGTTGTGGAGTGTGGTGGAAGATGAGGGGGTGAAATAGAAGATATGGAAAGGTTTTGATAAGAGATTTAGAGGTTATGTATGGTTCACCATTCAATGTAATTTCATGGATGCACTTGTGCAGACACAGCTTTTCAGGCATGGGTCTACATTTTTTACAGGTAAGCTTAACTAATTATTAAAACTTTAATAATAATTCATATCAATCTTTCTAATTGAAACTTTGTTTTAGCTTTATAAAATTATAAAGGATTTACGCTACCTCAGACCCTACAAATAGTTTTTTTTATTTGTGAGATTTCCTGAGTATAGTTGACTTGTTATTAGTTGTTATTTTACGCTCTTTCTTGAAAAATAATCGACAAAGCGGTGTGTGCGTCCTTGTTGAACCTCGGGATGCCTGTTCATTGGAGTTACACTTGAGAAATCCAAAATTCGAAACGTTCTGAATTCAAATTAGTTTTCTGCTCTTGGTTCGGGTTATGGATTGTCGGTAAGCTCTTTGTTAGATTTTACCATTACGCAAGATTAACCGACATTTGAATGGCCTTTCGCTACTTTAACCTTAAGTGGGGGGGGGGACCCCGAACTTTTCGCTCGGTAGTGGAGAGTATGTAGTTTTCGTATAGAAATTTTTGGGTATATACGTTTTCGACCCCGCGATTTTATAGATATTTTTAGGTCCGATGACTTCTGCCCCCGGTCGGAAATATCAAGCTTCGCCACTGCGTGAGTGCCTCTAGCACAGAGGTCTCATGTTTAAATTAAGCTTTCATTGGTTTTCTAACTTTAAGGTACATGTTTTCGAATCTCATTGGTTAGTATGGTATTGACGGCCAGTAACAGTAACAGGTTGTCACCCTAAAAAACACTTTGGAACCTTGAACTAATTGGCTGCACTTCATTTGCAGAAAACAATGCATCAAAAAACCATAATCATACACCATCATATGTCCACCACAAGTCAAGTTTTGCAAGTCAATGTTTGAGTTACTCAACTTACTGGTGCCCCAAATATACCATTATGGAAAGGCATCACAGGAATGCAACAAAGGCAAGGTCTTTAGAGTTTATTAAAATACGAAATTATGCACATGGTTTGCGCGGAAAGGGGAAGTTATTTACGCAATTTTATGGCATGTAAACAGATTTATGGTGTAAGGAGAAGGAGATCGAACATGGAAACAGACACTTATGTACTAATGGAGCCAGGTAAAGCCGAAGAATTTGTGAATGAGGAAGAACTCAGGGATAGATTGAAGGGGTGGCTAGAAAATTGGCCAGCCGAATCACTGCCTCCGGACCTTGCAAGATTTGAATCCATTGATGATGCTGTTTCGTTTCTTATTAAGTCGGTTTGTGAACTTGAAATCGATGGAGATGTTGGCTCGATTCAGTGGTATGAAGTTAGTTTGGAATGAAAATTATCTCAATTTCCAACTTAGTAGTGTAGCTTCTTTAAAATGTATGGTATTACTTGTTTGTATTCATTGGTGTGTGTTAACAGAACCCACAAGGAAAATCACAAAAATGATCTTTTTGCTCAATAAAAAAGCTTAAAGCATTAGCATTATTCGATTTTTTCTTTCAAGTTTGTTCATCCAACAAACGTGCCACCCGTCGTAATGTGCGTCAGGTGGCCTGCAACCTTTGTACATGTGCGACCAGGCCAAAGAATGAGAGGCCACCATGTGTACACAAGTACATGTCCTCGTACCTCCACTTTTATACTTGTGCGCCCGAGGGCACAAACTAGGTAGATTTCATTTAAAATTACTTGTAACACCTCTTGCGTGCATATGCTTGCAAGCGCCAGTTTCTTTCTGGCTGGAGTATGAATAAATTGAGTTTTGTTGGTCGTTCAAAGAAAAATTACTTATAACAATTACATTTATTTTATGCATCTAAAAATATAATCTTTTTTATTGGCCAACGAGCCCATTTTGGTAATTTTCTAATGAAACCTATTTGAACAAATCAAGATTTCAAGTATCATAATCTTTATTGTAAGATTAAATATTTATTTATTTATATTTAATCTAGTAGCCATCATTATCATTTATATAATATAGATCAAAATATATTAATAACCTATTAATAATTAGTTGGTAATTGTTGATGGACCATATTACCCTTATTAACTAATTAGGTTTCCTCTTGGGTGTATATATAAGGAGATTATTAGAGAGGTAAAAGGTTAGACACACAACCTAATAACATAACATCACAAATTCGTCCCTCTCTCTCCACAACCGAAACTCACCCTACTTTCGGTTTCATCACCATCATTACCTTGCACCCTAAGGAGGAACCAGATCAAACCGACAACTATGTCGAACTCTGTGGCTGCGTCTCTGACTGGATTCTCTACTGATGCAATCAAAGATATGTTATTCTTGTTTTCCATTATGTTTTAAACAGAACTGATCAACATGTGGTATCAGAGCATATGTTGATAAATCAGTTCTGTTTTTCGTATCCATTATTCTGGGATCAAAAATCTGGAAAACGGAAGTTTTTAAAGCCTTAAAATCAAAACTGTTTTCGAATTCCTTGAAGGCCGATATCCCTGTTTTCGGAAAGAGTTATTTGATAAATTGACTCGATATCATAAAGGGTTAAACTTGTTATCACGAAATCCATTACAAAAACCATTAAAAAAATTCAGGTTTCGGAACCCAGAATTATGTTTTAAATTTTTTAGGGTTCATAATTTTGTTCTAAATAAAACTCGAAAATTCCCTAAGATTTGGAATATAATTTGGATTAGTGGATGTTTTTCCAATGTTTGATCTAAATTTTATCTATTTAAATTTTCGAAAACTGTTAAAGGATTTTCAGTTATTATTTTCGAAATCTTTTGACAAGTTTAGATTATAAATAAAATAGGAAACATTATCCCACAATCCCTTAAATTTCGAGTTTTAGTTATTATCACAAATAACAGCTATTAACAGTGGGTTTCGAAATTATTAATGTTCAAATCGCACAAGTCCCTTAACAGTCGTACAAGATCAGATCTGATATGATCTGATCGCACAAGACATTCGCACAAGATCAGATCACACAAAAAAAAAATCTGATCGCACAAGGGAAATCGCACAAGATTTGTGGATCGCACAAGGCATTACTGATCGCACAAGTTATTGGGCCTTACTGATCGCACAAATTATTTGGGCCTCACTGATCGCACAAGTCATTATTGATCGCACAAGTCCTTAATGATCGCACAAGTCATTATTTGGGCCTCATTGATCGCACAAGACTTGGGCCTTATTGATCGCATAAGACTTGGGCATTACTGATCGCACAAGACTCGAAACCTCATTATTTTTTAAGCTGTTTAATGTGACCTCATTATTTTTTAAGCTGTTAGTTCGATCCGCGCTAACAGGTGGTTTGCTATTAAATACTTGGTTTTGTTTATACTTAGTTAATTAATAAGGATCAAATAATGTTTTACAAAACCAAAATAGCTTAACTTGAATGAGCTTCTGATGTATTAATTCTGGCCAAAGCTGATTTAATATATCTATTTATTGTTCAAGTATTATAAAAGCTATGTTGAGTATGCATTACAAACGTGAAATGTCTTAATTCTGGCCAAAGCTGGTTTAATTCATTTATGTTTAGCATGCTTGACAAGTGCATAACTAAAGTGATTGTCTCATTTCTGGCCAAAGCTGATTTGTCACGATTACTTTGCACACATACTTAAATGATTACACTTCTGGCCAAAGCTGATTTGTCTTTGTTTAAGTAGAATTTTACTAAGTCTATTATTTTTTATGTTAGTAATAGACATATCACAATCTCTTCACATAATGATCCTTATATTAATGATCCTTAATTAATTTTATGATCATTTCGTCTGTCTTATTCTTAGTACCCATAATTTTTACTCACTATAATTTTCTTCTACATATATCTCATCCACTCTAGTTCCTAAACCTAAAATGTTTGCTTTATTTAAAGTTTCTATAAGAATTAGCTCTTAAATTAAATCCTTGATTATTTCTTAAGACACGATAATCCTATTGCTCTCTTCTGATAAAGATTATAAAGAAGAAAATTAGAGCATGATGATTAGGACAAATCGAACATGATGTCTCTTATGATAGTCAAGAACTCTCTAACATAATGCTATCCTAAAGTTATTTCAGATTAAGTCTTTCCTAAGGCTAATCTCTTATATATGGAATAATCACTAGAACTCCTAAGATGCATGCCTTCTTTTAAAATTCTAAACTATCAACTTAAGTGGTATATGTGAATACATAATAATGTACAATACCATGACCCATTAAGTTAAGGGCTTACGCATGGAAATAAGTACATTTTCCAGTACATTACATATTAAGATTTTCACTTGTACAATTTGATGCCTTATAAATCAACTATAACACTCAAAAATACCAAAGTATAACGAGTGTGTTGATAAGCAACATATGTACAAAGAAATAAATGTTTAAAGCTGGAAAATAAGTTGTTATTCACTTTACAACCGCTAAAACCTTAAAAGAGGATTGTTCTAAGGTCCATAGTCAAAATACAAGTACAAAATCCCAACTCTAAGGTTCTTCAAAGGAAAATCTCACTGCATAATTATGCCATTAGACTAGGCATAAGCAACGAGACTATCCATTATTCAAAAGAACAGTTGGATAAGTTAATTAGGTAGTCACTTACTAATGATATCTAAGTCTGCTAATTTTAATATTCCTATTAACACATGATTAGTTTATTCTAGTTCTAAATGTTTCCTTACCAGAAGTCAACAAATAACTAACATGAGAGTTAGTGAAAAAAAAATTAAATGTTAAGACTATAAGAACCATAATAAGCAGTCTTCTACAACGTTTTTCGATACCTTATATATATTCTGAAGATTAGTCAGAATATAGTATCATAATTAAGCAATGTTATGAAGGTTGTGAGGTTTGCATGGTCAACATAAAGTCACACTTACCTTAAACTCTCATCTTATTTGTTCTAAACATCTGGATTGAAACATTACTAAGATAAAACTAGATGATACCTTACACTTTCACAACTTTTGTCATCATGTAAATGAGAATTTGATAAAAAGAAAATGAGACTTACAAATTTCATCCATCATAACCAAAATTCATGAGAAATCATGACATGGTTAATGGGGATGATTATTCAACTAATCTCATTCTAAGTGATTTTAAATCATGACGTTAAAGCCCTAAGTATGACTTTACTTAAGGAATAAGTATGGGTCCATCATAAGTCATTCATTGACATTCGTGGAACTTATTCAAATGGAATATTTAGACACAATTCATTTATCATTAAAAGACTATCTACTTATATTTAAATTTTGTCGCATATGGCCCATGGTTTTAAAGAAATCTACTCATATATGTGCTTAACATGATTTCTATTAAATATGTCCCTAAGTTTCTTATGACATTTGGACGTTAAGGAAATCCAATAAAGTCTAACGTATATATGATAGGTTCCCACGTCACTTAGCTCATTGAAACTTCTCTTGTAGCATTCTAAAGATATTAAAGATCAGTGGGAGCATTAAGTGTCTTAATAATAACTTCTAAAAAGTTGCAAGAGGTGGGGGAGTGCAAACTTCACGTTACTTCAATTTACACCTCTTATACAACCTCTTATACAAGACACTGCTCATTTTGGCACTGTTTCATCAAAACTTGTCTCCTTACAATCTAATGCTACACTTACAAAAGTTTCATTGTTGCTTAATTGTGGGCACACTTAGATTTCTTACCTAAACCAACATAATCCTCAACAAGAGAAACTACAATGACTAACGTCACTAATATGTTTTCTCTATTATTTGTTTTCTCTATTAGAATTTGTTTGGTCGTTAAATATTGACCCTAAGCATGATGAGTTCCTAAAGATTTCTAAGGTCAGTGGGAGTAGTCAAAGTCCTTATCATGACTTGCAAGGAATACAAGAGGCGGGGGGAAGAGTGTCATTAAATTTCACTCCAAATTTAACTCCGATTACACCTCTTGTACACCATACTGCACCAACTCTTACAAACTTAGATTCCTGAAAATGATAGCAACTTAACCAAGAGCTAATCCATAAAACTGAAACTTCTAACAAACCCAATAATCAACTCAGGAGGTCATCTAAGTTTAAAAACCTACTAACTTTGATGATTACATAACCTCCCTAATTTGGAGTTGAAATGGATTTTGGAAAAGTTTACTGATCCTATCTCTTCTAATTAAGCCATTAGTGTCAATCAATCTTCTGAATGGAATAAAACAGTTTTCTAGTAAAACTGATTTTATGTGTTCGCATAACATTTGGGATTTGATTGAATAACCTAAGAGTGTTCATAACTAAACCAAATCCTGATATAAACGTTAAGACACAAAGAAGCATGATTGATTTGTCAAAGGTTGTACTCAGGAAGAGATAAATTATTAAAGAATCTTTATTACACATCTAACAAAAGATTTCTTTTAGGATCATCACTGTTCTAGTAGCTTATAATAGTTTAAAGCTACATTAGATGAACATTAAAACAATTTTCCCTAACAAATGGCTGACATATTTACATGTTCATAAAACAACCTGAAAGTTCCAAACTGAAGGTTAAAGAACACTTTATTTGTAAGCCAATAAAATCCATGTATGGATTAATGCAAACATCATAATGTGATGAAATCTTAACGTAATTATTTTCATCAACAACCAAGTGGATTAATGTACCTACCTCAAGATGAGTGGGAGCAACTAAGATAAACTTGTCCATATAGATGATATTCTTTTGACAAGTATATGTTACATAAGTCAAAGCATTGTTAACACAAACTTTGATATAATAGATCTCAGAGATATCTCTTACATAATAGATATCATAACATGTTGAGATAGACCAAATGGGACATTACTTCCGTTCCATAAGTTTAACATTAAATTGGTCCTTACATATGTAACAAACAATACTCCCGTCTTTCTTCCTCACGAACAATACCGGTGCGCCCCAAGGAGACACACTCGGCCTTATGAATCCCTTGTCAAGCAGGTCTTGGATTTGGGACATCAATTCTTGTAGTTCCGACGGTGCGAGTCGGTACGGGGCTTTTGCTACGGGTTTCGCGCCCGGAATCAATTCGATCCCGAACTCTACTTCCCGTTCAGGCGGTATCCCCGGTAAATCTTCCGGAAAAACATCTTCATAATTTCGTACTACCGGTACATCTCCAATCTTTCGTGATTCTTTCTCGGGCTCATTAGCATATATTATGAATGCCTTGCATCCTCGCTTCATTAGCTTGTGAGCTTTCAACATTGAGCATACTATGGGGTTGCCTCCTTTTTCGCCGTAAATGGTGACGTGTTTCCCGCTCGGAGATGTTAGTTTTATCTCTTTACGGAAGCACACGACCTTTGCATGGTATCGAGATAGCCAATCCATCCCAACGACTACTTGAAATTCTCCCATCGACATCGGGATTAGATTTATCAAATATTCTTCATCGTCAATGCTCAGTTTACAATTTTCACATACATCACAAACAATAAAGCTTTTGTTATTACCTATCTCTACTTCTAAAGGCACAGGTAATTTTGTTAAAATAAATGAAGGATGTCGAATAAGTCCATATGAAACAAAGGATTTACTCGCACCCGTATCAAATAACACGTGTGCAGGAATGGAATTTACAGCAAATATACCTGAGACCACGTCAGGTTCAACCTTTGCTTCTGCGGCGGTTAGTTGAAAAGATCTTGCCTTCGCTTTCGGGGCTTCACCTTTCGGTTCCTGCCCATCCTTCTTTCCAACCAGTTTCGGGCATTCCGACTTCTTGTGACCCGTTCGATAACAATTGTAACAAACCGTCACTTTCTCCGGGCATGATATAGCCATATGTCCCGTTTTCTTGCATATGGGACAAGGCTTATCCTTGTAACGGCATTCGCCCTTATGACCCTTCCCGCAGATTCTACAACTTGGCGACCCGCCTTTCGTATCAGATTTCTTTGCGTTTTCGTTTGTTCGTGCCTTCTTAGTAGGGCTTGGATTCGCATCTTGTGCCCTTCGTTCACCCCGTTCTATGCTCTTTTTCAATTCGATCTCCCTTTCCCGAGCAGCATTGACAATCTCGGTAAGGGTCTCGTATTTTGAAGGGGTTATGAACTCTCTATACTCCGCACTTAGCATGTTATGGTAGTAATAGACTTTTTGTTCTTCATTCACCACCAAATCATCACAGAACTTTATCTTGTCCATAAACATCCCCGTGATCTTGTCTATGGATTCACCTTTGTGTCTGAGTTGCATGAACTCTTCCTTGATTCTATTTATGACCGCTTTGGGACTATGGTGTTTAAGAAACGGCGTCTTAAACTCCTCCCATGTCATGGCCTTAGCCGCTTCACTTCCAATCTCCTTCTTTTTGTTATCCCACCAGTCTTTCGCTTGACCTCTTAATTGACCCGTACCATAAGCTACGTAGTCATTTTCATCACAATGAGTTCTCTCGAATACTCCTTCGATATCACTTAGCCATCGTTGGCATACAATTGGATCAACCTCCCCATTATATATTGGTGGTTTACAGGCCATGTATTCCTTGTATGAACAAGGTTTTCGTCCACCATGCTTTTCCTTTGCTAGATTGGAATCATCTTCCAATTTCTTGATTCTCTCTTCTACTATTGATAAAACTGTGTTTTGAATTTTATCAATAAAGCTCGACAAACTGTTTTCGATTGCCTTTCCAACCTCTTCGGCAATCACTACTTTCATTTGTTCGGTGACTCTTGGCACCGCATTATCGTTACCTCCTTCAGCCATCTCTATTTCTGAAATGTTTACATAGATTGTTAAACATTTCATTTATAACACATGCTTTACTTGTTTTGATTTAATCAAGTTTATAACTTGATTTAATCATTCTTGTTTTCAATTCAATCAAGTTCGTAACTTGATTTAATCATTCTTGTTTCAATTCAATCAAGTTCGTAACTTGATTTAATAGTTCTTGTTTCAATTCAATCAAGTTCGTAACTTGATTTAATAGGTCTTGTTTCATGCATTTCTTGTTTTTGAGTGAGCTTACACACTCTTTTCATTTCATACATATTTGTTCATTTCTTGTTCTCTACGTAATACATAATTTACTAACAAAATAAGTTAGTTCTTACCGGACGATCGATCAAGCTTGAACCGAACACTTATTGACAACCTTGAGCTCTGATTACCAACTTGTAACACCCTAAACTTTTTCTTGATTTTTAACAAAATATAATTTAAGTACATGACTTTAACTAACGAAGTTCATAATCAACAAGACCTTAGTCAACTAATGACTAAGTTAAAACGTTTCAAAAATTGTTTAACATGTGTTTACAATCCATACACAAGGACTACAAAGATCTAAAACATTGCGGAAGCATCAAAACGGAGTGTTCGGTTCTTCATTTAATCGCTTGATCGCCACCTGTAAGATCCACTAAATTTACCTAAGATCAAAACCATCATAAACATTAGTTTTGATCGTTGTTATATAATATGACTTCAAAATTTAATAACACATTTGAAATAACAAACAAGTAAAAGCTTTTCCGAGTTCACCGTAAATTACGGTATCACCGTAATTTACGGTGAAACCTGGAGTTGTCTGGTCACCGTAAACCAGGGGATCTATACCGTAAGACTTCTTACCTCTACCGTAAATTACGGTAATACCGTAATTTACGGTAGTACCTGGAAGTTCATGTTTGGTTTTGGTATGAACACTATACCAAGGTTTTCAACTCTCGGATTTCAGTATCTATATAACGCCGATACATTAAAACACCATATTTCTTATATATTATACATTAACCAAACATCAAAGAACAATCCATCATATTACGGAACCTACATCACGTTTTACTCGATTATTTGACCCGTTTGGCTCGTCTAAAGAATCATCCTCTTTGACGACTACCAACAAGTACCATCCGAATTTAATAAGTCAATCAATATAACAACTTCAACGCTTGACTTAGAACACTCTTATTTAAGATTCAATTATACATTAGAATCATCAAATCTAATAAATGTAACGGGTCAAGTTACATACCTTAGCGCACGCCCTTCAACCGTGAATCTTCACCGGCTTGTCCACTTGACGTTCCGGTATCCCTTCCTATAGAGTTCAATGTTATCATGTTTAGAACTCTTTGTAACCACATTTCACATAATAGTCAAAACATCACGATTAGGTGTTTTAACTACAAAATTCTAGTTTTCAAGCCTTCTTTGAGGCATTTCAACAAACACTTCATATGCAGAATTTTCATATCTTTAGTAATCAACTTCTTAGTTTGCTAATTAGCTAACTTGACAACAATAAGGCCCTCTTATAGTGTTTTAAGCATCATATCTTTCTGGAATTACTTTCAACAATCAAATTACACTAGAATAATCATCCTAAACCCTAGCGTTCATCTTCATCTTGTAAAACCCATAACCCACCTTCAAGGTGTTCATGGAATTTCCTGAATTTGGACATGATTTCACATGTAGTTGTCTAGGTTTCACTTCTAGACACTACATCATCTCTAATCTAATCAAACAACACACATGCAACATCTAATTTTAGATTTTCCAAAATCATGAGAATTTCAAACAAAGGATTAACACGAATTTTTACATACCTTGTAATCCTCTTGTGATGAGGATCACTATTCCATGTTCAGATTTCGTTTATGATCAGATTTGAGCCCTCAATTTGATTGTTTTGTGAGATTAAGGTTTTTGGAATGGGGTGTCGCCCCCTGCCTTCTCTTGATCGACCAACACCCAGATTTGGGGTGTTTGGTTTATTTTTTATTTGTTTCCATTTAATTAAGTTTCAGAATTGACAACTAAGGTCCCTCTACTTTGTTCAATATATAGTTTGATAGCTTTTAATCACTCTATAAGCTGTTTCTAGGCTAGCTAACTAACTAGGTTAAAATTCCTAGTTATTAAACTCCCATTTATTCAAGGTTTATAATTCTGATATAATGTTTTATATTTTCGGGATGTTACAAGTCCACCCCCCTTAAAAAGGGTTTCGTCCCCGAAACCAGAGTACGTACCAAATAATGTAGGGTGGAGACGTCGCATCTCCTCTTCGGACTCCCACGTAGTGTCCGAACCCTTCCTATGCTCCCACTTGACTTTGACTTGGTCAATTTGTTTATTTCGTAAATGTTTGACCTTTCTATCTAAAATCTCCAACGGTCTCACAACATAATTCAGTCTATTATCCACTTCAATATCATCATAATGGATATAGGTTGTTTCGTCCGCTAGGCACTTTCGTAATTGTGACACGTGAAACGTGCCATGAATTCCACTTAGTTCTTCCGGTAGCTCAAGACGGTAGGCTACTTTGCCAACCTTCCCGATAATTTTGAATGGTCCAATAAACCTCGGGCTTAACTTTCCCCTTTTTCTGAATCTAATAACGCCCTTCCAAGGGGAAACTTTTAGCATGACCATGTCGCCAACCTGAAATTCGATTGGCCTTTTTCTTTTATCAACATACGCCTTTTGCCTGTCTTGAGCCGCTTTCAAATGTGCCCGAACTTTATCAATCTTTTCATTCGTGGCTCGTACTATATCTTGGTGGGCGAGTTCACGTGGACCCACTTCACCCCAACATACCGGGGTTCGACACTTCCTACCGTAAAGCATTTCGTATGGTGCCATCTTAATGCTAGATTGGTAACTGTTGTTATACGAAAACTCGACTAACGGTAAGTGAACATCCCAACTGCCTCCAAAGTCGATTATACACGCCCGTAGCATGTCCCCCAATATTTGTATCGTTCTTTCACTTTGTCCATCCGTTTGAGGATGGTACGCAGTGCTAATGAACAATTTGGTCCCCATTTGTTCTTGGAAATCTCGCCAGAAATTCGAAGTAAACCGGGTATCCCTATCAGACACGATGGACACCGGCACCCCGTGGCGTGCTATGATTTCGTTGGTATAAACTTCTGACATCTTTTCTGACGTATAAGTCTCACGTATCGGAATGAAGTGAGCGCTTTTCGTCAATCTATCTACCACTACCCATATGGCATCAAAACCACGACTCGTTTTAGGCAACTTGGTTAGTAGGTCCATTGTGATATGTTCCCATTTCCAAACCGGAATTTCTAACGGTTGGAGTTTGCCGTATGGTTTCTGATGCTCCGCCTTGACTTGTAAACATGTCAAGCATTTTTCTACGTACTTCGCCACGTCTCTCTTCATTCCAGGCCACCAATAATTTTGTTTCAAGTCATTATACATCTTGGTCGCACCCGGATGAATTGAATAACGGGATTTATGAGCTTCGTTAAGTAGAAGCGCCTTCACTCCACAGGTATGTGGGACCCATATCCTTCCGGATCGAGTCTTTAACCCGTGATTCCCATCCGACAAATCTTTCAACTGACCAATTATTCTTTCTTTCTTCCAATTTTCTTCTTTTACCACTTCTAATTGTGCCTCTCGAATACATTCAAGTATACCTGAGGTTACCACAAGTTGCATCGATCTTACTCGTATCGGGACATAATCCGTCTTTCTGCTCAACGCATCCGCCACCGCATTAGCCTTTCCTGGGTGATAACGTATTTCGCAATCGTAGTCTTTCACCGTTTCCAGCCATCGCCTTTGTCGCATATTTAACTCCTTCTGACCGAAGAAGTATTTCAAACTCTTGTGGTCGGTGAATATAGTGCACTTTACCCCATACAAGTAGTGCCTCCATATTTTTAATGCAAACACTACCGCCGCCAACTCGAGATCGTGTGTGGGATATTTCTTCTCGTGTATCTTCAATTGCCTCGAGGCATAGGCTATTACCTTGCCCCGTTGCATCAACACGCAGCCGAGTCCCGATAGTGAAGCATCCGAATAAACCTCCATGTCTTCGACTCCGTCCGGCAATGTCAATATCGGAGCTTGAGTTAACTTTTCTTTTAGCGTTTGAAACGCTTTCTCTTGATCAACACCCCAAATAAACTTTGCTTTCTTTTGGGTTAGCTTTGTTAGCGGTGACGCAATCTTGGAGAAATCTTGAATGAATCTCCTATAGTACCCCGCAAGCCCCAAAAAGCTTCTAATTTCCGAAGGGTTCTTCGGGGAATTCCATTTTGACACAGCCTCGATCTTGGATGGATCCACCAATACTCCGTTGGCACTTATGACGTGGCCAAGAAATTGTACCTCTCGTAACCAAAAGGCACACTTAGAGAATTTCGCATACAACCTTTCTCGTCTAAGTGTCTCTAACACTTCTTGTAAGTGATGTGCGTGTTCAGCTTCACTTTTCGAATACACCAAAATATCATCGATAAACACGATGACCGACTTATCCAGCATTGGTTTGCAAACCCGGTTCATGAGGTCCATGAAAGCCGCGGGTGCGTTTGTTAGCCCGAATGACATCACGAGGAACTCGTAATGTCCGTATCTCGTGCGGAAAGCCGTCTTCGGCACATCTTCTTCTTTGACCTTTAGTTGGTGGTACCCCGATCTAAGGTCAATTTTGGAAAACCAATTCGCACCTTGTAGTTGGTCGAATAAATCATCTATTCTCGGGAGCGGGTATCGGTTCTTTACCGTGAGTTTGTTTAACTCCCGGTAATCAATACACATGCGCATGCTCCCGTCTTTCTTCCTCACGAACAATACCGGTGCGCCCCAAGGAGACACACTCGGCCTTATGAATCCCTTGTCAAGCAGGTCTTGGATTTGGGACATCAATTCTTGTAGTTCCGACGGTGCGAGTCGGTACGGGGCTTTTGCTACGGGTTTCGCGCCCGGAATCAATTCGATCCCGAACTCTACTTCCCGTTCAGGCGGTATCCCCGGTAAATCTTCCGGAAAAACATCTTCATAATTTCGTACTACCGGTACATCTCCAATCTTTCGTGATTCTTTCTCGGGCTCATTAGCATATATTATGAATGCCTTGCATCCTCGCTTCATTAGCTTGTGAGCTTTCAACATTGAGCATACTATGGGGTTGCCTCCTTTTTCGCCGTAAATGGTGACGTGTTTCCCGCTCGGAGATGTTAGTTTTATCTCTTTACGGAAGCACACGACCTTTGCATGGTATCGAGATAGCCAATCCATCCCAACGACTACTTGAAATTCTCCCATCGACATCGGGATTAGATTTATCAAATATTCTTCATCGTCAATGCTCAGTTTACAATTTTCACATACATCACAAACAATAAAGCTTTTGTTATTACCTATCTCTACTTCTAAAGGCACAGGTAATTTTGTTAAAATAAATGAAGGATGTCGAATAAGTCCATATGAAACAAAGGATTTACTCGCACCCGTATCAAATAACACGTGTGCAGGAATGGAATTTACAGCAAATATACCTGAGACCACGTCAGGTTCAACCTTTGCTTCTGCGGCGGTTAGTTGAAAAGATCTTGCCTTCGCTTTCGGGGCTTCACCTTTCGGTTCCTGCCCATCCTTCTTTCCAACCAGTTCCGGGCATTCCGACTTCTTGTGACCCGTTCGATAACAATTGTAACAAACCGTCACTTTCTCCGGGCATGATATAGCCATATGTCCCGTTTTCTTGCATATGGGACAAGGCTTATCCTTGTAACGGCATTCGCCCTTATGACCCTTCCCGCAGATTCTACAACTTAACGACCCGCCTTTCGTATCAGATTTCTTTGCGTTTTCGTTTGTTCGTGCCTTCTTAGTAGGGCTTGGATTCGCATCTTGTGCCCTTCGTTCACCCCGTTCTATGCTCTTTTTCAATTCGATCTCCCTTTCCCGAGCAGCATTGACAATCTCGGTAAGGGTCTCGTATTTTGAAGGGGTTATGAACTCTCTATACTCCGCACTTAGCATGTTATGGTAGTAATAGACTTTTTGTTCTTCATTCACCACCAAATCATCACAGAACTTTATCTTGTCTATAAACATCCCCGTGATCTTGTCTATGGATTCACCTTTGTGTCTGAGTTGCATGAACTCTTCCTTGATTCTATTTATGACCGCTTTGGGACTATGGTGTTTAAGAAACGGCGTCTTAAACTCCTCCCATGTCATGGCCTTAGCCGCTTCACTTCCAATCTCCTTCTTTTTGTTATCCCACCAGTCTTTCGCTTGACCTCTTAATTGACCCGTACCATAAGCTACGTAGTCATTTTCATCACAATGAGTTCTCTCGAATACTCCTTCGATATCACTTAGCCATCGTTGGCATACAATTGGATCAACCTCCCCATTATATATTGGTGGTTTACAGGCCATGAATTCCTTGTATGAACAAGGTTTTCGTCCACCATGCTTTTCCTTTGCTAGATTGGAATCATCTTCCAATTTCTTGATTCTCTCTTCTACTATTGATAAAACTGTGTTTTGAATTTTATCAATAAAGCTCGACAAACTGTTTTCGATCGCCTTTCCAACCTCTTCGGCAATCACTACTTTCATTTGTTCGGTGACTCTTGGCACCGCATTATCGTTACCTCCTTCAGCCATCTCTATTTCTGAAATGTTTACATAGATTGTTAAACATTTCATTTATAACACATGCTTTACTTGTTTTGATTTAATCAAGTTTATAACTTGATTTAATCATTCTTGTTTTCAATTCAATCAAGTTCGTAACTTGATTTAATCATTCTTGTTTCAATTCAATCAAGTTCGTAACTTGATTTAATAGTTCTTGTTTCAATTCAGTCAAGTTCGTAACTTGATTTAATAGTTCTTGTTTCATGCATTTCTTGTTTTTGAGTGAGCTTACACACTCTTTTCATTTCATACATATTTGTTCATTTCTTGTTCTCTACGTAATACATAATTTACTAACAAAATAAGTTAGTTCTTACCGGACGATCGATCAAGCTTGAACCGAACACTTATTGACAACCTTGAGCTCTGATTACCAACTTGTAACACCCTAAACTTTTTCTTGATTTTTAACAAAATATAATTTAAGTACATGACTTTAACTAACGAAGTTCATAATCAACAAGACCTTAGTCAACTAATGACTAAGTTAAAACGTTTCAAAAATTGTTTAACATGTGTTTACAATCCATACACAAGGACTACAAAGATCTAAAACATTGCGGAAGCATCAAAACGGAGTGTTCGGTTCTTCATTTAATCGCTTGATCGCCACCTGTAAGATCCACTAAATTTACCTAAGATCAAAACCATCATAAACATTAGTTTTGATCGTTGTTATATAATATGACTTCAAAATTTAATAACACATTTGAAATAACAAACAAGTAAAAGCTTTTCCGAGTTCACCGTAAATTACGGTATCACCGTAATTTACGGTGAAACCTGGAGTTGTCTGGTCACCGTAAACCAGGGGATCTATACCGTAAGACTTCTTACCTCTACCGTAAATTACGGTAATACCGTAATTTACGGTAGTACCTGGAAGTTCATGTTTGGTTTTGGTATGAACACTATACCAAGGTTTTCAACTCTCGGATTTCAGTATCTATATAACGCCGATACATTAAAACACCATATTTCTTATATATTATACATTAACCAAACATCAAAGAACAATCCATCATATTACGGAACCTACATCACGTTTTACTCGATTATTTGACCCGTTTGGCTCGTCTAAAGAATCATCCTCTTTGACGACTACCAACAAGTACCATCCGAATTTAATAAGTCAATCAATATAACAACTTCAACGCTTGACTTAGAACACTCTTATTTAAGATTCAATTATACATTAGAATCATCAAATCTAATAAATGTAACGGGTCAAGTTACATACCTTAGCGCACGCCCTTCAACCGTGAATCTTCACCGGCTTGTCCACTTGACGTTCCGGTATCCCTTCCTATAGAGTTCAATGTTATCATGTTTAGAACTCTTTGTAACCACATTTCACATAATAGTCAAAACATCACGATTAGGTGTTTTAACTACAAAATTCTAGTTTTCAAGCCTTCTTTGAGGCATTTCAACAAACACTTCATATGCAGAATTTTCATATCTTTAGTAATCAACTTCTTAGTTTGCTAATTAGCTAACTTGACAACAATAAGGCCCTCTTATAGTGTTTTAAGCATCATATCTTTCTGGAATTACTTTCAACAATCAAATTACACTAGAATAATCATCCTAAACCCTAGCGTTCATCTTCATCTTGTAAAACCCATAACCCACCTTCAAGGTGTTCATGGAATTTCCTGAATTTGGACATGATTTCACATGTAGTTGTCTAGGTTTCACTTCTAGACACTACATCATCTCTAATCTAATCAAACAACACACATGCAACATCTAATTTTAGATTTTCCAAAATCATGAGAATTTCAAACAAAGGATTAACACGAATTTTTACATACCTTGTAATCCTCTTGTGATGAGGATCACTATTCCATGTTCAGATTTCGTTTATGATCAGATTTGAGCCCTCAATTTGATTGTTTTGTGAGATTAAGGTTTTTGGAATGGGGTGTCGCCCCCTGCCTTCTCTTGATCGACCAACACCCAGATTTGGGGTGTTTGGTTTATTTTTTATTTGTTTCCATTTAATTAAGTTTCAGAATTGACAACTAAGGTCCCTCTACTTTGTTCAATATATAGTTTGATAGCTTTTAATCACTCTATAAGCTGTTTCTAGGCTAGCTAACTAACTAGGTTAAAATTCCTAGTTATTAAACTCCCATTTATTCAAGGTTTATAATTCTGATATAATGTTTTATATTTTCGGGATGTTACAAGTCCACCCCCCTTAAAAAGGGTTTCGTCCCCGAAACCAGAGTACGTACCAAATAATGTAGGGTGGAGACGTCGCATCTCCTCTTCGGACTCCCACGTAGTGTCCGAACCCTTCCTATGCTCCCACTTGACTTTGACTTGGTCAATTTGTTTATTTCGTAAATGTTTGACCTTTCTATCTAAAATCTCCAACGGTCTCACAACATAATTCAGTCTATTATCCACTTCAATATCATCATAATGGATATAGGTTGTTTCGTCCGCTAGGCACTTTCGTAATTGTGACACGTGAAACGTGCCATGAATTCCACTTAGTTCTTCCGGTAGCTCAAGACGGTAGGCTACTTTGCCAACCTTCCCGATAATTTTGAATGGTCCAATAAACCTCGGGCTTAACTTTCCCCTTTTTCTGAATCTAATAACGCCCTTCCAAGGGGAAACTTTTAGCATGACCATGTCGCCAACCTGAAATTCGATTGGCCTTTTTCTTTTATCAACATACGCCTTTTGCCTGTCTTGAGCCGCTTTCAAATGTGCCCGAACTTTATCAATCTTTTCATTCGTGGCTCGTACTATATCTTGGTGGGCGAGTTCACGTGGACCCACTTCACCCCAACATACCGGGGTTCGACACTTCCTACCGTAAAGCATTTCGTATGGTGCCATCTTAATGCTAGATTGGTAACTGTTGTTATACGAAAACTCGACTAACGGTAAGTGAACATCCCAACTGCCTCCAAAGTCGATTATACACGCCCGTAGCATGTCCCCCAATATTTGTATCGTTCTTTCACTTTGTCCATCCGTTTGAGGATGGTACGCAGTGCTAATGAACAATTTGGTCCCCATTTGTTCTTGGAAATCTCGCCAGAAATTCGAAGTAAACCGGGTATCCCTATCAGACACGATGGACACCGGCACCCCGTGGCGTGCTATGATTTCGTTGGTATAAACTTCTGACATCTTTTCTGACGTATAAGTCTCACGTATCGGAATGAAGTGAGCGCTTTTCGTCAATCTATCTACCACTACCCATATGGCATCAAAACCACGACTCGTTTTAGGCAACTTGGTTAGTAGGTCCATTGTGATATGTTCCCATTTCCAAACCGGAATTTCTAACGGTTGGAGTTTGCCGTATGGTTTCTGATGCTCCGCCTTGACTTGTAAACATGTCAAGCATTTTTCTACGTACTTCGCCACGTCTCTCTTCATTCCAGGCCACCAATAATTTTGTTTCAAGTCATTATACATCTTGGTCGCACCCGGATGAATTGAATAACGGGATTTATGAGCTTCGTTAAGTAGAAGCGCCTTCACTCCACAGGTATGTGGGACCCATATCCTTCCGGATCGAGTCTTTAACCCGTGATTCCCATCCGACAAATCTTTCAACTGACCAATTATTCTTTCTTTCTTCCAATTTTCTTCTTTTACCACTTCTAATTGTGCCTCTCGAATACATTCAAGTATACCTGAGGTTACCACAAGTTGCATCGATCTTACTCGTATCGGGACATAATCCGTCTTTCTGCTCAACGCATCCGCCACCGCATTAGCCTTTCCTGGGTGATAACGTATTTCGCAATCGTAGTCTTTCACCGTTTCCAGCCATCGCCTTTGTCGCATATTTAACTCCTTCTGACCGAAGAAGTATTTCAAACTCTTGTGGTCGGTGAATATAGTGCACTTTACCCCATACAAGTAGTGCCTCCATATTTTTAATGCAAACACTACCGCCGCCAACTCGAGATCGTGTGTGGGATATTTCTTCTCGTGTATCTTCAATTGCCTCGAGGCATAGGCTATTACCTTGCCCCGTTGCATCAACACGCAGCCGAGTCCCGATAGTGAAGCATCCGAATAAACCTCCATGTCTTCGACTCCGTCCGGCAATGTCAATACCGGAGCTTGAGTTAACTTTTCTTTTAGCGTTTGAAACGCTTTCTCTTGATCAACACCCCAAATAAACTTTGCTTTCTTTTGGGTTAGCTTTGTTAGCGGTGACGCAATCTTGGAGAAATCTTGAATGAATCTCCTATAGTACCCCGCAAGCCCCAAAAAGCTTCTAATTTCCGAAGGGTTCTTCGGGGAATTCCATTTTGACACAGCCTCGATCTTGGATGGATCCACCAATACTCCGTTGGCACTTATGACGTGGCCAAGAAATTGTACCTCTCGTAACCAAAAGGCACACTTAGAGAATTTCGCATACAACCTTTCTCGTCTAAGTGTCTCTAACACTTCTTGTAAGTGATGTGCGTGTTCAGCTTCACTTTTCGAATACACCAAAATATCATCGATAAACACGATGACCGACTTATCCAGCATTGGTTTGCAAACCCGGTTCATGAGGTCCATGAAAGCCGCGGGTGCGTTTGTTAGCCCGAATGACATCACGAGGAACTCGTAATGTCCGTATCTCGTGCGGAAAGCCGTCTTCGGCACATCTTCTTCTTTGACCTTTAGTTGGTGGTACCCCGATCTAAGGTCAATTTTGGAAAACCAATTCGCACCTTGTAGTTGGTCGAATAAATCATCTATTCTCGGGAGCGGGTATCGGTTCTTTACCGTGAGTTTGTTTAACTCCCGGTAATCAATACACATGCGCATGCTCCCGTCTTTCTTCCTCACGAACAATACCGGTGCGCCCCAAGGAGACACACTCGGCCTTATGAATCCCTTGTCAAGCAGGTCTTGGATTTGGGACATCAATTCTTGTAGTTCCGACGGTGCGAGTCGGTACGGGGCTTTTGCTACGGGTTTCGCGCCCGGAATCAATTCGATCCCGAACTCTACTTCCCGTTCAGGCGGTATCCCCGGTAAATCTTCCGGAAAAACATCTTCATAATTTCGTACTACCGGTACATCTCCAATCTTTCGTGATTCTTTCTCGGGCTCATTAGCATATATTATGAATGCCTTGCATCCTCGCTTCATTAGCTTGTGAGCTTTCAACATTGAGCATACTATGGGGTTGCCTCCTTTTTCGCCGTAAATGGTGACGTGTTTCCCGCTCGGAGATGTTAGTTTTATCTCTTTACGGAAGCACACGACCTTTGCATGGTATCGAGATAGCCAATCCATCCCAACGACTACTTGAAATTCTCCCATCGACATCGGGATTAGATTTATCAAATATTCTTCATCGTCAATGCTCAGTTTACAATTTTCACATACATCACAAACAATAAAGCTTTTGTTATTACCTATCTCTACTTCTAAAGGCACAGGTAATTTTGTTAAAATAAATGAAGGATGTCGAATAAGTCCATATGAAACAAAGGATTTACTCGCACCCGTATCAAATAACACGTGTGCAGGAATGGAATTTACAGCAAATATACCTGAGACCACGTCAGGTTCAACCTTTGCTTCTGCGGCGGTTAGTTGAAAAGATCTTGCCTTCGCTTTCGGGGCTTCACCTTTCGGTTCCTGCCCATCCTTCTTTCCAACCAGTTTCGGGCATTCCGACTTCTTGTGACCCGTTCGATAACAATTGTAACAAACCGTCACTTTCTCCGGGCATGATATAGCCATATGTCCCGTTTTCTTGCATATGGGACAAGGCTTATCCTTGTAACGGCATTCGCCCTTATGACCCTTCCCGCAGATTCTACAATTTGGCGACCCGCCTTTCGTATCAGATTTCTTTGCGTTTTCGTTTGTTCGTGCCTTCTTAGTAGGGCTTGGATTCGCATCTTGTGCCCTTCGTTCACCCCGTTCTATGCTCTTTTTCAATTCGATCTCCCTTTCCCGAGCAGCATTGACAATCTCGGTAAGGGTCTCGTATTTTGAAGGGGTTATGAACTCTCTATACTCCGCACTTAGCATGTTATGGTAGTAATAGACTTTTTGTTCTTCATTCACCACCAAATCATCACAGAACTTTATCTTGTCCATAAACATCCCCGTGATCTTGTCTATGGATTCACCTTTGTGTCTGAGTTGCATGAACTCTTCCTTGATTCTATTTATGACCGCTTTGGGACTATGGTGTTTAAGAAACGGCGTCTTAAACTCCTCCCATGTCATGGCCTTAGCCGCTTCACTTCCAATCTCCTTCTTTTTGTTATCCCACCAGTCTTTCGCTTGACCTCTTAATTGACCCGTACCATAAGCTACGTAGTCATTTTCATCACAATGAGTTCTCTCGAATACTCCTTCGATATCACTTAGCCATCGTTGGCATACAATTGGATCAACCTCCCCATTATATATTGGTGGTTTACAGGCCATGAATTCCTTGTATGAACAAGGTTTTCGTCCACCATGCTTTTCCTTTGCTAGATTGGAATCATCTTCCAATTTCTTGATTCTCTCTTCTACTATTGATAAAACTGTGTTTTGAATTTTATCAATAAAGCCCGACAAACTGTTTTCGATCGCCTTTCCAACCTCTTCGGCAATCACTACTTTCATTTGTTCGGTGACTCTTGGCACCGCATTATCGTTACCTCCTTCAGCCATCTCTATTTCTGAAATGTTTACATAGATTGTTAAACATTTCATTTATAACACATGCTTTACTTGTTTTGATTTAATCAAGTTTATAACTTGATTTAATCATTCTTGTTTTCAATTCAATCAAGTTCGTAACTTGATTTAATCATTCTTGTTTCAATTCAATCAAGTTCGTAACTTGATTTAATAGTTCTTGTTTCAATTCAATCAAGTTCGTAACTTGATTTAATAGTTCTTGTTTCAATTCAATCAAGTTCGTAACTTGATTTAATTGTTCTTGTTTCATGCATTTCTTGTTTTTGAGTGAGCTTACACACTCTTTTCATTTCATACATATTTGTTCATTTCTTGTTCTCTACGTAATACATAATTTACTAACAAAATAAGTTAGTTCTTACCGGACGATCGATCAAGCTTGAACCGAACACTTATTGACAACCTTGAGCTCTGATTACCAACTTGTAACACCCTAAACTTTTTCTTGATTTTTAACAAAATATAATTTAAGTACATGACTTTAACTAACGAAGTTCATAATCAACAAGACCTTAGTCAACTAATGACTAAGTTAAAACGTTTCAAAAATTGTTTAACATGTGTTTACAATCCATACACAAGGACTACAAAGATCTAAAACATTGCGGAAGCATCAAAACGGAGTGTTCGGTTCTTCATTTAATCGCTTGATCGCCACCTGTAAGATCCACTAAATTTACCTAAGATCAAAACCATCATAAACATTAGTTTTGATCGTTGTTATATAATATGACTTCAAAATTTAATAACACATTTGAAATAACAAACAAGTAAAAGCTTTTCCGAGTTCACCGTAAATTACGGTATCACCGTAATTTACGGTGAAACCTGGAGTTGTCTGGTCACCGTAAACCAGGGGATCTATACCGTAAGACTTCTTACCTCTACCGTAAATTACGGTAATACCGTAATTTACGGTAGTACCTGGAAGTTCATGTTTGGTTTTGGTATGAACACTATACCAAGGTTTTCAACTCTCGGATTTCAGTATCTATATAACGCCGATACATTAAAACACCATATTTCTTATATATTATACATTAACCAAACATCAAAGAACAATCCATCATATTACGGAACCTACATCACGTTTTACTCGATTATTTGACCCGTTTGGCTCGTCTAAAGAATCATCCTCTTTGACGACTACCAACAAGTACCATCCGAATTTAATAAGTCAATCAATATAACAACTTCAACGCTTGACTTAGAACACTCTTATTTAAGATTCAATTATACATTAGAATCATCAAATCTAATAAATGTAACGGGTCAAGTTACATACCTTAGCGCACGCCCTTCAACCGTGAATCTTCACCGGCTTGTCCACTTGACGTTCCGGTATCCCTTCCTATAGAGTTCAATGTTATCATGTTTAGAACTCTTTGTAACCACATTTCACATAATAGTCAAAACATCACGATTAGGTGTTTTAACTACAAAATTCTAGTTTTCAAGCCTTCTTTGAGGCATTTCAACAAACACTTCATATGCAGAATTTTCATATCTTTAGTAATCAACTTCTTAGTTTGCTAATTAGCTAACTTGACAACAATAAGGCCCTCTTATAGTGTTTTAAGCATCATATCTTTCTGGAATTACTTTCAACAATCAAATTACACTAGAATAATCATCCTAAACCCTAGCGTTCATCTTCATCTTGTAAAACCCATAACCCACCTTCAAGGTGTTCATGGAATTTCCTGAATTTGGACATGATTTCACATGTAGTTGTCTAGGTTTCACTTCTAGACACTACATCATCTCTAATCTAATCAAACAACACACATGCAACATCTAATTTTAGATTTTCCAAAATCATGAGAATTTCAAACAAAGGATTAACACGAATTTTTACATACCTTGTAATCCTCTTGTGATGAGGATCACTATTCCATGTTCAGATTTCGTTTATGATCAGATTTGAGCCCTCAATTTGATTGTTTTGTGAGATTAAGGTTTTTGGAATGGGGTGTCGCCCCCTGCCTTCTCTTGATCGACCAACACCCAGATTTGGGGTGTTTGGTTTATTTTTTATTTGTTTCCATTTAATTAAGTTTCAGAATTGACAACTAAGGTCCCTCTACTTTGTTCAATATATAGTTTGATAGCTTTTAATCACTCTATAAGCTATTTCTAGGCTAGCTAACTAACTAGGTTAAAATTCCTAGTTATTAAACTCCCATTTATTCAAGGTTTATAATTCTGATATAATGTTTTATATTTTCGGGATGTTACAAATGACATATAGACAACTATAAATACAAATCAAACGTTAAAGGGCTTACTTATTTTGATCATAACTGTTAGGTTTTAAATTAAGGCTATAGTATGACTAATGGGGGTCCTGAGTCGCATAATGATTCAACGGCTGTATTTCTCTGCTATAGTACTTGTTTAAGACTAAAATGAGTATTAACTTCTGATCAGACTAATCTAATACTCATGATAAATGATTATTCGGCTAAGTGGGAGAATGTAAGATTAAATATTTATTTATTTATATTTAATCTAGTAGCCATCATTATCATTTATATAATATAGATCAAAATATATTAATAACCTATTAATAATTAGTTGGTAATTGTTGATGGACCATATTATCCTTATTAACTAATTAGGTTTCCTCTTGGGTGTATATATAAGGAGATTATTAGAGAGGTAAAAGGTTAGACACACAACCTAATAACATAACATCACAAATTTGTCCCTTTCTCTCCACAACCGAAACTCACCCTACTTTCGGTTTCATCACCATCATTACCTTACACCCTAAGGAGGAACCAGATCAAACTGACAACTATGTCGAACTCTGTGGCTGCGTCTCTGACTGGATTCTCTACTGATGCAATCAAAGGTATGTTATTCCTGTTTTCCATTATGTTTTAAACAGAACTGATCAACATTTACAAACCCGCTCGGAGATGTTAGTTTTATCTCTTTACGGAAGCACACGACCTTTGCATGGTATCGAGATAGCCAATCCATCCCAACGACTACTTGAAATTCTCCCATCGACATCGGGATTAGATTTATCAAATATTCTTCAATCAAACAAAACAAGATTCTAACAACACACAAACAATCAAACCCTTCAAAACAAATCAAGATTTCAACTTTTACAAACCCTTTTAGCTAAAAAGGATATCAACCCATCAAAATTCATCAAACTTTAACAGCACCCAGATCTTGAAACCTTGAACCTGGAACCTTGTGTTGTTGATTTCTAGCAGATGATGGTGGTAACAAAGGAGATGATTTCAAAGACTTTTTTCTAGCAAGAAGCCCTTTTGAAACAGGTGACATGATTTGATCAGTTGGGCTTTTATACCTACACAAAAAAGTTACAAAAAAATCGAACTTTATTACCAAGAAAGATTTATATTACAAATCAAGAATTACCCACAAAAGATCACTAATCATACCTACAAAAAAAAGTTTTAAAAATTCTAATTTTGTTACCAAGAAAGAGTAATATTACAAATCAAGAATTACCCACAAAAGATCACTTATTATACTATACCTACACAAAAAAATAATAATAATAATAATAATAATAATAATAATAATAATAATAATAATAATAATAATAATAAAATAAAATAAAAATCAAACTTCATTACCAAGAAAGATTTATATTACAAAGCAAGAATTACCCACAAAAGATCACTAATTATACCTACACGAAAAGTTTAAAAAATCTTATTTTGTTACAAAGAAAGGTTAACATTTCAAATCAAGAATTACCCACAAAAGATCACTTATTATATATACCTACACAAAAAAAGTCTAAAAAATGCTAATTTTATAATCAAAAAATTATATTACAAATCAAGAATTACCCACAGAAGATCACTTATTATACCTACACAAAAAAATAAACAAATTCAAACTTTATTACCAAGAAAAATTATATTACAAATCAAGAATTACCCACAAAAGGATCACTTTTATACCTACACAAAAAAAAAGTTTAAAAAAATCAAACTTTGTTACCAAGAAAGATTAATATTACAAATCAAGAATTACCCACAAAGGATCGCTTATTATATACACCTACAAAAAAAAAAAAAAAAAAAAAGTCTAAAAAATCTAATTTATAATCAAAAAAAGATTTATATTACAAATCAAGAATTACCCACAAAAGATCACTTATTATACCAACACAAAAAAAAAGTTAAAAAAAATCAAACTTTATTACCAAGAAAGATTTATCTTTCCAAATCAAGAACTACCCACAAAAGATCACTTACATTTCCGGATATTTGAATGCTTTTGGGACCGAAAGACGATTAGGGGTGCTGGTTTTAGCCGAACCAGTGGCCGGAGAAGGAGAATTCATCGGTTGAGTCGGGGGTGGTGTTTTTGTTGAGGGTGTTATAGGAGACTTTTGATCCATAGTTGAGGGTTTTTGGTGGGATAGAAGAGGGAAGAAGGGGTTTGTTTTATAAAGTCGAAATGGGAGCAAAATGCTGGATTTTGGTTTGTTTTGGGGTTTTGGCAGTGTGTGCAGAAGAAGATAAACTGGTGGGATAAATGACCGTTGGTGGAACAAGGTAGTGGGTAACGGTTCAATTTGGTGGGTTTGACTATTGTCATTTGTTAGTTTGACTAATGTAACCAGTGGCGTACCCACATATATATTAAGGTGGGCGGGCGCACCCCTTGAAAAAAGAAAATTTAGTGTTAAATTCCTGGTAAAATCCCGACCGCACCCCTTGGAAATTTTCGTCCGCACCCCTTGGAAATTTTCGACCGCTCCCCTTACGAAAAAAATCTTATGAATTTATAAATTTTTTTATGTAAACACTTATTTTTTTAAAATACAGCCTAATTAACTTTCCACTTAACTAATTAACTTTCTCTTAACCTTTAACCCAATAAACACACCATAATCCAAGCCCAACCCAATCTGATAATCTAATTTGAACAGAAATATAATAACCCAACTCACCGCAATTCCGGCCACCAAACTCATGAAAACAACATCTTCATCACTCTTTCCGGGTATGGTTCGATTATTTTGTTGTTTCTTATTTTATTTGGATTTTTAGGAGAAATAAAATTGTTAAAAAAGGTTGAAATTTTAGTTGTTTTATTGTTTTTTAAACTTTAGTTGGCTGATTTTGTTATTTTAGTTAAAGTTTAATGTGTTTAAATGGTTAGTTAGAAGGAATCAACAATTAAAACTAGGGCTTGATTTTAAAGTTGAAAATTATGAAGTTTGGTGATTATTGTTTAAGTGTTTAGTGTTGAAAATTAGTTGTATATGTTATATAGAGAAATACTTGCTTAGAAAAGTAGATCTAGAAGTTTTGGATAGATTTCAAAAAATGAAAACCCGTATGGCGACATTTTAAATATATTTGTAAAGACGTTTGACATGTTTTTTTTTATTATATAAATTTTAGCTTGATGTTCTTTTGTTTTACATGACCCGACCCGAACCGACCCGATATGAACCGAATTTTTTTTTATATACCTACAGGCTAAAATCTTTAAAAATATTCCGCACCCCCATGAAAAATTTTCTAGGTCCGCCACTAAATGTAACCTTAAAGTATGATTACCAAACTAACTTTTTATTATAGTTTTCTTAAAGCTTATTTACACGAATAGTCCTTATACTAGGTTGATATTTTGAATTCATTTTAGAATTAGGAATTTGGTTTTAATGTTTTGTAACTTGTATCGTGTGTCTCTTGTGTCAACCCGAGGAAACCAATGAACCGACGACGTGGACCAGCTTGATAATTTCGAGAAATACGACGCAAGGTTTGGTCCTTTGTCTGCATATTATAAATTTTTGGTTTTGGGTTGATTTAGTCTCAGTCCGTCAAAAACCCGATCCACCCAATTTGAATACAAAATAAATAAAACCTAATATTTATAGGGCACTACTATACATAGGGAACTCGGTGGCATCATATTAGTATCTTCGATTCGGTTTTTCAGATCATCTGTTCACCAACATCGGTATCGATCGGAAAAAATCAACTGTAATGCAACATCATCATATCATTAGTTCATCAATATCATCATTGAGGTTCTTCATCACCAAACGTGACGACGAGGCCCACTTATTGCCCAGTGGACTCGTCTTGGGCTCCCGTTTTGTTTGGGCTTGCCCACAAGCCCATGTCCGACTTTGTTTCTGAAAAGGAGATCATGAAATATGGCAGGAAAAAGGATATGATATCTCTGAGATATCATTAAATGCTCGAAATGAAAGAAAGGAAGTACCACCGAAAACAGTACCTCGCTAGCAGCTGGCACCATTAATGAGTGAATCATCCGACCGTTGGGGCTCCTGAGTTCCCCGATGGCCTGATCAAACCGTTAGATGGGATGATCAATGCCTCCCAAGAAGATAAGTGAAACTCTTTATATAAGGGGAAAAGAGACATCATTTAAGGTATGCATTCAATACTCCACTTCATTGAATACCAACAACACATTTACTCCGAACATTCCCTTGGACCACATTTAAGGCACTCTGCCTAGAATTCACACCACAGAGGATACTCTGGCGATCATGCACTCATCGGAATAAGCTCCTCATTTTCCAGCAAGGTTACTTATTCTCACGCCGGAGCTTGGTTACGGATTCCCCTCTGGGGCCCTCCGTGGCGAGGCTAACGGTGTTCTCTTTTGTAGGAAGACGGTGTTGGACCTTTGCAACGTTGACGAGCTCCGTTGACTACCCACCAGGAATCGAGGACTCGACAAAACGGTAGCCATCATGGTCCCTATCGAGGGTCTTCATAAAATAATGACAGCCATCACGGTTAATCAACATCATCATTGATTGACACAGTTCATCTATATATCAAATCGTGTTCATCTCAGTAATCAAGTATGTTTGAGGTTGTTTCTCGACGTTATATGTATAAATACTCGTTACTTCATCATTGTGTTTATATTGGAAATAAATGATATGTATGTATCCATACTTGGTTTATTTATGCCAATTTAAGTTTCTGACCGTCCGATTTTGACCTAATGATCAATATCCACATTTTCCCTTCCTTAAGAAAACTTCACAAACAACCAAGTAAATGAACCCATAAAAAGAACTAAAAGCACCGATACAAATTATATACAATTGATTTTGAATTTTATTCTTTTAAAGTCCAAGTTATTTAAAAACTAATTTTAGTTCTAAAACATAAAGACAACGTATATCTTAAGAAACCATAAGGCATGTCAACAATTAATCACCATTATAATATTATTTAGTTTATGAAAATATAAAAGCAAAATGGAGATGCGGGGGATCGAACCCCGTGCCTCTCGCATGCAAAGCGAGCGCTCTACCATTTGAGCTACATCCCCAAGTTGTGATTTAAACGCAATGACTAATATAATTTACTAATGAAAGGTACAAATGCTGTTGCTAGTTATAAAAGTCGTGCCTTATATCAATTTATTTATTTTATGGTCGCATGTGTTGTTGGCATAATATAAAAATTAATTATAGTAAAGAGTGTTATATAATTATTAGTACACAAATATAGATAATAATTTAATGAACTATGAATTGTTAAAAGTATTGAGGAATAACTATCTCATGACATCACCGTATAAAATGTAGATGTACGTTTAAACGCAATGAAAGAGGAATAGACTCAACTCTCATAGTTTCACCTAATCTCTCTAGATGATATCCAATCCCGGTTGCCTTGAAAAGAAAATAATAATCAGGTGTGAAACATGTAAAAACAATTAACAATTTAACATACAACCAAAAGGAGTGGTTACGTTATAACATTTTTCCTCTAACGTAACGCACACCCACAATAGGAGGTGGTGCCGGGATTCCCTAGTGATGTTCATACACTGTATATGTCGTGGGGTGCCTCATTAGTGATCTTTTTACTAAGTGAACAAGCCCATCGTCTAAGCAATTGTTATAGTGAATTGTGCAGTAATGTATTTCTATATGCAAACAAAACCAAACTATAACAAAGCGCTTCAACTAAACCCAAAACTCCTAATCCCAAAACTCCTCAAACCTAGTTTAGTGTCTCAATTATATTACCTAAGATAATGAATTGGATGAAAATTATTTATTTACTATGAGAATGTGTTTTCCCACCATCCCACATCTATTACAGCAAGTTGTAAGTTGTCTAACAATTAATAGGGGTGTGAAAATAACAACAGTAAGCACATGACTTGTTCAAGTTAGCCTAACATTTAAAGAATAAACTTTGGTATCATAGCTATAGTAGTAAAATAAGAGCACCCCCATCAGTGAGCTCGTTGGGGAGGTCCACTCAACAAACTCAAACCAGATGGGGGTGTGCGGTTGGAGGAGATGAGGTATGGCGGGCTTGGGGATTGGTCCGCTCTAGCAGACTCGTCCGATGGTGTAGTTGTGGGCCCCTTTAAGTGGGGTATAGATTAAATAAAAAATCATTTTCTTTTAAGTTAAAAAAAAATTCTTATGAATTTAAAAAACACAATTCTTATGTATTTAAAAAAAACAATTCTTATGTTTTAAAAATAACAAAAAAACGAATATAAACAATAAAAATAATACAAAGTCAAAAAAAACAAATTTGTTAAGAATTAAAATACATTACACAAATCACATAATTAAAACTAAACAAACTAACACACCAGATAATTAAACCTAAACAAAACGATATACTTAAACCTAATCATCAACCCCTGAACCGTCGGAGTGGGCATCCAGAGGGGGAGCGGGTTGCATACGAGGATGATTTCTTATCACTTGTCAGACTGCCATGTATATAAATCTTCTATGCTCTATAATTTCATACTCCCGACGGGTCCAGGCAATCGCTTGTGCATTCGTTATGCCGTCACCTTGAGCCATCACATGATTGAAGCAAGCATGAAACTTGTGAACCTCCCTGAACAGAATAAAAAATCTTTACAAAGTGGTGTTTGAATTATGATTGGTTTCTCCAACACGTTGACAATATCCTTCAAATAAGGGTTCTTTAATTAACCCCACTACTCGTCTTTCATCTCATAGGTTCATCCAAAACCTGACGGATATAATATACTAATAACGGGTACAAATGTTGTTGGTAGTTATAAAGTTGTACCTTATATCAATTTATTTATTTCGATTTCAATGAAAAGTTTCATTAAGAGCCCCTGTAGTTTAGTCAGTGTGTGTCATTTTTCTTTTACCAGATTACGTCTCGTTTGCGGAATGTGCATATAATGTATATATGTGTGGGCCATCGGGGGGCAAAAGTGAAAGTGCACTAATTTTAACGTTAATTTTACTAATTTCATGAAAATAACGTTAAAAGCAAGGACGGTTGGTTAATCATGCATCATGTGGTGACGTTGATAGTTGAAAGACAAAAGGGTACATGCACTAATCGATCTTTGTCCCGATTGTTGAGTCTTATGTGTCTTATGTCCAAGGCTTGATGCAAAACTACTATCGAGTCGGGGGTCTCACTAGAAGCAGCCTCTCTATTTCTACGGGGTAGAGGTAAGGTTGTCTACATCTTACCCTCCTCAGACCCTACCTTTTCTTTGCTATTGGTGGAATTTACTGAGTATGATTATGAACACTTTTCTACCCCTATATTTTAATAAAATATCATACAAATGGATATATAAAAGTGTGTCATCACTTCCACTCTGCACTCTTTAATATATATTCTTTACGATGTAGATATACACAATTTTGGCTCTAAGCCGTTTAGATTTTTCAACTCGTGGTTGGATCGAGAAGATTTCGATGAAGTGATCAAGAAAGCGACTGTTAACTTTCTGGGAATTGGAGAGTCGGATGTGAGATTAATGGAAAATTTTAAAAGGATTAGAGACGGAATTAAGATCTGGAAAAAGGAGGTTTTAGCGAAGGAAGGGGATAAAGGGAGTATATTGAAGGAGGAGCTTGAAAAAATGGTGGAACGGTCGGAAGCTAAGGAATTATCAGAAGATGAGGAATGGGTCAAAGCGGAATGTATTAAAGATTTAAAGGATTTGGAAGATTTCAAAAATAAAGACCTCAAACAAAGAGCGAGAGTTAAATGGGACCTGGAGGGAGATGAGAACTCGGCCTTTTTCCATGGGTATATAAACAGCAGACGGGTCTCTAACAGTATTCCCGGTCTTATGATAAACGGAGTTTGGACGACTAAACCTGCACTACTCAAAAAAGAAATCATGGGATTATTTAAAGAGGCTTTCAAGGAAAAATATATCAACAGGCCTAACCTAAATTGCCACGGAATCAAGAGGCATTCGGAGGAGAACGCAGTGTTTCTGACAGAGCCATTTAAAAACGATGAGATCAAGAAAGCGGTGTTTGAATGTGGGGCTGACAAAGCGCCTGGGCCAGACGGTTTCAACTTCAACTTCATAAAAAGGTATTGGAATATATTTGAGTCAGATTTTTTTAACTTGTTGTCTGACTTTTACAGAAAAGGACAAATCAATAAAGGTTGCAGCTCTTCTTTCATAACTCTTATTCCGAAAAGCAAGGATCCGGTGGGGATGAGAGATTATCGTCCGATCAACCTTATTGGGGTGATTAGTAAAACTATTTCGATGGTACTTGCAAATCGCCTCAAAAAGGTCATAGGCTCTATCATTTCGAAAAACCAAACGGCGTTTCTTAAAGGCAGGTATATTCTCGACAGCCCATTAATGGTAAATGAAATAATATCTTGGATGAATAAGGTTAAAAAAAGGCTTTCTTGTTAAAAATTGATTTCGAAAAGGCATATGACAACGTTTGTTGGGGATTTTTGCTGAATATTATGGGTCAAATGGGTTTTCCCGACCTTTGGTGTAAATGGGTGGAAGGGGTTTTAAAATCGGCTAGATCCGCGGTGTTAGTGAACGGTTCTCCTACGTTTGAATTTGGTTGTTCCAAAGGAATCAGACAGGGAGACCCGTTATCTCCGTTTTTGTTTCATTTAGTCATGGAGGCCTTGTCTAGCATCTTTTGCAAAGCTGGGCTTGAAGGAATTTTCAAGGGCATTCAAACGCCTAATAACGGTCCGGTAATATCCCATCTTTTTTATGCGGACGATGCCTTGATTTTGGGGGACTGTGATAGGGGGAATGTGAAGAACGTGGCTAGATGCCTTAGAATTTTTTACTTATGCTCGGGATTGAAAATAAACCTTCACAAATCATACCTTTACGGGTTGGGGGTAGAGAACGATGCCATAAAGGATATGGCGAATGTGATTGGGTGTAATTCTGATAACATCCCGTTATCTTATTTAGGTATTAAGGTGGGAGCCAATATGAATAGGATAAGAAATTGGGATTCGGTTATTGAAATTTTTGATAAAAGATTATCGGTTTGAAAAGCAAAAACTTTATCTATAGGGGGAAGATTAACTTTGATTAGCTCTGTTATGGAGAGCTTGCCTATTTATTACTTCTCTCTGTATAAAGCTCCAGCAGGTATAATCAAAAGCCTTGAAGCTAAGATGAGAAAATTCCTATGGGCGGGGTCTGAGGATAAAAACAAAATGAATTGGGTGGCCTGGGATTGGATTACGTGGCCTAAGAAAAAGGGGGGTTGGGTATTAACAGATTAAAAGAAGTTAATGATGCGTTACTTTATAAGTGGGGTTGGATATATAGAGTCGAAAAACAAAGTTTATGGAGGAAAGTTGTGGATGCATGTCATAAGAATAACAATCAAAGGAGCTTCCTGCCTTTAAACGGAAAGCTTACGGGGTGCTGGAATAATATAGCAAAATGGTTTCCAAATTAAAATTAAATGGGAAAAATGTTAATCATGTGATTATGGGAAAAGTGGGGAACGGGGAGGACATTCGATTTTGGATTGATACATGGGTGGGAGATCTTCCATTCTTGGATAGATGGCCACATCTTTTTGCTTTGGAATCTAATAAATCTTGCAGGATTTTGGAAAGAACAGGGAGGGGTCAAGGAAACGACGGACATTGTTGGAGCTGGGATAGATTGCCTGAGTCTGATATGGAACGTAAGGAATTGAAGGAATGTCAAGATGTCATTAACATGGTGAGGTTGTCAAACGAGAAGGACACATGGATGTGGAACATTGACAGAAAGGATGGATTTTCGGTGAAATCGGTCAGAATGACGTTAATCTCTGATAGGGGACTCAGTCACCCTCCCACTTTTGAATGGAGCAAATGGGTCCCTATTAAATGCAATATCATGGCGTGGAGAGGTAACTTGGATCGTCTTGCTATTAGGGTAAATCTGAGAAGAAGGAACGTTGATATAACATCGGTTAGGTGCCCTTTCTGCGACGAGTATGAGGAATCGTTGGATCATCTATTTACTACATGTTCAACGTCGATTCGTGTTTGGGCGGTGTTCAGTGATTGGTGCAACATTCCTCCGATTTTCGCTTTCGAATACAAAGACTTGATGGATATTCATAACTTCAGCCAAGAAAGGAAAAAATTGAAGAGGATATTACGGGGGTTGGTTATTATCGCGTGTTGGTGTATTTGGAAGGCTTGGAATGATTTGGTGTTTAATCAAGGTAGGAGAAGTTCTCAAGAGATTTTGATAAATATTAAATCGAGAGGGTTTGGATGGATCAAAAATAGGTCATCATGTAAAGATATTAATTGGAAGGAGTGGTGTAAATATCCTATGTATATGTTGTAATTTTGGCCTTTGCCCATTTGGGTCGGGGCTCCTGGTTTGTATTGGCCTTTTGCCCGTTTGGGTCGGAGGCGGTTTTTAATGAAAGTTTATTTTCAAAAAAAAAAAAAAAAAAAAACTGCGGAAACCATAATCCTAATTTTCTTTCAATGAAACCTGCTTTGCTTATGGGAAAACGAGTATTCCCGCTAGCTGTAGTTTTCCATCTTCTAGCTTTCAATTTTTTCCTTTTCTCTTATGTTTTAGACCACCTTAACTTCAAACCGTTTATGAAATATTACCGTTTACATGAAGCTTTACATTATATATATATATGGAACCCATTAAGTCTAACCACCTTTCAAACCCATCTCCATCGTCGGATCATGCTGAGATTAAATCTCAGCCCTTTAAACTCCCTAAAATAACCGCTGAAGTGGCAGTTCATGGCGGTTATATGCAGTTTTCTGACCTGGTGGTTTGCTCCACATTTTGTGCCCATGATCTCCACTTCTCTGGTGGTTATATGGTGGTTATATCCTGATTTTTAGAGCCCATGATCTCCACATCAACTCCTACAGACTTGGGTCAGTTGAGAAGAGGTTTTGTTATATACTGTAACTGCATTCAACAATTTCGATCATTAATTTCGAACCCAAATTCTACCCAGTAGTCAACAAAACATGGAGCAAGTGTTTAATATATAGCAACTTAATGCTCTCTTGCTGATTTGTTATTATTGATTTATTCATAATAAAGTTCAAGTAGATCTATTGATATGTTCAAAAACTACTTTCTATAGCTTTGTGCCTACAATAGCAGCATGGACAGGAAGTTTCAAGAACATGAAGGCATGGCTTCCCAAAAAAAGTTGATCACAACATATCTAGACATTTATTAAGTTTTAAGGTACTGTTCCTTTTTTATTTGTTTTTATTTTATCCTTCATAGAGCATTAATTATGTTAACAAGTTGTTAGTAAGTATCTTAATACTTATTTGAATTTGTTTACAAAAAAATTGATACTTCTTGAAAGCTCAATAACCATCTAAAAAAAATCCTAACCGTAAAGCATGTTTATGGGAAATCTTACTTTGTTAAATAATACTTCACCACAAGCCAAACAGATGAAAGGTTAATCATACCTGGCTTAGTGGTCTGGTAAACCAATCCCTTTACGGGGCAAATCCAGTCCATCACATTATCCAGCCCATTCGCTTATAAATGACCAATTGGCTTATAAATGACCAATTGATTGAAGAGCGACAAACTGCTGGAATAAATGACTTGCAAGTGAAGGTATAATTATTTATTGTAATCTGTTAGTATCGGTTTTACTTTTCAGCATGAATTATGTATTGCAAACTACACATACCTACTGAAAGTCAAATCAGATCTGAAAAGGTACATTTCCAGCAATACAAATATGCAATTAACACATATCACTAATTCTCTAATCAATATCTTTCTTCGTGTAGCCACATGGAACACCCACAAATTGATGAAACAAATGACCTACAAGTGAAGGTATTTTCTGTATATAACATTTACATTTTTAAATTTGTTTAAATCTTGATTAGGAATATGTAATGGTATTTTCTTTTAGTATGTAAATAACATTACAATTTTTTAGATTTGTTTAAACCTTGATTAGGTATAGCTGAATGTTGACACGAAGGCAAAGACAAATTCATGTATTCTATGTTTCTTTTCATGACTTTTACTAAATCTAAGGTTTTCTTTGTTCCAATTTATAGGACAATGATGCAACTGCAGAGCTTACTGGGAAAGACAAATTGATGTATGATTGTATTCTATGTTTCTTTACTTAATTTTACTAAATCTAATGGTTTTCTTTGTTCTAAATGACAGGACAATGATGCAACTGCAGAGCTTATTGGTACTTTTAATAAGCAATCCAGTCCTTGCAACTTTCAACATGAGCGGGAAATTAGTAAGAATGGTTAATTGCTTAGGTATTTCATTAATAAACAAAAATTCTTCTAATTGCCTTATTATTTTGTTTTACTTTTTTTAAATAAATATTTCTAAGTTGCACATCAAGTAAAACACATCTATATTATCTTCATGACAAATCAACCAACTCAAAATCAACCTATATAATGTTCAGTAATTCGAAACCGAAGTGAGATAGTAGGAGTATTGGGGAAGAGATTTTTCTTTAACTAATCTCAAAAGCAGCATATACAAACATGTAAAGTTAGACCGTCCGGTGTGGGTTCGGGAGAGGGGACGGGGTGCAGACGTGGCAGGTGACCCCGACGGGAAACACCGCCTTAGAATGTTGACACAAATGTTTACTTATTGTTTCTTCTTTTTAAAGTTAAATCACCATTTATTTATATTTTTACTTTGCTATAACATTGACCGACTCTACCACCATAGAATGTTGACACAAATGTAAAGGTGTATTCATTTAGTCTGTGTACCTTTTAATGTATTTTACTATATCTAACCATATCTTTTTTTTAATGTTAGTAAGCATTTAAGTTTATTAAATTGGTTGTAACTTTGATCAGACCCAACCCATATGAATCAGAATATTGACACCTAGATAAAGGTAGACTCACTCACTCAGCAATATAGTTTAGAATAACTCTCATCCATTCTACATATTTCTTTCCAATGTTCCTTTTGCTGTTTAAGCTACTGTATTAACAAATGTACCCATATTCAGTTTATATCAAGAGGATAAAGTTTAAAGAGGTAGAATCAATAAGTTTGGCTTAAAAATGGTTTAGAGGTCACCCAAAGTGTATTCTAAATGCCTTAAAACATGTCATTGTTTTGTGCCAATCTAAAATTCATATGGTAATAATATCTAATTAACAAAGAATGATGCTTAAATTGACATAAAAAGAATATAAGTTGTTGTATATGCGAAGAAGCATTTTAACAAATGGAAAACCTTCAAAAAGGAATTGAACAAATAGAAGGATATAAACATATGAAATGGCTGGACCTTACCTTACCTTTGTTGCTAAAAAAACTCGCATGCAGTCACAGGTTCCATCTTTGCCACTGCATAACTCGAGATCCTTGCATACCTCTGTCTATATCCTGGACATAAAACCCGTGATCGTCAGTCGGAACATAAAACCCATCACCATTCTGACGCCATTGACGGAGCCATGGCAGCCGCGGATCTTCGTGAGCTTTCATCTGTTCATCGCCAGTATATGTTTAGTACCCCAAATCACCAAACGAATCGGCCATTTATGGTCGCTATGACTTCGCCGGAACCCTAACCATGATCACCGGAGATTCGCATTAACTGTCAATACAATAATTAATCTCCAACCGGACCTCAACCCATCAACACCATCTCCGATCTGGTCTCAAAAAACCCTAAACCATCGTTTTCGCCGTCTTTAAACCACCATGGAATGATACTGAAAACCATCACCATCGATGAGTATGAACAAATGAAGGGTTGAAGGCAGAGGCTATCATTGAAAATACCTTTTGGGGTTGTGTATTTCCCTAAAAATTATCTTTCAATTAAAAATTTATCTTTCAATTGACAAATGATGTTAAAACAATCTTTCAATTGGAACAAAGCATAATATTAGTTAGTTAATAATCTATATTTGCAATTGCAATATCAAGCTTAAATATATATTTTGGAAAATATAAAACAAAGTTAATTTTATTTTAAGGGTGGAGATACAATAGGAAGTTTATCTGGCTAGGAAGTGATCTTGACCATTCATTTAATTAATCAAGGGCTAAGATTAAATGAATGAAATTAAGGCAAAAAAAAAAAAAAAAAAAAACGAGGCGCGTGAGTTTGTTAGGGGCATTCTAGTCAATCCAGCACAATAGTTTTTCTCTCCTCCAATTCCCCTCATTTTTTAAACGTTAATAACTTTTTCATACGACATTATTTTTTTATAAAAATTGCACCAAAAAAACCAGCGTTTTTTATCTTTAAAACGAGTATACTATTGCTATATTTTTGAAAAAAAAAATTGAAAACCCAATTGCGTAAAACGCAATGGAGAAAACCCAGTTGCGTAAAACGCAATGAAAAAAAAACGTAAAAAAATGACTTTTTTCTAAAACGCAACGTACAAAAAACACAAAGAAATGTCTTATTTCTAAAACGCAATGACCAGAAAACACAAATAAATGTCTTATTTCTAAAACGCAATGCACCCAAAACACTTAAAAATGTCTTATTTCTAAAACACAATGCACCCAAAACACTTAAAAATGTCTTATTTCTAAAACGCAATGGCCAGAAAACACTTAAAAATGTCTTATTTCTAAAACGCAATGCCTAGAAAACACATAAAAATGTCTTACTTCTAAAACGCAATGGCCTAAAAACACAAAAGAAACTGTTCTCTCTAAAACGCAATGAACTGAATACACATAAAAATGTGTTTACCTAAAACGCAATGAGTTAAAACACTTCAAAAATGTTATATTTCTAAAACGCAATGACCAGAAACTGTTGTTCACAGAACCAGAAACTGTCTAAAACGCAATGACCAGAAACTGTTGTTCATAGAACCAGAAACTGTCTAAAACGCAATGACCAGAAAATGTTGTTCACAGAACCAGAAACTGTTGTTCACAGAACCAGAATCTAACTAAAACATAATGACCAGAACCTGTTGTTTATAGAACCAGAAACACTGTCTACGAATGCAGTTTTCCAGAGGCAATTTACAGAAAATTAATTTTTTTGATGCATTTTTATTACAGCAATTTAATAGGAAAAAAATTGCTCAACCCCAGCCAGGGGCTCTGCCCCTTAGACCCCGCCAGGGGCTGCCGCCCCTGGGACCCCGCTACCAGGGGCGCTGCTCCCGGACCCCGGCCAAGATCGTAAAACGAAATGACTAAATCAAAAACCCAGATCGTAAAAATGAAATTAAAGAATTTCTTACATGAATCTAAATGATTTCTTCAACAATTGACGAAGTTTGAATGATTGAAACACTTATCAGCGCCCGAATCGAACGAATCGAGTGATTATCTCCAAAATCACCAGAAAAAACGAGTTTTTTTATGAAATTAAACTGGGTTTTCTTCAAAAAAAAGTTGAAGAACACGTTGATCGGGTGTTTGAATCATTGATTTTTGATGAAAATCGCACTATAATGTAGTGATTATTGAGATAGAAAGTGAAGAAATGGTTGAAGATGTTGGGTTTTGAAAATGGTGGGTTTTGAAGTTACTAGGCTTTGAAAAGGAAGAAGAAAGGGTTGGATTGACTAAAATACCCTTTTTCTTTATTTTAAATGTTGCCACATGTCCTAATCCTATTGCTTCCTACACTTCCTAGCTAAAATAAACTTCCTATTTGATCTTTTCCCTTTATTTTAAATAGGGAATGCAAATTTAAATTGCACCGTCCAAAACTGAAAATCGTATTCCATCATATATTATTTATCTGACTAATAGAATAATATAACAAAAAATATGCTATGGTTAATGAAACATTTCACATGTTTTGGTATATAAACATGAAGACTTATGTTTCTTTTTAGGGTTGCTTGCATATTGTTTATAATTTTGATTAAATATTTTTTATGTTTAGAATAAAAAACATATGTCAAAAAAATATATCCGTCCACCTTAGATGGTTGTAAATTTTTCAAATAGGAGATGGAAAAGAAGAAAAGAAGAAGAAAACCGAAACACCATCAATATACATTATCTTAAATTGTTACGTTGTGAGCGTAACCCGTCCACCGGACTGGTATTAAACTAGTTAGTGTGGAGGGAAAACAACAGGTCTGCATACTTCATTTATGTAAAAAAAAAAAAAAAATATACACCTTATAGAATTATATAGTTTCTATTATACATATTTTTGTGAATACTTATACACATTGTTGTCTTAAATTTTTTTTATTATACGTGTAATAGATGGGTCTATAACTTAGTATATAACATGTAATACTTCTCTCTAAAGACCGGGAATGTATGATTTTAAATTAATAAAAAGAACATTGTTGTTTACTAAATAGCATAATAGGGAAGAGATATTTAAAAATATTTTATAAAAAACAATTAAACAATACACCAATGGAAATCTTTTTTGATTTTGATTCTTGAAGTACTAATTAACTGATGTTAAAATGATATTGTGCTAAGTTTATTTTTTCCTGATTTAAAGGTGACTTAAAAGTTAACTCAGCATTTCAATCTAAATTTAAAATTTTTAAGTATGCCCAATAATTAGATCGTATAAAGTATATTATAACACACGTATCTTCTTCTAAGTAAATTAATTTTTAACTAGTTTTTGTTGAGTCGCGCGTTGCGGCGAAACTGAGTAAATGATAATGTAAACAAACGTGATTTGAAAACAAAGCATATTGTTTAGAAAGCTAAAACCATTAGAACGATTTAGTTTATCATCGCACCATTTTATGATACCAAATAAATACTTTATTTTGAGTACAACTTTGTTTTTAACAAAACTTATAACAGAATGTCAAGGAAAAAATTAAACACAACTACGTACTTAAGTTATTAGAAAAAAGTTATAACGTAAATTATTAAAGAAGTATCAAATTAATCGATAAATTAATATATGTTTTAAAAAATGAAATAAACAATTATTAAAAATGGAAAAGAAAATATATATTAAAAATAGAAAATAATTAAAAATATGTTATTAAAAATAAATATAATAATAAATTATTATAGTATAATAACTAATAAAAAACTATATATTATTATAAAAATAAAGTTACTATTCATCAACACTCGTCAACAATATATATAATATATATATAATGGAGTAAAAAAAGTTATATAAACATACAAATTGTAAAGAGGAGGTACACTAAAAGTAAATTTGTCTCATTAGGCTATATGGAATTAAATAGTTTTTTTATTCTTCTTAATATTTTTAAGGATATAAATTATATCTAAATTGATTCTAAATTCAAATAAATTTAAATGGCTCTTGCCCAGCTGGTTGAGTTGTCTGTTGTTTATCTAGAGATCACAAGTTCGAAACCTGCCGCAAACAACATCTTCTATCGATTCGTCGCTAACATCAACCTTCACACAACGGGCGATGTTAGCATTAAAAAAAAACATATTATTGTAGAGATTTTTTTAAAAAACACATTTTTTTATTTTAAGTTTTGAAAACTTTAATTTCTCTTGCGGTTTAACTTGCCACAATGATACCGTTCAAATGTAAAATTATTTTTATGATTTTTGATCGTGCAGAATACATGTCGATATCTTCTTAGGCATATCTCTTTCGGTTTCTATGCCCAGTACCGGTGTCGAACTAAGCCGAACCGATACCAACCGAAACCCTGCTTCGTAGCACGGGTATTTCTACTGGTTAACCAACATTTTAAAAGCTACTATTTTGTTCATATTTGTATTTGGTTATAACTCAATGTTGATTCACACAAGAATTTATATATTCGGTGTTAACATGTAAATCAAGTGGTACTTTACATATGAACCAATGTTACTATGTTAGTTCATATAAATCTTCAATTTCTTCAATATTCATAAAAAAGAAGACACCCTTTCCCTCATCATACCATTATTGTACAACCATGATCATCAAGTTTAACAAGATAAAAACCTGAACAGAAAAGACAATATAGTTCAACTTTTTCTTACAAAAAGTTTTCGACTGATATAGTTGAGCCCACAATTGACTAAAATAGTCATGTGTCATTTATGGTTTTATTTATAGCACACACCATGACACCAAAAGTCTTACTTCTAAAACGCAATTGCCTAAAAACATAAAAGAAACTGTTCTCTCTAAAACGCAATGAACTGAATACACATAAAAATGTGTTTACCTAAAACGCAATGAGTTAAAACACTTAAAAAATGTTATATTTCTAAAACGCAATGACCAGAAACTGTTGTTCACAGAACCAGAAACTGTCTAAAACGCAATGACCAGAAACTGTTGTTCATAGAACCAGAAACTGTCTAAAACGCAATGACCAGAAAATGTTGTTCACAGAACCAGAAACTGTTGTTCACAGAACCAGAATCTAACTAAAACGCAATGACCAGAACCTGTTGTTTATAGAACCAGAAACACTGTCTACGAATGCAGTTTTCCAGAGGCAATTTACAGAAAATTAATTTTTCTGATGCATTTTTATTACAGCAATTTAATAGGAAAAAAAATTGCTCAACCCCAGCCAGGGGCTCTGCCCCTTAGACCCCGCCAGAGGCTGCCGCCCCTGGGACCTCGCTACCAGGGGCGCTGCTGCCGGACCCCGGCCAAGATCGTAAAACGAAATGACTAAATCAAAAACCCAGATCGTAAAAATGAAATTAAAGAATTTCTTACATGAATCTAAATGATTTCTTCAACAATTGACGAAGTTTGAATGATTGAAACACTTATCAGCGCCTGAATCGAACGAATCGAGTGATTATCTCCAAAATCACCAGAAAAAACGAGCTTTTTTATGAAATTAAACTGGGTTTTCTTCAAAAAAGTTGAAGAACACGTTGATCGGGTGTTTGAATCATTGATTTTTGATGAAAATCGCACTATAATGTAGTGATTATTGAGATAGAAAGTGAAGAAATGGTTGAAGATGTTGGGTTTTGAAAATGGTGGGTTTTGAAGTTACTAGGCTTTGAAAAGGAAGAAGAAAGGGTTGGATTGACTAAAATACCCTTTTTCTTTATTTTAAATGTTGCCACATGTCCTAATCCTATTGCTTCCTACACTTCCTAGCCAAAATAAACTTCCTATTTGATCTTTTCCCTTTATTTTAAATAGGGAATGCAAATTTAAATTGCACCGTCCAAAACTGAAAATCGTATTCCAACATATATTATTTATCTGACTAATAGAATAATATAACAAAAAATATGCTATGTTTAATGAAACATTTCACATGTTTTGGTATATAAACATGAAGACTTATGTTTCTTTTTAGGGTTGCTTGCATATTGTTTATAATTTTGATTAAATATTTTTTATGTTTAGAATAAAAAACATATGTCAAAAAAATATATCCGTCCACCTTAGATGGTTGTAAATTTTTCAAATAGGAGATGGAAAAGAAGAAAAGAAGAAGAAAACCGAAACACCATCAATATACATTATCTTAAATTGTTACGTTGTGAGCGTAACCCGTCCACCGGACTGGTATTAAACTAGTTAGTGTGGAGGGAAAACAACAGGTTTGCATACTTCATTTATGTAAAAAAAAAAAAAATACACCTTATAGAATTATATAGTTTCTATTATACATATTTTTGTGAATACTTATACACATTGTTGTCTTAAATTTTTTTTATTATACGTGTAATAGATGGGTCTATAACTTAGTATATAACATGTAATACTTCTCTCTAAAGACCGGGAATGTATGATTTTAAATTAATAAAAAGAACATTGTTGTTTACTAAATAGCATAATAGGGAAGAGATATTTAAAAATATTTTATAAAAAACAATTAAACAATACACCAATGGAAATCTTTTTTGATTTTGATTCTTGAAGTACTAATTAACTGATGTTAAAATGATATTGTGCTAAGTTTATTTTTTCCTGATTTAAAGGTGACTTAAAAGTTAACTCAGCATTTCAATCTAAATTTAAAATTTTTAAGTATGCCCAATAATTAGATCGTATAAAGTATATTATAACACACGTATCTTCTTCTAAGTAAATTAATTTTTAACTAGTTTTTGTTGAGTCGCGCGTTGCGGCGAAACTGAGTAAATGATAATGTAAACAAACGTGATTTGAAAACAAAGCATATTGTTTAGAAAGCTAAAACCATTAGAACGATTTAGTTTATCATCGCACCATTTTATGATACCAAATAAATACTTTATTTTGAGTACAACTTTGTTTTTAACAAAACTTATAACAGAATGTCAAGGAAAAAATTAAACACAACTACGTACTTAAGTTATTAGAAAAAAGTTATAACGTAAATTATTAAAGAAGTATCAAATTAATCGATAAATTAATATATGTTTTAAAAAATGAAATAAACAATTATTAAAAATGGAAAAGAAAATATATATTAAAAAAAGAAAAAAATTAAAAATATGTTATTAAAAATAAATATAATAATAAATTATTATAGTATAATAACTAATAAAAAGCTATATATTATTATAAAAATAAAGTTACTATTTATCAACACTCGTCAACAATATATATATATATAATATAATGTAGTAAAAAAAGTTATATAAACATACAAATTGTAAAGAGGAGGTACACTAAAAGTAAATTTGTCTCATTAGGCTATATGGAATTAAATAGTTTTTTTTATTCTTCTTAATATTTTTAAGGATATAAATTATATCTGAATTGATTCTAAATTCAAATAAATTTAAATGGCTCTTGCCCAGCTGGTTGAGTTGTCTGTTGTTAATTTAGAGATCACAAGTTCGAAACCTGCCGCAAACAACATCTTCTATCGATTCGTCGCTATCATCAACCTTCACACAACGGGCGATGTTAGCATTAAAAAAAAACATATTATTGTAGAGATTTTTTTAAAAAACACATTTTTTTATTTTAAGTTTTGAAAACTTTAATTTCTCTTGCGGTTTAACTTGCCACAATGATACCGTTCAAATGTAAAATTATTTTTATGATTTTTGATCGTGCAGAATACATGTCGATATCTTCTTAGGCATATTTCTTTCGGTTTCTATGCCCAGTAGTACCGGTGTCGAACTAAGCCGAACCGATACCAACCGAAACCCTGCTTCGTAGCACGGGTATTTCTACTGGTTAACCAACATTTTAAAAGCTACTATTTTGTTCATATTTGTATTTGGTTATAACTCAATGTTGATTCACACAAGAATTTATATATTCGGTGTTAACATGTAAATCTAGTGGTACTTTACATATGAACCAATGTTACTATGTTAGTTCATATAAATCTTCAATTTCTTCAATATTCATAAAAAAGAAGACACCCTTTCCCTCATCATACCATTATTGTACAACCATGATCATCAAGTTTAACAAGATAAAAACCTGAACAGAAAAGACAATATAGTTCAACTTTTTCTTACAAAAAGTTTTCGACTGATATAGTTGAGCCCACAATTGACTAAAATAGTCATGTGTCATTTATGGTTTTATTTATAGTACACACCATGACACCAAAAAGTCCTTTAGCCCACTCTTAGTGGAGTTTTTGGTCGTTTTTTCCCAACCCCCCCCCCCCCCCCCCCCCCCCCCCTTTGCGGCCTTGGAACCGCCTCCTGGATGTTTTTTTTCAAAAAAATTTGTTTTGCCGTTCTTTTTTCCACGCCGTGTTCAAAAGTTTTAGCCAATCACCGCTATTCTACTTTTTCTTTGTCCAATATATTTTTTGATGGTTTTTTTTATTTAATTATATTAGAAAAACGTCTTATAATTCCCCATTGCTGACTGGGCTGCCACATGACGAAAAACGCCTACGGTGAGGACATTATTTGTGTCTTCCACTACACATAGTCTTACAAAATTTACTGAATTGTTAACTTCACAGTTATTGGCTCAAAACAGCACCAAATCGTAAACAATTTAAAATTTATATTACAAATCATTAATATTCTTCGATGACTCTACGATATATAACAAAATTTATACATGTTACCCAACTTTTTTCTGATTAAACTCCCACCAGATCATAAACAATTTACATTTTTTTTCTTGTTAAAAAAATATAAATCTGTTCACTACTTCACTAAGACTGAAAAAATGATAATCTTTAAATTAAAGGATTTGTAAATTATAATTATTTTTAAAGCAAAATCATTGTGAGTTCAAATACTACAAAGGACATGTGTAGTGTGATTTTAGCCGTGCGAATGGGCACTAATTACAATGATGGAAATTACATAGTTAAAATCACATTATAAAGTTGGGTGGTATGCGCGTTATTGCCCCATCCACCTCAGCCAATAAAGAAGAATAGCGCCCCCTTCTCATTTTCTAGGCGTCATTGGGGGAGCTATTGAATGCTCGCCAAAGCGTTAGCTAGCGTTAACGGATGTTTTGTGGCGCCATATCAATATTAAATCATTAATAGGGGCGTTATTAGTTATTGAGCGACTTTTTCTCATTTATTGGTTGTTAAAGGGGGCACTATTTGGTTAATGTGCGTAATGTCACTGAGGTGGCGCAATGAAGCCTCCAGGGGCTCCATTCCATACCCTCCATCCTAAGATATGTTATTTGTCTATATTTTTTCTTACTATACTCGTAGTAGGGGGTGTAAATGAGTCGAAACGAAGTCGAGCTCGACTCATTTCAAGATCAAGGTCAGCTTATGAGATAAATTTGGAAAACTTCTTCTGACCTATTAGGTCTGCGCCGCGCAGACCACGTGCAGACGTTTAGCTCTGCAGACCGTTTGTTTTTTAGAAGACATTTCATTAAAAAATGTCTTCAAACCTCTGTACGTCATCTTTCCCACGCAGACATGGTCAAATGTCTTCCCACCTCTTCCAACCCTCTCTCTGCAAATATCCTCCGTTTTCTTCATCAATTCAAACGCTACCTCTTTTTTCAACCCAAATGCATCGAGACACATCAACCTTTTCATCTCCACTAGACATGAACCCTAACAAGTTCCCAAAGCACGAGCACCTCAAATGCCCTAGATGCGACTCCACCAACACCAAATTCTGCTACTACAACAACTACAACCTCTCACAGCCTCGCCATTTCTGCAAAAACTATCGTCGTTACTAGACCAAAGGTGGAACTCTACGCAACATCCCGATCGGTGGTGGTACTCGCAAAATCACAAAACGCAATAGCAGTGTAGGCAAACGCAAGTCACCAGTACCGGTGAGGACGTCACCACCTGTTCCGATTCAATTGATTATTTGAAGATCAAGAACAGATCTGGGAGCAAGATTTCAACTGTTTAGTTAAAGGGGTGTGGTCAAAATGTGTGATTTGTGAGTCGTATTGTTCTCATTGTTCAAGAGAAAGGGGTTTGGGAGTAGAGAAAGGGAAAAAAAGTTTGCAGGTGTGGGTAGAGGTGTACAAAAAAAAACTGATTACGCAATTGAAACCGGAAAAAAATCCGGAACCGGTTTTTTTAAAAACCGGTTTTTTTCTAACCGGTTCGGTTACAACCGGTTTGACCGGTTGTAAAATTTCTGGACTGGTTCGGGTTTAAAACCGGTTTTTAAAAAAACCGGTTAATTAATCGATTAAACAAAAAAAACCGGTTAATAATCGGTTAACCGGTAAGGAATAGAAAAAAACCGGTTAAAAAAACCGGTTTTAACCGGTTATTTTTGCCCAGCTCTAATTAACGGTCATATGATCGTTTGGAACCAATTGTAGCCGTTTTTTTTGTTTTTTTTTTTTTTTGCCTAAAACTCATCTCCAACTAGTATAAAAGGTTTGTGGGTGTTTAGGTTCAATCACAACACTTGAGACCTCTCAAAAAATCTAAAAAAGTCTCTTATTCTTGTTCGATAACTCTCAAAACGCTATGGCAACCTCTAGTGCCCATGATTCGGTCAATGTTGGCGAGTCTACAACCGACACGATGATTCGTGTTGTTCCAACGAAGCGCAACCCCGAGGTTTGGTCACATTTTGATTTGTGCGAGATGGCCAACGGTAAAAGAAATGCACGTTGTCATCATTGTCAAGGCTTTTACGCCGAAACCGCAAACTCCACCTTGAAACAACACATTGAAAAACCGTTTTGCAAGGCGTTGAAACAACAACACGTTGGTGGTCAAGCTTCCATGGCAAGTGATGGCGCTAATATTTTCAACTACAATTTCAATATGGTTAAGGATGAAATGGCGAAGTTTGTAATCCAAGAAAGTTTGCCGTTCAACCACTTCGACAACCAACGCTATACAAAGATGGATCAACGAACTCTCCAACCACGATACACCCATGTAAGTCGTGCTACTCTTAGGAGGGATTGTTTAAAATTGTGGAAAAAAGCTAAACTAGAATTAATTTCTTATTTTGAAAAATTAGAAACCGGTGTTAACTTGACTAGCGACGTTTGGTCCGCACCGCACGGTTCACCCGATTCGTATATTTGTGTCACCGCCCATTGGATTGAACCGGCGACGTGGCAAATGATGAAACGCACGATTTTGTTTAAATTATTCGATTACCCTCACACCGGTGAAGCTATATATAAAGTAATCGACAAATGTATTACAACATACAAATTGAAAAATAAAGTTTTTTCAATATCTTTTGATAACGCCTCAAACAACACGAGCGCGGTAATGTGTTTAAAATTAAAATACAATCCGATTTGTGAAAGTGCTTTTTTTCTATTAGTGGTAGGGTGATTTCGATAAGGAGGACTCGACTAACACCTAAGGCGGTTGAGATGTCAATTTGCTTAAAAGATTACTTGGATGCGACGGAGAGAGTTCAAGACAAACGTTCACTCGAGGAAGAATTAGATTACGAAGAAGAAGTTTACGAGGACGAGGTCGAAGCCGAATTGACAACCCCAATGACCGACGAAGAAGCCGAATTAGATGAATTCCTACGCAATAGTTCGGGTTCGGGTTCGGCCGAAGAAGATTAAACGAGGCTTCTCAATATTGTAGTTCCACTAAATATATATATATATATATATATATATATATATTAGTGGACCTTCTTGCGGATTTATATTTTAAGTTTATGTAAAACCGTTTATCGTTTGTATTTTCATTATTATGTAAAACCGTTTGTTGCGAGACTTAATGAATGTTTTAACTTTTTATACTTTCATTGTTAAGTTTTTTATCTAAGAAATTGAATTTTACAAAAAAAAAAAAAAAAATTGTTAGAAACTGCAAAAAACAGCAGCAACACAACAACAAACAGCAAAAAATAACATTCTGTGAACAATTCTGCAGACCGGTTTTTTTACCGGTTTTTTTTTCGGTTTCTATTAATTGGTTTTTTTAACCGGTTATTTTTTCATAAAAAACCGGGTTTTTTTTTCAACCGGTTATAACCGGTTACACATTTCCACCCTTAAAACCGGTTAAAAACCGTAACCGGTTATTGAAAAACCGGTTTTTTTTGGGCCAAAAAAACCGGTCCGGTTAATAACCGGTTTCGGTTACTAAAAAAAACCGGTTTGTACACCTCTAGGTGTGGGGTAAAGATGTGAGATAATCAAACACTTTTTTATTACACTCCGCAGACATTTGGTCCACCTCTTCTCGTGCAGACTGGTCCGCAGACTGCAGACCTTTCGCATCTGAAAAAACAAACACCACCTTAGACTCAACTTGTTTATTGTTTATAAACATGTTAAAAATTATATTTATATGCATATAAAATTGTTTTACACACATATATATATATATATTAAATTATAAATTTTATAAAAATAATATATTATGTAATATTAGATAAAATATATATATATTGCTATTTTTGATTACTTAATGTTTATTTAGCATCACAAGCCCGAGCGCGCTCTGTATATAAAGCTTGAGCTCGAGCTAAACGAACGGATTTACTTTTAGGCTCAAGTTTAGAATTTAGAGCATTCTCATCCGAATCTCTATCCACGTCTATATAATTTAACTATAAACAAGAATTTCTCTAAATTTTGTTTATTTTTAAAAAACATCTCACATACGAGTCTCTATTTGTATCTATATCTTACGCACAAACACTTTATTGTTTTTTTTTTTTTTTTTTTTTGCGTTTTATACACTCATAATAATAATATAATAATATATAGAGTAATAAATAATAACAAACTTCTAAATATAAAGGGTCACTTTAGGATTCTATAAAATTTTATTTATTATAGAGGCTATAATGTGATGTGGTTTAGCTATTTTCTCAATATTTTCTTTTTTCTTTACTAATAGAAAAGTACGATTTAGAGGTGTGTTAATGTGAATTTTCTTAGTTTGTTAGAACTAAGCTTTATATTTTAGCAAAGCAATCTTGATTCTTGAGTAGCTCAGCTTAACGGCTAGGGGTATGTATGGATCGATTTTTGTTTGAACTAAGCTTTATATTTTTGCAAAGCAATCTTGAGTAACTCAACTCAAAGGTTAGGGGCATGCATGGATCAATTTGATTAAGTTTGGGCTTTAAACATAATCGAAACCAAAGTTTTCGGTTAAGATAATTTTGTTTTAGTTGATTTTGCCACATTTTTAACTGGGTTTAAGTTCTAAAAAGGTTGTGTGAAATCCTAAAGTTAAGAAAGACTCAATCCTTTATGGGAATGGTTAAAATCAGAACTAAGTTGAGTTGTGAGAACAAAGGTATTAATCTATGTCTTTGATCAAGGTTAGATAGATGATGTAGATCAAAAGTTGCTTTTTGTCTTTAGTAGGGTTGAAATTAAAAATAATACAACTAAGACTAAAGGGTAAATTGATCATTTACTCCCTCCTAAATCTCCCTTCAACTCCATAGATTCATCTATTTTTCAGCTACACCAAGTGACCAAGGTATAAATATCACTCCCTCTCCTCCCGTGTCTACGGTAGTGTAAATCCAACATACACAAATGTAAATTTAATTTACATCACCGTAACCCCCACACTAGGACTGGCGAGTCGTGTCTTAGCGCGTTTAACAGGTCTCTAACGATGCGAACACCACAAGTTCTAAATATGAATCCAACTTGTTTAACTACTTAATATCCAATGTTTATAACGCATTTGTATATTTTATGTACAAAGAAGGAGAAATGATGGATTCTAACCTTCTAATTTTAATTATTTTTAAAAAGATGAAAATCACATAATATACTTTTTAGGAAACAGATCTAATCGTATGTTATATCTAATCGTATGTTATACATGTTAGTTTATTGTTTGCCCTGCCCCACACCAAACACTCCCAAAAACACAAAATATCCCTTGTTTTTTCTCAATCCCAAAATTCCACTCCCATACAAACAACCACAAACTATAAAATATCATTAAAGACAAAACTTTGACATTTTACACTCTTTATCTTATGGGTTGGAGTTGTGCAACTCATTGCAAATTTTCTACAATGTAAAGTGTAACGCCAAAAAGCTCGTTTACATGGACAAAAAGAGATCAAATGCGTAAATAAAAATGTAAATACAAACAAGAGTCCAATCGCCGGCCAAAATAAATAAAACTCATCACAACCCCGTATGCTGAAAATAAAAAACATACACAAACCTAGTTTATCCCTTTGCTAATGTTTTTGAACTTCAAAATTAGATGTGTAATTTGGATCTTGGTGAACAAAAAAAAAAAGAACAAGTTGTTGGTTCAGTTCTGTTCTAGACATAATGAAAACATGAAATCATACATGTTACAGCAGACAGTGCGTTGGAGAATCCAGTAATGGAGTTCGACATGCTTGTCATCGTGATCTGGTTCCTCCTTAGGATGCTGACTAATGATGGGGACTTAGAAAAACCGAAAAGGGATATCGGCTAGGAGAGGAGATCGAATTCTTTATGATGTTATGACTAATGGGTTGTGTCTAATTGTGAAACTGAGTAACCCCTTAACCTCCACATGATTCTCCTTATATAAGCACCCAGGAGGAAACCTAATTAGTTACTAAGGGTAATATGGTCCATCAACAATTACCAACTAATTAAATAATAGGTTCTAATATATTTTGATCTCTATTATGTAAATGATTATAATGGCTATAGATTAAATATTAATACATAACATATTTAATCTTACATTCTCCCACTTAGCCGAGTAATCATTTACTATGAGTATTAGATAAGCCTGATCAGGAGTTAACACTCATTTTAGCCTTAAACAAGTACTATAGCAGAGAAATACAGCCGTTGAATCATTATGCGACTCAGGACCCCCATTAATCTTACTATAGCCTTAATTTAAAACCTAATCGTCATGATCAAAATACGCATAAGCCCTTTGTTTGATTTGTAACTTTATTTGTCTAAATGCCATTATACCGGTTGAACATATTCTAACAGACATACAAAATCAAACTGAGGAAATTTCATTAATCATAAAACATAAGCTAGTACAATATGCTCAAATAAGGTCTTTACTAAATCCCATATTACGAACATGTTCTTCATAAACCTTAGGAGGGAGACCTTTAGTCATCGGATCCGCAAGCATATCCTTAGTACTAATATACTCGATACAAAGATTATTTTCCTCAACTCGTTCACGTACGAACAGATATTTTGTATCGAGATATAAACCAGCTCCAGTCGAACTGTTACTGTTCGAGAAACTAACGGCAGCTGAATTATCACAGTAAAGCTTCAATGGTCTAGAAATGGAATTAACGATTTTGAGTCCAGTGATCAGATTTCTAAGCAACATTCCATGACAGGTTGCGTTATAAACAGCAATGTACTCTGCCATCATTGTGGAAGTTGTGGTCAACTGTTGTTTATGACTCTTCCATGAGATAGGGCCGCCTGCTAACATAAAGATATAGCCCGAAGTGGATTTCTTGTCATCTTTGCACTTGGCAAAGTCAGAATCAGAATAGCCCACCACTTCTAAATGATCACTTCTTCTATAAGTCAGCTTATAGTCTTTCGTCCCTTGCAGATATCGAAGTACCTTCTTAGCTGCTTTCCAGTGATCTAGGCCAGGATTAGTCTGATAACGGCCTAGCATTCCAGCAATATAAGCGATATCTGGGCGAGTACAGACTTGAGCATACATCAGGCTCCCGACTACTGACGCGTAAGGTATCTGGCTCATTTGCTCCTTCTCAACCTCTGTTGTCGGACACTGGAATGAACCGAAAACATCTCCCTTAACTACTGGAGCGACGGAGGTTTTGCACTGTTGCATGTTATACCGCGTAAGGACACGATCTATGTAGGCCCTTTGGGACAATCCTAAGATCCCTTTGTGTCTATCTCGGTGAATTTCGATGCCAATGACGTAAGAAGCCTCTCCGAGATCCTTCATGTCGAAGTTATGTGAAAGTAACCGCTTCGACTCATGCAACATGTCTAAACTATTACTTGCCAATAGAATATCATCTACGTAAAGGACAAGTATAGTAAAGTCGCTCCCACTCATCTTGAGGTAGGTGCATTGATCCACTTGATTCTTCATAAAACCTTGCTTCTTCATGACTTCATCAAACTTGAGGTACCATTGACGTGATGCTTGTTTTAACCCGTAAATAGATTTCTTCAACTTACAGACTAGATGCTCCTCACCTTCAGGTTTAAAGCCTTCAGGTTGCTTCATGTAAACATCTTCGTCCAAATCTCCGTTAAGGAAAGCGGTTTTAACGTCCATCTGATGCAGCTCTAAATCGAAATGAGCTACTAGGGCCATGATGATCCTTAATGAATCTTTACGAGAGACAGGTGAAAACGTCTCCTGATAATCAATTCCCTCTTTCTGAGTGTAGCCCTTTGCAACCAATCTCGCTTTGTAGCGTTCAACGTTACCATTCGGATCCAGTTTTGTTTTGAATACCCATTTACATCCTACGGGTTTGGCTCCGTTGGGTAATTCTACCAAATCCCAAACGTCATTTTTCTTCATGGATTCAAGCTCATCAATCATCGCTTTATTCCATTCAGAAGACTGATCACTGCTAATGGCTTCATTGTAAGAGATAGGATCATTGAGCTTTCCAGGATCCATTTCAGTCAGGTAGGTAACATAATCATCCCAATTAGTAGGCCTTCTTTGTCTAGATGACCTCCTGAGTGGATTATCGGGTTCAGCGTTGTCTTGGTGTTGAGCGTTTGATGTGCCTTTGTCATGAGGTATAATGGGTTCTGATTGTAGAGGTAAATTTGGAGTTGGTGCAGTAGCTTCAGGTACAGTAGTTGCATTGGGTACAAGAGGAGTAATCGGAGTAATGGTAAGCGACGAGTCTCTCCCCCCCGCGTCTTGTACTTCTTGCAATTCTTCGTAAGGGTTGGTACTGCTCCCACTGACCTTGAAATCCTCCAGGAACGCGGCACGCTTGGTTTCAACAATACGGGTAACATGGGAAGGACAATAGAAATGATAACCCTTAGAGTTCTCAGGATACCCAATAAAGAAACAGGTAACTGTTTTAGGGTCAAGTTTCCTTAGGAAAGGATTGTAAAGTTTTGCTTCAGCAATGCAGCCCCATACTTTCATATATTTAAGACTCGGTTTCCTTCCTGTCCAAAGTTCATAAGGAGTTTTAGGGACAGACTTAGAATGAACTCTATTGAGTATATGAACAACTGCTTTTAACGCCTCAGTCCAGAGGAATAATGGTAAATTAGTGTTGGCTAACATACTGCGCACCATGTTCATAAGGGTACGATTTCTTCTTTCAGCAACACCGTTCTGCTGAGGTGTACCAGGCATGGTGTATTGGTTCACAATCCCCTGGCCTTTACAAAACTCATAAAATGGACCAGGAGCTTGTCCCACATCAGTATGTCTTCCATAATATTCACCGCCTCTATCTGATCTCACAACTTTAATCTGACGATCTAATTGCTTTTCAACTTCAGCCTTATAATCTTTAAAAGTTGTTAGAGATTCAGACTTTTCCTTAATTAGATACAAGTACGTGTAACGAGAATAATCATCAATAAAAGTGATAAATGAAGTATGTCCTGTTATGCCAGCGATTTGGTAGGGACCACTAATGTCAGTGTGAATGAGTTCTAATAAATTAGAACTCCTAGTGGCACCTTTCTTATTCACTAATGTCATTTTACCCTTAAGACATTTGACACATGTTCCAAAATCAGAGAAATCGAGAGGAGGTAAGACTTCATCCTTTACGAGACGATTTAATCGTTCTTTTGAAATGTGGCCTAAACGCTGATGCCACAACATGGATGAAGTTTCTAAGTCTCGTTTCTCTTCCATCTTTGTGAGTGATTCATTAATGTTATATGACAACAAAGATTTGGAAAAGTTATCTTCTAGTTCTAATCTATAGAGACCACCATCCGGAATACCAGTACCATAAAGAACAGAATCATAAAGGATAGAGAGTTTGCGATGACCATGGGAAACAATAAAACCGTCCATGTCTAACTTTGGTCCTGATACAAGGTTCCGAGTTACCTCAGGAACATATAAGGTATCATAAAGTTTAATACATAAACCAGTTTTCATAACTAATTGTAATGTTCCAATGGCCTTCACTTCTAATTCTCGATCATCCCCAACCTTAAGCGTTCTTTAGTTTCTTTCCAGCTTCCGGATTGAAAGGAATCCCTGAGTTGAATTGGTAACATGAACCATAGAACCAGAATCAAACCACCAAGAATTAGCAGGAACACTTAAATTATAGGACTCAAGTATCATAAAATAATCGTTACCTTTCTTAGCCAGCCACTCCTTAAAGTCAGGGCATTCCTTCTGCATATGTCCTTCTTTCTTACAGAACTTGCAGCGGAATCTGCCAAAGGAGTTCTTAGAGCTGGAGGGTGCACTTGTACTAGGATTAGGATTAGGATTAGGCCTTTGGACTTTAGAAGCATCCTTCCTCTGATAATTGTTCTTCCTTTTCTTAGAGTTGGAGGTAGTGAAGTTGGCAACATCAGTATGGCGATCCATCCTCATACGCTCTTCCTCCTGTACGCACATGGCGACCAGCTCACTCATCGTCCATTTGTCCTTCTGAGTGTTGTAATTGATCTTGAATGCTTCAAAAGACGAAGGAAGCGAAGTAATGATGAAATGAACAAGGAAACCATCACTGATTTCCATTTCCAGCCCCTTCAGCTTATTGGCCATGTCATTCATCATCATGATGTGCTCGCGAATGCCGCTCCTCCCATCATACTTAGTCGTCACCAGCTTGAGAATAAGAGTACTAGCGTGTGCTTTAGACGTCCCCTTGAATTGAGCCTCCACATGTTCCAAGTAGGTTTTAGCATCTTCAGAATCAGGAATAGCTCCCCTGATTGCATCGCTTATCGACTGCTTCATAAACATGAGAGACATGCGGTTACACCTAGTCCACTTGTCATGAGTTAACTGCTCAGCAGCAGTACTATTAGTGGTAAGGTCCGCTGGCTTATTCTCTCTTAGGGCATAATCAAAGTCTAGCAGCCCAAGAGTAAGCATGAGAGCATCCTTCCATGCAGCAAAGTTATCACCAGTCAAAGGTGGAATCCCGCAATTTGGAGCTGATAGTGGAAATAAGATGAGCAAGTTATGATACTAATGAAGAAGTCCTAATGTGATCTAAGGGCACGTTAAACTAAGGCAGGCATAAATAATGACCATTTTTCATTATGAAGCTGTGATATTGTCTATTACTAACATCAAAATAATAGACTTAGCTAAAAAGTTCTACTTAAACGAAGACAAAACAGCTTTGGCCAGAAGTGTAATCATTTAAGCATATGTGCAACGTGGTTGTAACAAATAAGCTTTGGCCAGAAATTGAAACAATCACTTTAGTTATGCACTTGTTGAGTATGCCATCTATGAATGAATTAAATCAGCTTTGGCCAGAAATTAAGACATTCATGCTTATGATGCACACACAACATAGCTTTCGTAATACTTGAACGATAAGTAGATGTATCAAGTCAGCTTTGGCCAGAAATGATATATCAAAAACTCATTCAAGTTAAGCTATTCTGGTTTTGCAAAGCATTATCTGATTCTGATTAATTAACTAAGTAAATTACAAAACCATTTATTTAATAGCAAACCACCCGTTAGCGCGGATCGAACTCCGCGGTGAGTTCGCTGGGGTTTGCGGGGGGGCAGCGCGCCCCCGCCCGGGGTTCGGGGCGGGAGCCCCGGAAAAAAATTTTTAGTTCACATTAAACAGCTTTAAAAAAATAATGAGGTTTCGAGTCACAGCCTTGTTGTCTCGAGTCGAGACCTTTGTCTCGAGTAATGACCTTATGGTCTCGAGTCGAGACCTTTGTCTCGAGTTGTCACGTTATGGTCTCGAGTCGAGATCTAATGATCTCGAGTCGAGACCTCTGTCTCAAGTTGATACGTTATGGTCTCGAGTTGACACGTTATGGTCTCGAGTCGAGATCTAATGGTCTCGAGTTATGAAGGTTTAATGGCCTGATGATTTTGAGTCGAGATCTTGTTGTCTCAAGTCGAGACTGATGGTCTCGAGTCGCAATCTGATGGTCTCGAAACTCCCTGTTAACAGCTGTTAATGTGATACATAACTGAAAATTCGAAATCTAAGGGATTATGAGATATTATTTCCCGTTTTAAGATGATCTAATTTCATCAACATATTTCGAAAAATTGTAACTGTTTATCTAATAACAGTTTCGAATAAAGTTAAAAAGATAAAATTGGATCAAACATGGAAAAAACACTCATTAATCCTAAAACATTCCAAAACATAACAGAATTATCGAATTTTCTCAAGAACATGATGAGCCCTAAAAACATAAAACATAAATTCTGGAACCCGAAACCTGAATATTAATAGTTTTTCTAAACAGATTTCGGCTAAAACATAACCCAGTTGAATTTGAGTGAACGTATAATTAGTCTTTTCCCCGAAAACAGAGATCTCGAGTCGATCTTCATGACTCGAAACCGGCTGTTATAGTTTTAAAGTTACAAAAAATCCGTTTTCCAAGTTTCAATCCCAGAATTATGGATACGAAAACAGAACTGACTAATCAACATATGCTCTGATACCACATGTTGGTTCAGTTCTGTTCTAGACATAATGAAAACATGAAATCATACCTGTTACAGCAGACAGTGCGTTGGAGAATCCAGTAATGGAGTTCGACATGCTTGTCATCGTGATCTGGTTCCTCCTTAGGATGCTGACTAATGATGGGGACTTAGAAAAACCGAAAAGGGATATCGGCTAGGAGAGGAGATCGAATTCTTTATGATGTTATGACTAATGGGTTGTGTCTAATTGTGAAACTGAGTAACCCCTTAACCTCCACATGATTCTCCTTATATAAGCACCCAGGAGGAAACCTAATTAGTTACTAAGGGTAATATGGTCCATCAACAATTACCAACTAATTAAATAATAGGTTCTAATATATTTTGATCTCTATTATGTAAATGATTATAATGGCTATAGATTAAATATTAATACATAACATATTTAATCTTACACAAGTTGTTTACATACATGTAATTTAAAAACACACATAAACAAGTTGTTACATAGATGTAATTTTTATTTACTTGTTCATTAAAAGATCCCAACTAGAGGAGCTCGGATTATCGCTCTACTTATGCTTGTTGTATGTTTTAAATGAGAAAACATGCGGAGAAAAATAATTATAAAAAGAGATGAAGTGACATAATATAGGTAAAATAACAAAGATGCCCTTTAACGTATAATAAAGGCTTGTCCACTTGGTAAAATGCTATTGATTATAAGGAGTTCTTGAGCTCTTACATCTCAAGGATGTTCTCGTCTAAACTCTATTTATCCTTTCATAACCTAAGTATCAAGGAAGTATGTTATAACAATGCGATGTGGGATTGCAATATTGCATTACAAATATGTCTTTTTATAACAAAATAGTCCCAGAAACCCTAAACTCGTGCGTTATAGTAGCGGAACTTAAATATTTAAATTGAGAGGGATGTGTGTGTGTGGGGGGGGGGGGGGGGGGGTAATAAATTAAAACTACACATCTTACATATAAAAAAAACAAATAGAGATAATATTTTCCAAACTTAAGGAGATAAACTATACGCTTCGAATGATAAAATCAGTGGGAGCCGAGACCCTCCCCCATCATCCTAATCAAGTTCAGCCCATGGATGCGTAGATTTTTACTTATAGTTTATACCACTTAAAGTAGTAATGAACTCTTGCACAACCTTACTTATCTTTGGTTTAGTTCGGTTAGTTCAATTATACCACACATCAAAACCATAATCAAACCATAATGTTCAATTAATCGGTTAATCCGATTAGTTCCGTTACAATTCGGTTATTTACTCATGCTATCGTTTATACTTTATACCCATAGCTCCTACTAACAACCTATGACATTATTTAAAATAAAAAATATTCACTACAACACACTATTTGTGTCTCATAAATTTAAGAAGGTTTAAAACGCGCATAAGCAAGCGCGTGTACATTCCCATCAAACAACCCACCTTCTTCTTCAATATCACCCGTTAGATTTCTCCCAATATCCACATTAACGGCTACAAACAGCGCGTGGACATCATTAAACACGCCGACAAATCTCCCCACCTAACCTCATCCTCGGAACCAAACCTCCAGGCTCGGAACTGAACCAAGAACATAAGTTTTTTACATGTTTATCAGCTTTTTCCTGTAAAAGAATCATCTTTCTTTCTTTCTCCTTCTGATTAGAGAGAGAAAGTAAACAAGGTGCATTTTTGGTGGTCTTTTTTGCAGTTGCAGATAAGTTATTGATCTTCATCTTCATAACAAAGTAAGAAATTTATACTAATTTCAACAATAACAACCAAAAAAGATCATAACTTTTTATACCCTTTTAGATTATTACTTAAATTGTAGCTTCTGTTCAGCTCTAAGCCTCTAACAAAGCATTTTCTTGGATAAATTCTTGATCTTGATTTTCATAACAAAGTAAGAAAATTATGCTTTTTTTACTAATAACCACCAAAAATATCACTTTTTTTATACCCTTTTAGTTTATTACTTAAATTGTAGCTTCAGTTCACCTAAGATAGCATTTTCTTGGATAAATTCTTGATCTTGATTTCATAACAAAGTAAGAAATTTTTGCTTTTTTTACTAATAACCACCAAAAAGATAACATTTTTTATACCCTTTTAATTTATTACTTAAATTGTAGCTTCAGTTCACCTAAGAAAACATTTTCTTGGATAATTTTTTTTTAAAGAAATTTTCTTAGATAAGTTGTTGATCTTGATCTTCATAAGAATTAAGAACAAGTAAGAAATTTACAATCTTTTTATCACCCCACAAAAAAAGTCACAATTTTTAAACACTTTTAAGTGATTTCTCTAATGGTAGCTTCAATTCAGTTCTAACATAACATTTTCTTGGATACTTTTTAATGAAATTTTCTTGGATAAATTGTTGATCTTCATAAGAAACAAGTAAGAAATTTACAATCTTTTCAACAACCCACAAAAAAAGTCACAGTCTTTTAAAACTATAATTTATTTCTTAAATGGTAGCTTCAATTCAGCTCTAGCATAGCATTTTCTTGGTTAATTTTTTTTAATAAATTTTCTTGGATAAATTGTTGATCTTGATCAAACAATTAAGAAATTTACTATCTTTTCAACTACCCACAAAAAAAAAGTCACAATCTTTTAAACACTTTTAAATGTACTCTCTAATTGTAGCTTCATTTAATATAATATTTTCTTGGATAAATATTTTGACACTTGATGGTATTTATAAATAATAATTTATTAATCTAGCTTTTCCTTTCTGGGAAAATCTTGAAGGTTGTTTTGTTGTTCATTTAGAGGTTTTAATGTTTTATCTTTAGGTTTCCATCATGAATTCATGCTCAGACAGTTGCAAGAAGTTCAAGAATTGAATGTGTGACAAAATGCCATAAATTAGTTATCTTTAAGGCTTGATAAACAGTCATCTGGGATGGCTCAATATGGGCTTTTGAATAACGGTATTCGGGTTCGTGATCCGTCACAAATGTTTATGTTTGGTAGCACAAAGTGGGGTCATGAATCTACTGGTTTGTTGACCAAGAACAAAAGTCAACAAGCAGGGATCTTTAGTAAACCCTTTGCAGGCAATCAGTCCAGTGGCTCTGTTGATAAATGTTTGCTCAATAAGGAAGATGATAAGATGTTTGCAGTTGCAGAAACTTCTAGCAGCGATGAAAACCAGCCGAATTTCGGTTTGACTCCCACCACTCCAACTCAAACTCAAAGTCAAAGGCCACTTGTAAACTATTTTGACCCATTTGGGATCGCTCAACAAATGGTTAAGAAAGAAGAGTGGCATTTCAAGAAACCATCTCAAAGTCCCGTATCCGTAAAAAATCGGCTTTTAAATCAGAATCATACATCCCGTTTGGTTTCGGTGAAGAACGAAGATGGTCAACAATGGTCAACAAGGCCAGCAAACATATGGTTGCGTTCACCTGTGCAACAGAATAAACAAAATCTTTCTGTTACCGAATCTTGTGAGCTTCCTAGTACCTCGTATGCAGGAAATAGCCGAATCAGAAAACTTTCTTGTATACGTTCTTTAGATTCAAAGAAAAGAAAGTTCTCGACTTTTAAACATAATAAAGAAGTGACCGAAGGATCTTCAAGGCGACATGATATCAGGTGTATGACATATCATATATTCATATTCCATAAATACAGTAGTTAAAATGGTTCCGAAATCCTAAATGTACTAACTTTTGATAATATTTGTGTTTTGCAGCACTGCTGAACTTGAGTGGGAACATTCTGCGGGTCGGATACCCGAAAAGGTGTGATTTTTAATGGTTATACGAACTATATAATTGTGTCTTGTACTAAACAATTTCTTCCTAACCGCAGTTGAATGCATTGACTAAAGGAACAGAAGAGTCGCATTGGATGATTAAACGAAAACGAAGACTTATTTTAACAACGCAGCTTATGCAACTGTTGTTTCAACCTCCACCAGCCAATATTCTCTCAGAAGATGCGATTGCACATTGTGATGCTGTGACATATTATGCTTCTAAATTAGCACAGGATAGCATGCGTAGTTTACGCTCGTAAGAGCTATCATAATCGTTTTTAACTTGTTATTATGTAAATTTTGGTTGATTATTTTTTCTTTGGAATTTCTTTTCAGACCAGCAGGGAAAAACATGACTTCTAAACGCAGCACTGACCAGGATCTTTTAAAAGTTATAGAAGGATTCATCGACAGATCAAAGAGGCTGGCAGACGATTTTTCGAGGTAATACATATACTTATAAATATATATATAGGGAAATTATAATTTGAAAACTCACCTGAGTTGAGAAAACCCAGTGTAAAAATCAATTTTTCTTAATTTTTTTAGGAATATTGTATTTTAATAATCCAAACTATTCGTCGTTGGTGCCAACAGTCCCAACTATTAACACATTGGCCTCCAATGGACCCTGACTAACAGAACCCTAACGCCGTTAGTCTCCGGTCACCGGAAAATGTTTTTGGCCGGAAAACTCATTTTAGGCCGGAAAACTCAACATTTTTGTCTCAAACCCCTTTGTAGCCTTAATAAGGACCTTTAGGAACCTTTTTCCGGGAAAAGCCCCAATTATTGAAGTCGCCGGAAAACTTTTTTTTTGTCGGAAAACTTCTTTATGGCCGGAAAACTCAACTTTTTGGCCGGAAAACTTAACATTCTCGTCCCAAACCTCTTTGTAACCTTAGAACGGACCTTTACAAACCTTTTTCTGGCCAAAAACGGGTTTTCAGCGACCGTAGACTAACAGCGTTAGGGTTCTGTTAGTCAGGGTCCATTGGTAACCAATATGTAATGTATGTTATTATAGTTACTACAAAAAAAAAATGAAAACAAAAACTGGAGGTACTTGTTACACATGTGTTTTTGCTTTTGTGTGACACGTGTAACATTTAAACATCGAAATTTGTTACACGTTTAAAAATTGCGTACAATTTTTTTTGTAATAACTATAATAACATATATTACATATGCTTAAAAAATGTGTATATATATATATATATATATATATATAACTGTTACATTGGATTTGCACGGATTTTCTCAACTCAAGTGGATTATTGATTGGTTTTTTTGTAAATATATTATGATGGTGATGAAGAGTGGAGAAAGGCAAAGGCAAGTCTTTTATGCTTGAGGTAATGATGGATTGTCGAGATTTGGATAAATTTTCGTTCATCAACCGTTTTGCGAAGTTCCATAGTCGAAGGCCAATGGTTACAAGTGACTCGCCATCATCGACTATGCCAAAACCTGAAAGACCAGTTAAAGCCATCCCGATGCCGAAGATGGTACCAGAAGGGCAAAACTGTCTTCTTCTATGAGATCTAGTGCTACTCTAACCTTATGTACTTTTTATCCTAGGCCTAATGCTCTTGTCTAACTAAATCAAGTGTGTGACAAAAGTAAATAATGGTTTTTGTACATATTAACCAATTTTGTCAGGTGTTTTGAAGAAAGTTGATTCCAAAAAGATTGTTGATCTTGAAAATCTGGTGTTTTGTTTTCTTAAGTCACATGCTTTGGTTTTTGTGTAAAAGTGTAAACATGTGAAGACACAAGATTGCATAAAGAAACTATTATGTGATCATTTGTTGTAGCATTCCAATGCTTGTGTTTTTGAGCTGACGTGAAGGAGAGAGAGGAGACGTGGATGAGAGAGTGAAAAACGACGTTTTTTTAGCAAAAAGTCTACAACTGGATTATGTGAGGGATTATGTGAGGGAGCGAAAGACGCATTTTTGGAACTCTGCTATTATGTGATCATTCGGGTTCATGCTTAAAACACCAAGTGAATTAGTTAAGGAAAAATGGCTAACATGTGGTGAGCCAAAACAAGCTCAAATGGACCACAACTGTTGAGGTGCAGAAATTGGTTGTTTCTTTAGACCGGTTCGGTTTGAGTCGAAGTTGGTCTAACGCGGTTTTTGGACATGAAAACATGAAACTATTCGGACCAATTCGGACAGGTTTGAAACCGGCTTGGTTTTTAACCGGTTCTAGTTTAAAAGTTTATTTTTTTAACTACAAAAATAAATACATTCCCATACCTAGATTGAAGATCCTGTATATTAATTCAAAAGTGTGAGAAGTGTGAGAAATATTGTGGAGATGACATGTGTCCTCAATCTAAATTAATACAAAAAGGGTAAACAAGTAATTTTCTTATTGATTTAATTAACTGATAACCTTCCATAACCGCCACCCTTTATTATAGGAATACGAATTAAGAATTAATCTGCGAATTTGTGTCATCTCGTTCATCAATTATTAATTCAGAAGATCGCAGAATGAAAATTTATAGAGTGTTATATAGTGATGGATGCAGAATGAAGGTTTTTATATAACACTACAAATCTCTATAAAACACTACGAATAGCATATAACACCATATAACCCTTCTATAACTCTATATAACACTACAACATTATATATAACACTGCAACCACCATTCAGAATTGTATAGTGTTATATATTTTTATAAAGTGTTATATATAATGTTACATAGTGTTATATAGTGTTATATGATAGATGTATGGTGTTATATGGTGTTATATGGTATTATATGGTGTTATATAGTGTTATTTAGAGTTATATAGTGTTATATTTTTCTATTAGCATGTCTATGATCTCTATAGTGTTATATGGTGTTATATATTGTTATATAGTGTTATATAGTATTACATAGTGTTATATGGTATTATATGGTGTTATATAGTGTTATATGATGAATGTATAGTGTTATATATTTCTTGTAGCAGTTACATATTTCTGGATTTTTTAGAATGTCCGGATTTTAGAATAAGTTTAAAATTGAATCGCTAGAATTTAGGAGTGAATCGCTAGAATTTAGGAGCGGTTCGCTAGAATTTAGGAGCGGTTACCTAATTTGAAACATATACAAAGACACTATTACCCCTACAATTTTCAAATCAGTGCAAATAATTAAAACACAATTTATAATTTGGTCCCTATTGATCTCAACCATTAGATCAAAGATCTAATGGTTTAAAACACTTCTTACACTTCTCACACTTTAGACACTTTGTACACTATCTCTACCACTAACTCATACAATTTATAATCTTAATATTTTATTTTTTTAAATGTTATAGAATATAAAGTAAACATAGATTATATAAATAAATCCCAGTGCTTATTGTATATAAAATATAAAGTAAACATAATGAAAATAAATCTTTAGAAAAAAAATATTCCAATATATTCTTTTATATAAAATCTATATAGCAAGCAGGGGCGGACCTACCTTTTGGCCAGGTGGGCGGCCATGCCCCTTGAAAAAAAAAATTAGTGTATATTTTAGGCAAAACGTACCCCTTGAAAATATGGTTGAACACCTCATCCGTACCCCCAACAAATATTTTCTAGGCCCACCGTAATAAACATAGATTTCATTAATAAGTTCCAATTCCCATTTATATTTTTTTATTAATTTACGGATTTTATAATTTTATAATTTACCTAGTATCAAAAATATAAAGTAAATGTATACTTCATAAACAAATTTCCATGCGTATTTACAAATTTTATACAAAGTAAACATAATAAATTCAAAGTCAAGTTTGATTCATGTTTAGAAAAGGGCTACTACATTTCTTGCCTCGAGCCATATTAAACTAGTTTAATATCCGTCCGGTAGACGGGTTACGTTGAACAACGTAACAAACAAAGCTAATCTATATTAAGTGTACACAATTTTAAACAACGTTACAACTAGGGGTGTTCAAAATCATCCGAATCCGAATCCGAATTATCCGAATCCGAATTATCCGAAAATTCGGATATCCGAAAATTTCGGATATCCGAAAATCGGATATCCGAATTTTCGGATAATTCGGATTCGGATACTGATTTCAGGAAATTTCGGATATTTCGGATATCCGATATCCGAAACATTTTTTTTATATATTTTTATAATATATATAAATACCATTTAAAAATTATAACCTAACCCTAATCGATTCATTCTCCACTCCAGCCGCTACTCGGTCTCTCACTCACACCCGACGCCCTCAATCCTCATCACTCATCAGAATCGAAGATGATCTGCTGAATCTATACGAAGTCGAATATTAAAGATCGAATCTGAAAGTCGAAGATTCAAGGTTTGTTTCCATATCAAATCTTTATTTTAAGTTTATGATTTGTTCAAATATTAAAGATCGAGTCTGAAAGTCGAATATCAAAGATCGAATCTGAAAGTCGAAGACTCGGTCTCTCACACCCGACGCGGTTTATACTTTATTTTAAGTTTATGATTTGTTCAAATCTGATTCACGGTTCAAATCGAAGATATACATCAGTTTATAAGCTGTTTTGTTACAGATTTGTTCATCAGTTTATAAGCTGTTTATAAGCAGTTTTTAAGCTGTTTATAAGCTGTTTTGTTATCTGCTGAATCCTTCAATAGTGTATAATATGATTTGTTCATCAGTTTATAAGCTGTTTTTATACGATTTGTTTGTATAATATACATCAAACTTCAACTTTGAACAGATTTGTTTGTATAATATACATCAGTTTATAAGCTATTTTGTTACAGATTTGTTAACAGTAGATTAGTTTAGTACTTTTATTAGTTACAGATTTGTTAACAGCTGTTTTGTTTTGTATTTGTTACATACTTACAGGTTGTTTTAAATGGATGCCCCTACTGCAAATAACTCCGATTGTGAGTTAGTGTCGGAAAATGAGGTGATTTCCAAGGCTAAAGAAAAGAAGCAAAAGAAGAAGCAAAATGATAAACCCCCAAATATTCCCGACAGTACTGTAAGTGAATCTCAACCTACACGTGCAAGTAGAAAAAGATCTGGTTGGTGGGATCATTACGTTAAGAATGATGCCGGTGATAAGGCTGAGTGTATTTATTGTAGTAGGTTGATAGGTTGTGCATCAAAAGGTGGGACGACCCCTTTGAAAAACCACATTAGCACTTGTCTGAAATTTCCACCAAATATTGATAAAAAGCAAAAATTACTTGATCTTGAGTCTAAGACACATGTTAGTGATGATGGTTCGATTGAAACAAGGACAATACCTAAGTTATGGGAGTTTAACCAAGAAATTATTAGGAAGGCTTTAGCAAAAATGTTGATTGTTGACGAATTGCCATTTTCTTTTGTTGAGCGTGAGGGTTTTCGTGAGTTCTGTAAGGTTATTAATCCGCATTTTATTGTACCTTCACGTTCAACTGCTACACGAGATTGCTATAGCTATTTTATCGAGGAAAGGAGGCGATTAGTAGATATATTTAAGAGCATGTCCTCTAGAATATGTTTAACCACCGACACTTGGACCTCGGGCCAAAATTTATCTTATATGTGTTTAACTGCACATTTTATTGATGACGATTGGCATTTGCATAAAAGAATTATAAATTTTTGCCCAATCGTTGGTCATTTCGGGGTCCTAATAGGGAGAGCGGTTGAAAAGTGTTTAGTAGAATGGGGTTTAAAAAATGTTTTAAGTGTGACGGTAGATAATGCTAGCTCAAATGATTTAGCTATTAAACACTTGCAAAAGGTTTTCAACCATTGGGAATGTGGTGTGTTGAAGGGAGAATTTTTACATGTGAGATGTGCGGCTCATATTTTGAATTTAGTTGTTAAAGATGGTCTAAGTAATATGATTTTATCAATCAAGAAAGTTCGTGCAATAGTGAAATATGTGAGGGCTTCTCCTGCTAGGCTACAAAAATTCATAGCTTGTGTAGAAGAAGAGAAGATAGAAAGCAATAGTTTAGTTTGTATGGATGTCGAAACCCGTTGGAATTCCACCTATTTAATGTTAGAATCCGCCGTTAAGTTTAAGAAAGCTTTTTCTAACTTATTGTTAAAGGATTCTAGTTGTGAGAAAGAGATTTTAAAGTGTGATGGTGGTTTACTTAATGAGGATGATTGGAACAATGTGAATAGCTTGTTGCCTTTTTTGAAGATATTTTATGAAGCTACATTGAGATTTTCTGGTTCTCGTTATGTGACTTCTAATTCTTATGTGCATGAGATATTTGGGATTGGCACTGTGATTGATGGTTTTATCATGAATGATGATGATTCAATAAGTTCAATGGCATTTGACATGAAAAAAAAAATATCAAAAATATTGGGGGGATGTTACCAAGTTAAACCATTTCTTGTTCATTGCCATGGTTCTTGACCCGAGAAGGAAATGGAAATATATTGAGTGGGTGGTTGGAGAAAAATATGTAGATGGGTCGATCCTCAAAAGTCTTGACTCAAACTTGTGTGCTTTGTTTGAATTTTATAAAAAATCTATGCCTCAAAAGGAGAAGATATTTGAGGGGTCGCAATCTACATCAATGCCTATGGAAGGTTCTAATTCTAGTAACATAATGGATGTTGACGAAATCATGACAAAGAGGTTTGAAATGGCCATGGGTAGTTCGGAAACATCTTTGAACAAAAATGAGTTAGATAAATATCTTAGTGAAGATCGAGAACCCATGGATGCACGTTTTGACATTTTAAAATGGTGGAAAGTTCAACAATGCCGATATCCCATTCTTGCTAAGATGGCCCGGGATATTCTTGCCATTCCGGTTTCTACGGTTGCTTCCGAGTCAGCTTTTAGCACGGGTGGACGGGTGCTTGATTGTTTTCGAACCTCCTTGACTCCAAGAATGGTGGAAGCGTTAGTATGTGCACAAGATTGGTTACGTGCTTCTAATAAACCAATTTTCATTGAGGATACCATTTTTGATATCGAGCGCTTGGAAGCAGGTTATAATAAATTATTATTTTACATTCCGATTGTATACTTTTTATACATATGCCATTTAATATGTTCTTTTATATTTTGTCACAGGTATGAAAGAGTTGGTGTTGGAACAACCCACCATTATTATTGATGAAACAGTTGATGAAAGTAATGAAGCTTAAGGTATCTTTATATTTTTTCTTACATCAGTGGAGTTCTATTTTTTCTTACACTACCTACACTACCATACATCAGTGGAGTTCTATTTTAAAGTAAAGATGGTGATAATACACACCTTGTTTTAAAAACAATCTATTATCAACAACTGTTTCCTTTGATTTTGATGAATGTGTGTGCGTGAAGTTTAAAAGTGGTATTTAAATATTGGAAAGTTAACATTTGGAAAGTTAACTGTTGGAAAGTTAACTATTGATTCTATATATTTTTTTAAGCTATACCATCTTTTATTGATTTCTATTTATATTACTTTAATACATTTGAAGCAAAAAAACATTTGTTGACCCGTTTCGCATTATATTCTTGCGCAGGTTTCATACGGTGCCTTGGAAGTTCGAAGGATGGATTGGAATCAGACGAGTGGATTTGGAAGATTATGTGTTTATTTCGACTTTTAAAACAATGTTATGTGTTATTTTGGACATGTTATGCGTTATTTTAGAACTTTGAATTGTGTTGGTTTGTGTCTTTTGAACATCAGATCTGTTTATTATGTTGGAAAAACAAAGTTCATATTTTTATTTGAATTTTTTTTTTTTTTTTAGAATTTCGGATATCCGGTTTCACTATCCGAATCCGTATCCGAAGTTTCGGATATCCGAAACTTCGGATACGGATTCGGATAGTGAAATCTACTATCCGAAATGTTCGGATATCCGACTTTCGGATATCCGAAACTTCGGATATCCGGTTTTGAACACCCCTAGTTACAACAAAAGTATCATTCTTTAATTTATAAAAGGAAAACGAACGTCAATAATTTACAACCACAAAACGATAGAAAATAAAACTAATAGAGTAGTAAAACATGACATGGTGTCAGTTTAATACAAAAGTAAACGGTGGGCAAAACATATGCATGGTAACATACAACATGGGCGGAAAGTGTAATAACATTCAAACATGGTTTACCGCCTCAATTTTTTAGGCTTTTGGATCGTCCTCTTTGATCTCAAAGGGGACCTCTTTTCGACCTGCTGACTTGATGCCTCGTGCCCATCTGTATACTTGCCCGATGGACGGGTATATTAATGGTATAATGACAATACACCCCCCCCCCCCCGTCGTGAGTCGTACCCATTTTGACCGAATAGTTTTGGTTTTAGTTAGAAACCTCTTTTCGGAGTTTACTGCTTAAAACACCTATCCATTTTCCTATCGCTACTTGAACAATATAACACACATTAAAAGTCACCCATTTGACCCGTTACCCAACCCGACCATTTTCGTGTCTGTACTTGTGATATGGTCAACACGTCCACTAGATAATTCTCAGCATTTGTTTGTTTCAATTCAGCATGTGTTTATTTCCTTTTAATGTTAGGATCGTGGGTAGCAAATAAAGGGTGAATGGGATGCCATTTTCATCCGTGTTCTAGTAGTAGTTATTTCTTAGTAAACCCTATTTAAAGGGCTTTGTTCTGCAATTTATTCAAGCTGAGAAATTAAGTCTAAATTCCCTCTCGTTTTCTTCGAAGAATCCCTTCTATTTTCTGGCCATTTGGGAATTGAAATCTGACACATATCAACTTGACCAAAATAAACACATGTACTAAAAATGGCTTGTTTAACCTGATACCCAACCCGTCCATTTTCCATATCTGCTTATCATGATAAGCGAATTGAACGTAAGGTAAAAAGAGATTTACTAACCGATCTTTTTAGGGGTATTCCTGTAACAGATGTTTGAGTATAACCAACATTGACAAGAATTCCTAAAGTTTTACTTGCTCCAAACAATGCTAAAGTTGCATGCACATCATGCAACAGTAACATTAGGGGTATGTCTATAATATATGGTCCTGTTATGAAATCAAAGAGAATAAAAAGTAGTTACGGAGGTTTCACATCACCATGATCTTGCTTTCCTGCATTTTAGTGCAGTGTATAAAAGAACAAATGAGAATAAAATTGCTAACAGACCATTGGCGTAAATGAACTTAAACCGACACTCCACTTTCGGATCCTCATTTTTAGAAACTTTAATCTCTTTCCAAGCAATGAATTCAAAAACTAAATATCTTATAAAAATAAATTTCAATTGGGACGGTAACATTAATTCTATTCAATCAGCTTAATACAACAAAAATAGAACATCTTCGTTTTTGAGTGTGTCCATAATACAAGAATACAACAAAAATAGAAGTAAAAAGTAACGAAGATGTTGATAACGACAAAAGTTCATGTTTTTGTATGTTGTATGTCTACTCAAGAGATTTTCTAGGTAGAGCAAAGTAAAGCTAGCATATTATGGTTATAAATAAGCATCAAATTAAGAACAATACCTGACCATACCACACCAGGGCATACAAATTTTGCAATCCAGAATTCTCATATATAAGCATGGAACTCTGCACAGAAAATGTAACCGCCAGGTATCATTTAAGTGAATATACAGATGAAAGAAAAGTTATCCAACAATTTATACCAAACCTAAATGGTGGATCAGTTTGTGTTATGTTCCATCTCTAAAAGGTCAAAAGGATTAAGAATTTAACTAAAAGTTATGTGGGTCAAATGGGTAGAAAGATTTATACAATTTATGTTATATTCATACTCATATGTATGCCCTCATTTATACGATTTACGTTCATACTCACATTCATTCGTTTCTGCTCAAATTTTTTTTTTACTCCCATTTATATTCACTTTTCATATACGTTAAGCTTGTGCTCATACTCTTGTCATGCGTTTTTGTGTTTATGCTCTCATGCGTGTTCATATTTAAACTTATACTATGCTCATGCTTTTACTCAAAATTTATACATTCCCGCCTGTACGCGAGCGAAACCCGAGCGATTCGTTTACGTTAGTCTTATACTATTTGGAGCACAACATACTTATATGCTACATTTCTTTTCACACTAAATCTTATTTTCAGAATTTACGTATACCTTAAATTCATACGCAACTAGTACCAGCTATGCGGATCATGCGACGATTGGTATAATCGCGGGTGCACACGGGATTATAGTAATGGGCGTATGAGAATCATAGAGTGTACTACTGCGTATGGTAAGATACAGAATGTAACATGACACCGAATACGAGACGAACGTAATATGGTCAAAACATGGTGGATACGCCGCTGGTACTTCTTATATATAAGTGTTTTCATTATGTTACCAAACTTTCGTAAACGTGCCATGAGAAATTCGGTGTTCTACAGACCTTTTAGACCTAATACAAACTTCAAACAACTCACAAACGCATCATATCCGATTATCCATGACGAGACCTCATTTTTAACGCACTACTTTCGTCTATCTAATCATTATACTATTCTTATACTCGCAATCGTCTATTAGATCAATCGTTCACCCTTATATCTCATTTATTCTCCGTTGTCTCAAACTCCAAGGTTTCAGTTTTAAGCAATTCTCTCCTGTCTGCCAAAACCCTCTTAAGTCTTCCTTCTGAATAAATTTTGGGACGAAATTTCCTAAAGTAGGGGAGACTGTAGCATCCGTAAAAAAAACGAATATCTAAATCCGACCCTTTTTAAAATTCGGATCCTAACCTCGAAATTCGAAAGCTTCGTGAAACAAACTATCGTTGAACAATCGTTATCCGTAATTTAATTCGTTATAGAAATGGTTACTTATTTTATTTGTTTAATTAATTAAATTAATTAATAATAAAAGTCTTGTTTGTTTTATAAAAAAAATTAAAAATAATAATAATAACAATAACCTAGTTAGTTGTTAGGTTATACAAGTTAACTAAGTTATATATCTAACCTTTTTCTCATTTTGTGCCTTATGGAAACCCTACAACAAAAAAATGCAGCCAACATCTCTCCCTTTCCCTCGTTCACATTCACAGCCGCACCCACAACCCTAGACAAACACCCCTATTTCCCTTCCTCAACTCCGACAGTCGGAGTGAGCGCCAGCGACGGCTCCGGTACCCCCTTTCTTCTCCGTCACGATACCCGCCCACACCCTCGACTTCTCCGGTCGGTTTCCGGCAAGCACGATCAACCACACACCCGCACTCACCTGTTTCCCCTCTCTAAATCAACGACCAGCCACTTTTTTTTGGCGGCGGCACACTGCAACGGAATCGAAGAGAGAGAAAGCGAGATGGGAGAGAGAATTGGCTGCGGCGGCAGCCGTACCGGTCACCGGCAACGACAACCGAGCCGGAAACGGCGACGGTAAAGGTGCTTTCTTCTTCTCGGGTCAGTTTAGGCCCAGTTTGTGCTCGGTTCAGTCGTTTGGCTCGAGTTATATCCTGCTCGGTTCAGGTATGTGATTCGATTCGAGACGAGTTTTGTTCAAATTTGGGTTCTGTTTTCCGTTTTGGCGTGGTGGATTTTAGTTCGACCGGTAATGGCAGCAAGGGTGGAGCCAGTTTAAGTCCAGGTCTTGGTTCGGGTCTCAGGTCAACGACTCTGTTTTGCCTCGGGTTTTCAGGACAGGCTCTCGTGTTTGGTTCCGCGGGTTCAAGAGTGGTTGCCTTCCTCTGTCTATGTCTGATCGACTTTATGTAAGTCAAACATCATTCTTTTGAGCCGATGAATATCTTCTCAGGTCAATAAGTGTTTGTTTTCTTCTATGTAATTAAAAGTGGTTACAACTTACAACACAACTAAATTCTCACAGCTGTTGGATTAGAGTGGTTTATGTTGATTCGGGTCTCGGCTCAGGTTCAGTCTACACCGAGTCAACGTGGTGTCTTGGTTAGGTTCAGTTGCGGCTCACGTTCAGTTCGTGTTGGTGCATACGTCTATCGACTTCATCTTCGTTCGAGTCTTAGATTGTCTTAAATTAGTATTGAAAGATCAAGGCACGAAGTTCGAGAAAATTATCAAAATTAGGTTAGAAATTAGCTAGTCTATAAATAGGGTCTTGTAATTTCGTTTGAGTGATTGATGTATGTGTGATTCCGGAGCCGAAGTGCTGCCGAAGTGTCTCTGTGCTGTAAATCTTTGTCAGATTAATAAACCAGACATTTAATAGTGAATATCAAGCTGAAAGAAGACCGAATCAATGAATTCCGCCTCTGATTCTGTCTAAGAACTCTTCTGAACGACTCGTTTCGGTCGGTAAAACGATCTTACATGTGGTATCAGAGCTTAGGAAGAGGAGTTCTTACCTTTTAGCTTGTTTTCGCTGGAAAATTCCGATTTCTACACCTTCTTTTCAAAATTGAACAAGTTTTAACGGATAAAATGGTTTGAATTTCACACATTATATGCGAAACAGTGTTTTAACAAAGCCTTGAGAGAATTAGACCTAAAATCGAGCTAAAACCTGATCAATTTGACAAAATTCAACTTGAGATGATGACATCAGCATAATTTCGCACGAAATTATCAAACGAAATTGCACTATTTCGTTTCAGATTGTAATTCCGTTTGAAAAGATTACTTAATTTCGTACGAAATTACTTATTTCGTTCGAAATCACGTAATTTCGCTTGAAAATTCAGCTATTCCATACGAAATTAGTTGATTTCGCTTGAAACCATATTTCGTTTGGTTATTTCATACGAAATTACCTATTTCGTGTGAAAATACTAATTTCGTTTGAGCTAATTTCGTATGAAGCTGTCTTGCAGGTTATTTCGCTTGAGGAGGAATTTCGCTTGAAGAATTTCGTTTGAAAGACTGATTTCGTTTGATAGTGACTGATATTGTGAAACCTGTTACCGAAACATGGAAACTGAAGAAGCAATTGCATTGTATTACTATGTATCTCAACAAGATAGTTATATTGAGATTGAAAAAGAACCAGTTTTCGAAAAATCAATTTCAAGAGAACCAGTTTCAATAAAAAAGGAGTCAGAAATTGTTTTAGAAAAAGTTGAAAAGGGTTTAGATGATGTTTCAGAAAAAAATGAAAAAGATTCAGAAGTTGTTTCAGAAAGAGCTCCAATTTTTGATCATTCATACTCATCTGATGAAGAGTGTGATGATGATAGTAGAGAAATTGAAAAACTTGAATTTTATAAAAGGTTATTTTCGTCTCAAATGTTTAATGAATCCTTTGCAGAACAAATTGAAAAGCTCAAGAATAAACTAGCTGCAAAAAATGAAGAATCATGAGGCATCAAATGTGGAAGAAAATGTAAAATCCGAGAAGAAACAGGTTGACAATGTTCATCCAGAAACATCTGAATAAGATGAAACAACTGTGTTGTCACAGAACGATGAAATCAAACCTGAAGAAAAGGTTCAAGTGATAAAAGAACAGGTAGAAGAAATTCCAGCTCTCAAGATTGAGAAGAAAGCTGATGTTGAAAAATTAACTGAGATGTGCTCAAAATGTGACAAATTCAAAGCAGACAATGTCAAACTCTTGAAGGATGTGGAGAGTTTGACATTGGAAAATACAAATTTGAAAGAAAATGAAAAAGTTTTTCAAAATAAAATAAAGATTTTAGAAGATGAAAAGTCTGTTTTTAGTAAAAATAATATTGAAAAACAGATTGCAATAAATTCTCATCTCCAGAAAATCATTCGATTTGAAAATGAAGCTGAAATTGCTAGAAATAAAATCAAGGAGTTAGAGAATAAATTGAAAGGTTTTGTGACTTCGTCATCAGTACCAGATTATATTTGTCCAAAACCGATCAATTCAGTTCCAATAAGTGACGATGTCACAAATTATGACAAGGTCATAATTGAAGATTGTGATGAAAGATTTGATGATGAAAATGAAAGAAAGAAAACGTTTCTGAAATTAAAAGAAAAATTTCAAGAAACTGTTTTGCAATCTACAGAAAAAGGTGAATGCTCAACACAGAAACCTTTGAAGAAGATTGCAGAACAAAAACAAAAGGGTAAAAATTTGAAAAATCCTAAAAACAACAATAAAAGTTCATCATTTCAATCATCCAATCGTGATAAAAAATCACAAAAATTTGAAAATCAAAACTCAAAAACAGTTGGTAATAAGTGGTGCAGGTTTGACCACAATGTTCAAAGGACAAATCCAGCTTACAAGAGGAGAAATGACTACCACAAGGCCAAGCAATGCCATGATCTAAGTGTTTGGTATGAAAGTGGTGAATGGTATGATAACAGAATATGCTACAACTATGGTTTTAGAGGACATATTGCTGTTAACTGCCAGAGTCGGAGCTTTGAGACGAGGAGATGTTTTGAGTGTCAAATCAAATGACACATTGCCAGAGAATGCCCAATGAGATCAAAGGGAAGATCGAGGACTGAATCTCAGAAAATGGCAAAGAAACCAGTCAAAGTCGAAGAAAAGCCCAAAGAACAGAAAGTTTTAGAAAAGAAAGTAAAGCTTTCACAAGGGCAGAAAGACAGACTGAGGAAGAAAAGGAAGAAAGCACGAGAGTATCTCCAAAGGATTTTGTCCTCGGATACAACAGGAAAATCAGATAGCAGTTCTGATAAATCGTCTTGCTCGCCAAAGAATGATAAATCAAGCAAAACGAATTCATCAGATACAAATCTGAGGACGAAAGGGATATTATAGAAAGAAAAAGTGGTTAATCAAGTGATTAACAAATCAAAGAAAGTGAAATTTTCACTTTCTGGCGATGAGTTTGTTTCTTCGGAAACAAAGGAGCCATGTTTTGGCAATGAATCTGACTTATCAAAGTCAGACAAGCCACGATCAGGCAATGAATTTGACTTGTCAAATGAGCCACGTTCAGGCGATGAATCTGGTTCGTCAAAGCCAGAGGAGCCATTTGTTGAGGTAAAATGTGATAAATTCGTTAAGACAATTGATGATGCAAACTTTCCATCATTGTCAAACGGAAATTTAAAACAAAAGATTGAAAAGAAACCATGTGACGATCACTCAAAATCACCCAAGGTTTGTCAGGCTTGGGTGGATCTGTTTAAATGAAAAACCTGACTTGCCGGAATTTCCAGGTTGGTAATTGGGGAGTAGGAATCGGCATCTTTCTTGAGTAATTCACATTGATGATATTTCGATCTACAAGATTAATCAGGGACATTAAATTGTACTTGATTTATCTTTTCTACAAGTGATTGTGTTGTGAAAATCGGGAAGTGTTAAATTCCTACATATGATTGAAAGAACAATGTGATGATACCCCAATTTTACAAGTGGTAAAATCAACACAACTAATTTTTTCGGAAAAACCATTTTGATTAAAACAAACTTAAGTGTTTTGAAATCATAATGGGAAATAGTTTGTTGTAAGGGGGAGTTCTGATTGTTTATGCCAAGTGGATAGCGAATTGAAGTAATTCGCATCATGTTGTTATTTTATTTGTACAGTCTATTGTTTTCAAATTTTCCCGGAAAATCAAAATTGAAACATATTTTGATTTTAGGGGGAGTAAGAAAATTTTTAGAAATTTTGAAAATTTGAAAAATGTCAAAAACATTGAAAAAGCAAAAATGAGTTTTGTTGTGAATAAGAGGAAATGATAGAAAATCAGTGGACTATCACAGCACGCTAAAGAATTGGAAAGTCAAAAGTGATAAACGGTCTCACTAAAGATGTGACGATTGGCTCAGCTAGATTAGTAGATTTGCGATAATGATACAAACTTAACGCGAAATGCCTAAGTCTGGGGGGAAAGACGGTCGAGCGCATAGTACTTAGTTTTGTCCTTCTTGACTGTGTGCCTGCTCAGTAATTGCTGATTGTCGAAAGACATAAAACTGGTTAAATTTGTGAACTTTCACAATTTTGCTGAAAAGTCACTGTGATTTTGTGTTTTCATTTTGCAAAGACTTAAACTTGTTTTATTTCTTTATTTTGTTTAAGCATTGGACATCCTCTGCGTATACGTGAGTATCGACCTGGATGTTAGTGCCTAAACGTTCTGCTTTATTTTCTTTGGTGTTTCGTTTAAGCTTTGGATCACCTCTGCGTATACGGGAGTATCGACCTGGTGGTTAAAGCCTAAACAATTTCAATTTGTTTTTATTTCTTATTTTGTTTAAACATTGGACTTTCTCTGCGTATACGGAAGTATCGACCTAATTGTTAATGTTTAAACATTCTGCTTTGTTTCGCACAAATCACAATTGATGAAAGTTTAAAGGCATTATTTGAGTCAGTGTATTGCATGATGAGGGGATATGCTGAGATCGTGGGGTCCATAAGAACTTAGTGCAAAATTAATATACATTAACGTATCGGTAAGCATTTCGAAAGTTTTTAGATTGAGCTTAAGAGGACAAATATATCGTCAATCAATGTGAATCGTTTAGAACTTAATATGTTTAAAGCTTAACGGTGTTGGTGATTTGTCTCAAAAACTGATATGATCCTCTTACACAAACTCACAAAAAAATATTGTTTGTATATATTTCCTTACTGCTTTCTTTTAAAATAAAAAATTCAAAAAGATTTTAAGTGTGTTTTAGCATAAATTTTGAAAAATACAAAAAGATTTTCGACAACTGGTGTTGATGAGCAGATTTTCAAAATTCCAAGTGCTAAACATGTTGAACTAGAGGTTTGGGAAAGTGTGTTGGAAATGTGAAGATTTTGAATTGTTTAAATGGTTCGTTAACTTGAAATTAAAGTTGAATGTTAACCTACAAGTGATCTTCATAGCTTATAAATGTCAAGTATGTTTTTCTTATAAATGGTTGAGAATTATGCAGGTTAAAGCCAGGTTCCTGATTCTGAGTGAAAGCCTAATTACAGACTTTGAGCCAGGAAAGCCTAAAAGCAGAGTTTGAGCCAGGATGCAATCTCAAAGCGATAGCTAATTCCAGACTGCGATCCCAGCTTGATGAAGGGGGAGTCTGACGAGGTTAGAGCCAGAGAAAGATCCTGGAGCAACATTCAAAGGGAAGTATTGATGCTGAAGAAGAGAAGATAGAGTTTGAAGAATACTTACAATGGAGAATATTTTGGAAAGATAGAGAAGGCTGATCAAGACCGAAGACGTGATATGCCAAAGACTCGATACTTCAGACTCGTCAACATCCGAGGGGGAGTCTGTTGGTGCATACGTCTGTCGACTTCATCTTCGTTCGAGTCTTAGATTAGTATTGAAAGATCAAGGCACGAAGTTCGAGAAAATTGTCAAAATTAGGTTAGAAATTAGCTAGTCTATAAATAGGGTCTTGTAATTTCGTTTGAGTGATTGATGTATGTGTGATTCCGGAGCCGAAGTGCTGCCGAAGTGTCTCTGTGCTGTAAATCTTTGTCAGATTAATAAACCAGACAGTTAATAGTGAATATCAAGCTGAAAGAAGACCGAATCAATGAATTCTGCATCTGATTCTGTCTAAGAACTCTTCTGAACACTCGTTTCGGTCGGTAAAACGATCTTACAGTTCGGGTCAACTGTCGGTGCGAGGCTTGGTAAAAAATCTGAACTACGCGAATCTTGTCACTTTTATGTTTTTAAATATGTATTACTTATGTAAAACCGAACTCGAATCGATATAATTAGTAACTAATTATATTTTGTTTTGGCACGTCCTTATGAACGTTGATTATAATTGTTGATTAGTTGTTGATTTGAACTTATAACGACAACATGTAATGTCGGGATCGTCCAAAAACAGAGGAAACTCTGCCCGTTTTCGTAAAAATCCGTGAAACGATAACGCGTTTAATTATAAAACCAAACATATCGGATTCAAATAATTTTTTTAACGATAATTATAAATGTATACTTATTTTGGCCACTTTTGAGATTTTAATTTATAAAATCCTTTTTCTTTTCCTTTTTGTTTCAAAATAAAACCTTTATAATTTCTATTCCTTTAAAAGTTCTTTTAAAACCTTTTAATCTTTAAATCCATTATTAATTAAACGAGTTTTCATCTAAAATTCTTTCTGTAACACCTCGAAAATTCACGTCCTATAATGTATTGACACGTGTCATAAGCTTGAACGTGTGAAATAATACTCTAGAAGGACTAAAGTTAACAATCATGGAAAGTATGTGAATATACGAGTTCTAAATGTCAACCATGAATAAATATATTGTACATTAACCCTACATGATGCTCATACCTTCGAACGAATAAATCATGGATCATACGAAGCTAAAAGTGAGAGATTTCAAACTACAGGGGTTAAATGTGTCAACATGTTTAAATTATACCTCTGAGTGACCTTTTGACAAACCCGAAGCCTTGTAACGGTAAATTATACTCACTAGAATGCACGATATAAATTTCATAAAGATTCGTTATCGTATGAGAAAGTTATGATCAAATTCGTATGCGAGGGGTTAAAAGCGTCAACGTTAAAAATTAGGCCTTTTCAGGTAACAATGAAGTTAACCGAGGACTAAACAAAGTGGGTAAATGTCTTAAAGCCCTTATATGTTAATTTAGAGGGCTCATTGTGCAAAACAAGACATGAAAACGACCTTTAGAAGGGCCAGGGACCAAAACTGCAATTAATAAAAGTTTTGTTGGATGACACTAGGGGCTCGCGTAGCGCGAGCACTAACTGCTCATGCAGTGGCGCTACGCCACTGCCTAGTCTGGACAGATTGTGATCTTGTTTGATTCTTTGTCTGCCACAGCCCTTGTAACCTCATTTTTTCGATTTTGCCTCTTCATGCTTGACCCCTAAACACCCCCTAAGCACTAGGAACATGTGTTGATCAATTGTGGTGGGTTGTAGACTCATGTGTCAAAGTTTTGTGGTGATTAATCCACAATAAAAGGCCATGATGTGCAACCATTGTTCTTCACACTCCCTCTTGCAATCTGATCATTTTTGAAGCTCCAAGGCACTCTCAAGTGATCACTAATCAAGCTTAGGGCTCTTGTAAGTTTGCTTGACCTTTCTTAATTAATTTTTAGCTTAAAAGTCAAACCGTCGTAATTAACGGTTGACTTAACGATTAGTCATTGTTAGCTCAGTGATTAGTCGAAGTGAAAGTAGTTATAAGTTGGTAATTATGTGGGTAATAAACCCTCAAGAGGGTTCCCCCTGATTCCCACTCTAACTAGGTCAAATGTCGGGTTAAACTTGTACTTAAAAAGTCAACAGAATGTTTAAAGTCTAATTTATGCATGATTAGCAATGTAGAACACATACAACCTGTTGTATCATTGTTATAACTTGGTAATAAGTGTAAGAACATGTCTAAACATGTCCAACCCGACAATTTCCTGTTTAGACCCGGTCCGGAACCGAAAGTCGCATAGTTGACTTATACTTTGACTTTTAGTTCTGACCCGTTATGGTATGTTTTAGAAATACCTTAGAGCTTCATTTGGACCAGGTTACATGCTAGTATAACCCTCTGTGATTATACACCTCGGATCATTAGTTATCCAATTAATACGCATGATTCCGTTAATTGCTCATATGTTGACCATTATGCCCTTATTACCTTAAAACGTGATTTTTTGGAAATGTAAAAGAGTAGAAACTTTAATTACTGATATATAAACTTGTATGCAAGGTTTGACATCAGTTTGAAGTGTAGATTAAGAGTTATGCTCGTTAGCGTAAAATGAAAGCTTTATGTTAATAAAACGGCGTGATTAGCGTATAGCCTAGTTAAGCCTACTTTTTGATATCAAAATCTTTATCCACTGAAGTAATATATTATTTTGGGATTTTTGAAAATTTTTAATTAATTTTAGGCTGAGCATAACTTATAGTCGTAGGCTTAATCCGATAATTGTCGGTTTTGCCCTTACGGGCCATAAAATGAGTTTTACATATCTAAATGACTTCAAACCTTTTGCTACTGATTTCTTATGATAAATAAATTATATTAAGCCCTCTGGAATAATAAAAATATCAGATTTCTATATAGAACCCGGAAACGGCTTCTAATCGCCTAATTAAGCGTTTTTAGCGCATAGTATGTACTAGAACTATTTTTAGACATACAAGGGTGACACCTACTGATATTTGGGGTAAATTATAATATTTTAGCAGTAAGCAAAGGTTGTTAAACTCAGACTTCAGTTTTTGAGCTTTTCGGCTTATGTGAAATTACCAAAATACCCCTACGGGGCATAGTTTGGTTATAATTGATAAATTTCACATATGTACTTTATCCTACTGTTATAAATCATTAATTTGAGTATGTTTACTGATTACATCAGACCTGTAAACTCAGATTATCACTTAAACTCTTTTATAACCTTTTAAATGACCAAACTACCCCTACGGGGCATAGTTTGTGTTTAAATTCGTTTCGGGCCTAATAAAAGACATCTTACTGATGTCACAACATATTTGAAGCATATTAACTTAGGAAACCTGTAAATGGCTCATGTGTATACCCGTTACGCTTCTTACGCGTTCGGTTCGGTTTATGTAACTAGTTTACATAAATTAGCCGAAACGGGTCAAACCTTATCGGTTTTATCTCAAAATCCAGAAGGTGTTTAGATTACCCATATTATACAAGTCTTCAAACTTGTCGGGTCTAAAACACATTCTATTCCGGTCTTCGCTTAATCATGCGTTTGAACCGTATATTTCCTTAAGACTAACCGGTGTAAGCTTAGGCTTAATTAAAGACCCGTTAGCATTCTAATTGGTTATTTATACCATCATTCCAGACTAGAGCCTTCCGGTAAATTGTACCTACGCTTACTTAAGTGAATACGGCTGAGTTATTATAATTCTTGCTATTTAAGACAGGAGCTAGCTCAGGTAAATACTCTTAACTTATTTTCCCTATACGGGCTTGGGATACGGCACTATGAAAGTACCGCTTGGTCAGGTGTATGTAGTCATTTAAATCGGATTGTGATTGATGCATTTACATAACCTGTTTAATATGTATTATTTGGTGTATGGCTTTTGGGGGTTAATGACCATGTCCCGGATATCCTTGGCATCATTTTACGAAATGGCCACGACCTAAGCACGGGGTGTAGGCATACACCTGACAGATGCATTATGTAAAAACTGGTAATCCTCTCTGAGGTATCATCCTTGTGGGCACTATACCGGAACTGGTAATCCACTTAGAGGATGATAGCCTGTGGGCATTATACCTTTGGCGTGTCAGTTAATCTGTCCGGCTCTTCTAACCGGCCCTAATGACGACAAATAAGTAAAACTGTACACAAGATTATATATAAATAATTTTCCCAAGTATAAAAGATTAATTTTGCCTCTGTGCATTTTAATCAAAGTGTCAAAATATTTTGTGCCTGGTGCATCTAAATCAATTTTCTTAAACTCTTTTCAAATGAGTCAGTTGAGTGTATTTACTAGTGAAAACTGACGTATTTTCAAAAGTCTAAGTGACAGGTACAAGTACGTAATAGGCTGGAAGCTGCTCAGGACGTTAAATAGGAATCTTGCAAGTTCTAGGCGTCTAAAGTCTGTTGAACAAATGTTTATATTTTAAGATCCGCCTGTGGATCCTTTACTTTCCGTTGTAATACTTGATATTACTTTATATTCGGATTGTAATATATTTATCTTTTGCTTCCGCTGTGCATTTATATATATTGTGTTGTTTGACTATTATGTTGCCAACCACGTCACGATACTCCCCACCGGGCCCACCGGTGACACGTGGAAAGTCGGGGTGTGACACTTTCCTTGTAAGGATCTTTATAAACCGTAAATTTATGAAATAAATATTCTTTTCTAATTTATTATAAACTTCTAAAATAATAAACAATTCATTATAATCCCTTTTATAACATTAAAGGTTAACACTGAGATAAATTATCTAAATAAATTAATTTATTTAACTATTAAATAATAATAAGTTCGTGAAATTCTAAATATCTAGGCTAAACTCTTTCTCGTTCGTACTCTTGAATTGTTCCAATCTTTACTCGTGCGTTATTTTACTAGGAGTCGCAATCGTAACAACTCATAATCTCGAGACTTCGGTGTTCCTTCCTCCTAATCTCTTACGCTCGTCAACACTTGGATAATCGGAAGACTTAGCAATTTTGTGAGTATACTCGATCCCTTTTTGCTTTAAACACTTTTGGGATGCAACATGTATTCTATATTCAAACACGTGACACTTGAAACTTATTTGAAACATACTCTATCCATTTAAACATGAAACATGAAACTTGTGATACTTGAGACTATTTTGTGCTATGTGAACGTTTAATCCCTGTGAGTAGTTCCGCCTTAACAATAGTAGCGCTATAGGGGTAATGCACCTCCCCCATTTGTAGTCGAGGGGTATTGTTAGGATGAGACATGTTAACCTCCCGTGAAACTTTGGGACAGGCACTTTAACGCATTGAAACTTGGGCTATCACTTGGATTGCGTGAACTAGCATGGCTGAAACTATTTTATTATGTTCATGTTGGATATGAGTTTTTAAACGTTTAAACTATTATGCTATGTATTCAAACTTGTATACTCGCCAACTTTTGTTGATTTTATTTTAATACATGTTGCAGGTTGATAGACAAGATGATGAAGAAATCAAGTTAGGATGGACTTAGATACTCATTCCAATAATAAACAATGTTTGTTGCAATTTGTCTTTATTTGAAACAATGTATTGGAATTTTAATCATTTATGAAACTGGATTTAAATAATATTGTCACATAGCGTTATGATGTCTCTTGCAATCTAGTTTTCGTCTCATCCCGATGTTTCCGCCATCGGTTGGGGTGTGACATCCTTCCCCAAGAAGATTGGAACTTAGCAGTAGGAGTCAACAACCCCACCGGATGGGACAACATCCCCGCGGAGCCCCCTCTTGACAACTTGCAAGAAGTTTCGGTGGAAGTTACACCCCCTCAAAATGATGGTGCCAATAAGCCCGCCTTTCTTCTTCCTAGGGAGATAGAAGAATGGCTCACCGACATATGAGGAACCATATCCGGAGGAGAAGTTCTTCAAGCCGCATTCAACCGAGAAAATTATCTTTTCGAAAATTTTGCTATTAAAATAATCTATAGGCTAGAACTTCTTTTCGGTTTTAGATTTCTTATGATTTCTGGCCTACTTATCTAAGTTTTAGTTTTTGTTTTTATTAGGACCTTATTGTAATTCTCTCTATTAATGAATGATGGTTTTCAAAATTTTTGGTGTTTGGATGATGTTGTAATGGGTAAAACACGCTTGGATGGTGAAGGATACTAAGGGAGACTTGAACCAATGCCCCATGCACAAAAACAGAGCCTCCCGAACATTTTTCTTCATTACAGCAAGTTCAGCACGGGCCGTGCCAAGCCAACACGGCCCCGTGCTCAAGGATCTGCAGAAAAACGCCCAGTTCAGGTAACTGGACACGGGGCGTGTTCGCTGAACACGCCCCCGTGCCCAGCCTTCTGTTACATTTTGTTGTCTTCTGTTACTGGCAATCTGAACACGGGGCCGTGCCTGGACACCACGGCCCGTGTCTAGGTGCCCAGTAACAGAAAAATTTTGTTTAACACACCTTTTTACACATTCGATCAACCTAAAAACTTATTTTTGGGACGCATTGAGGACAATGTGTAATTTATTGTGGGGGGGGGATGCTAAAACCTTGAATTTTGCAAGTCCTAATCACAAGCCTTACATAAAACTCTATTGGAACCACTAAACACCCCAATTTTTTTTCAAAAACTTTTCATTCTTTCTACTTGTCTTGGTTTAAATTGGGAATAACAAGTTCTAAAAAGGTTATATTTTTATAAATTTACAACCGACAGCGTCGTGATAAAAAGAACCAACATAAGAAAATTATGAAACGGCATGACAAATCTAGTTAAAATTTGATTATATATACTTGATCACATTAAAAACCCATTCCCACAAAAAGTGACTTTTGAGCCTTTATTGAGCATACAAATACACCTCTTTAAACTAAATGCTCATTTTTCGTTTCTTGTGTGAATAGCCGCTTGGTTTATTACGACTCTAGAACTTGCCATGATGATACATTCCCGGTCCTTACCAACTTAAACCCAAGTAAGTAAATGACGGAGGCATTAGGACTAACCCTTTTTATTTCAACACCATTATTTTTTTTCCACCTACCAAAAATCCCCCTAGTTAACTCCTTTGAGCCTAAACCTTTTCATTTCTATACCCAAAACAAACACCCTTTACCCACCGAAACCCTTTTTCATTTTAAACCCCTTTATTTTAGTAAAAAGCTCGGTTTTCTTGTGACATCCTTATAAAAAAAAAGATGAAGTTTAGCAATAAACAAGCAAGTTCATCAAGAAGAACTTTGCTTGAAAAATACTTCATTAAAATAAAAAGTCACAAAAACAAAATGTTTTACAAAAATGACGCTTTTTACGCCTTTCGCCCTTTTCTACTAACCACTAACCCAAAACCACCTACCTTTAACCCAAGCCTAACCCTTCCCAAAAATCCTCTTGATATTTACAAAGGTTTATAGTTAAAAAAGGAGGAGGATTGATTGCTTGGCAAGCATATGGTAGAAGTAAGTTCCATGCCGGTCCCGAGTGTTTCATAAAAATACATCTTCGGCCGAGTGTTGAGTGATCCCCCATGAGGTATGTGAACTTGTATATAAATGGAATTTTAAAGAGGCGTGTTATGCCCAAATAAGTAATTTCTCTTATGTAATGTTCTAAATAAATCATGACGAATAGGATTGTAAATAACATAAAAATAAAACATAATAAAGATCTTGGAATCCCGGCACTCAAGACAAGCCCAAAACCTTCTCTTCTACCCATTCCATTTAGGTGTGTAAGCCACAAAATAAGGAGTTTTGCTTGAGGACAAACAAAGATTCAAGTGTGGGGGTATTTGATGTGTGTAAAATGCAACATATAAATAACCTCAAATGAGGCATAAAACTAACCCTTTTTTCAGTACTAATGTTGGAAAAAGTGTGCTTTTGTCTTCCTTTTGTATTTTCAGGGTTAAATGAGCTTAAATGAACAAAAGAAGCAAAAATACAGCCAAATCTAACAAAAATACAAGAAAAGGAATACACGTGGCATGCCCGACCCCTCGACATCATCTTCCCAAGCAAAAACAAGACATCAGAAAGCTGAACACGCCCCATGCTCGTTGAACACGGGGGCGTGCCCAAGTACCTGCAGAAAAGACAAAGTTGTAGAAGCTTCTATTTCCCAACACGGGGGCGTGCCCAGCGGACACGGGGCCATGGTCAACGCTAAGTTTCGCAGAATCCAAGAAAATCTTAATAGTACAGATACGCTTCTGCACACGGGGCCATGACCAGCGGACACGGGGGCGTAGTCAACTAATGCAGATAAACTGCATTTAATGAAGAAAGAGAAGATGGGTGGACACGGGGCCGTGTCCAGCGGGTACGGGGCCGTGTCTGGGCTTCTGTGCAGGCTATAAATAGGGGTGCTTGGTTCACTTCAAAGGCATCCCTTGACAAACCACCTCTCTCCCACTTCACCCACACTCCACCACCATCACAACACCCACATCCACCACCATCATCCATCATCCATCATAGAGTGTGTGTAGTAGTCTCGGGATCCAAGATTGATAGTAAGAGTTCTTGACAATCAAAGGCCATGTTTGCCTAAGTCTCTTACATCACTTGGTGAAGACAAGCATTTAGTGTAATACTTTTTATTTTTAATCTTTTCGCACTTTTTATTTGGTTTTATATTAATGGCTTTAATAACTAGTTTCTTATGTTGAAGGTGAAACTTCCTTATCATTTGTCCGTGGTGTCTTGGCGTTATTTTACTGTCTATATAAAATAAAAGATTTACATCATTCATATCTCCACGGTCTATATGGAGATATGTTGGCTACCTGGTCAGGGGTTAAGGGAATGGTTTGGTAAGGTTCTTGCCTTGTTCAGTGTATAGATCCTGCAAGGACCTGGGTCAAGCTTAGTAGGACCTCCTTCAATACCCACTGGTATTGGATGGCGGGGGTGCGAATTTCTTGATCCCCTCATATGTAAACTACTATTAATACATTAACCCGGCTATTTAGGATTGTATCCCTGCTGACTCAAACTACTTAGCCGAGGGTAACGTCACCTTCAAAAGAGGGGCCTACCACATTACGCATTAATAACTTAATTAATTATCTTCCAATAATCCAACCCTTTAGGATTGTATCCTTACTGACTCAAACTACTGGGTTGAGGGTAACGTCACCTTCAAAAGAGGGGCCTACTACTATAACTAAGATAATCTCTTAAAAAGTGCAACAGTGCAGAAATAGTCAAAGGTTACACTAAAGGCGAGTCGGATCCAAGTGATTCATCTTGTCTATCTGTTTTATTTTTATTAATTTTTTTAGCATTTTTAGTTAATTTTTATTTTCTTGTTTAAAACCTTTTTCTAAATTTTTTATTTGATTAGATGTTGAGGATAAACCGGTACTAAAAGCTCTTGTGTCCTTGGACGACCTCGGTACCTTACCAACGCTATACTACGCTCACGATGGGTGCACTTGCCCATATGTGTGTTTAGTGTTAGTAAATATCGTGTTTTATAAATTTAAAACTTGACTAAAGTGTTAAAAAGGGCTTAAAATATACATAAAAATATATCACACTCGGCACGCATCAACAACCAGTTTTGACCCACTAGTTTGGACCCATTACCCAACCTGCCCATATTGCCACATGTACCTATACCTGCTCGACACGCTAGTGACTTGCAACTTGCTATTGCTCCACTTGTTGTGAAAGCATAATTTCTTTTGATTATATGTTAAACATTGTTAACACTACAAAGGGTGTATCCATCCAAAGGGTACCATCATTTATGCATACAATCCCAATGTGAAAATATGTAAGTTGTCACAACCCCCGACCCTTCCCTGGGAAAGAAACCCGTGAACCAGTCAAGTGGTATAGGTGTTTATTAAATATGCAACGAATTTTTTTTATCAGGATCGTAGTTAGGAAATAATTTCAGAGTTTGTAAAACACCAAACTTTTAATATTAAATAAATGGGCTAAAACCCATATTCCATTCAAATGTTTTTATAGGGATAAACCCAAATAAATAAAACATAAATTTCTTCTTTTATTCAGGTATTTATAGCCACTTTATTTAAGCCTTCAGTGCTTCATAGCTGGCTCCTATTATCTTTACAGCAAATTACCTGAAACGCGTTTTGAAAACAGTTTATCAGAAATAAATACTGGCGAGTTCATTCCATTTTTATAAAAATATATAGTTATACTTTACAACATCAAGGTTTTTATATTTGTTTATATTTACCAAAAAACTTAATCAATATTTGTCACATGGTGGCAGTTCCGATGTGACGGTGGTCATATCACTCATTGGCTAACTTTCGTCCAATAGAGAAGTTTATCTAGTAACAGATATAAAATATATCTTATTATGATTCAATGGTATCTGTCACTAGGCGATTCCCGTGACGGTGGTCAAATCACTGTTGATCATTCTTTTAACTAGTGATTGTGGTCGTATCACTGTTGATCGTTCTTTCAACTAGTGACTCTGGTCATATCACTGTTGATCATTCTCTCAACTAGTGACTTTGGTCATATCACTGTTGATCATTTTTTCAACTAGTGACTCTTATCAATTAATGTATACCAAATTTCACATATCGGTAGTAATTGCTGAATACATAACCCAACTATACAGGTATAGTAATAGATTACTATATAATAAATAGAATATAATGTATTATATATAAATACATATTTCATTTGTCTATTTAAATATTATTGTAACATTATAATATTTAATGTTGCAATTTAATTACATATAATTATATTATATTATAATGTTATAACACATATAATATATTATATGTGTTGATATTATATATTATAAATTAATATATATAGTTATATTATAATATAACTTAACATAAACCAAATCACACTTTGTTAATAAACGTCTAAGATTATGGTGTAAATTATACTTCATTATATCAAGCTGTTGTATATAGAAACTTATCTTAATATGAATTCATAATAAAGTAATGTAAAAGCAGATCATGTAAATGACTAAATTAATTGTTTTTAAAGATTACTTTAGTTAAATTTAATTTGTATGACGGCTATTGTCACACCCCAACCGATGGCGGAATCATCAGGATATAGCATGATGCGAATAGGATGCTCGAGAGAATCTATAACGACTAATTGTGACAATATTTAATAAGGTTCAATATCCCATACTATCTAACAAACATTCTCACAAAATTGAAACAAAATCCATTAGTTTCTCAAGGAACAAAACATAATATAACAAAACTTGCAATTAGTTTAGGCGGGTTTCTAGACATCCTAACCATTTCCTGCAGTAAATCCATCAACCTGTCACATACGTTAAAATAAAGTGAATACAATAATGTAAGGGTGAGTAAACAAGTTTGCATAAGTATAGTAATAAAGCGTTTATGCATAACCAACATGTAACACGTAAAGGGGCGAATCAAGTAAGCTGTCGACAATGATGCAAGCTAACCAACATGACAGCAAGTAGAGTATGCGCGATACGTGTTCACCGTAGTGATCATGTAAAGTAAGTAAACCTTAACAACCCCTGAATAAATAGGTGCTGAGTCCAAACTATAGTACTATCGTTGCTAAGGGTGGTAGGGTAAGTACTCACTGTGTAAACATAGCAAACAACCATTCATCGAATCAAGTATAACATGCAAGAGCGGTTAGCGTTTTAAAAGAGTTTAAGCGTTGTGTGCGTCGTGTTTTGATAGAGAACGTATGTAACACCCAAAAGTGCGTTAAGCGAAAAAGGGTTCGAGTATACTCACAGTGCATGCTTAACAGATAAACACGGTCAGGAGAGAAGTGGAGAGAGCGCCGGATCAGCCTGCGTACGGGGACAGAAGTGCATAAGTCTTCCAAAGTGCAGAAACGATCGAGTTGAAGTGTCGAGTGGGGAAACAGTGTCTTTGTACGTCTTCGTACAAAGACGTGCCTTCGTACGAAGGGATGCTTCGTACAAGTGTTGCTTCCATGTCCAAAATCGAATTTTTTCGCGTCTTTCTTCAGGAAATCGAGTGTTCATCCCTCCATCCTTAAGCTACTAATTAAACTTAGATCCGGAGAGGTCTTTTGAGCGTTTGAGTCACGTGCGGAAAACTGGGCTGGTATGTACGAAGGGTGCCTTCGTACGAAGGCAGTGCCTTCATACGAAGCCGGCACTTCGTACAAGCCAGTCTGGCTATGCACAAGTGGCTGTTCAGCGTCTTCATGCATTCGGATCTGCGTTTTCGCCTGAATCGGATGTATTTTCGAGTCCTTTTCATGACGGTTTTGACACCACTTCATCCCACTATTCAGTGAATGAAACATGTGTCGGTTTTGGTTCGTTTTAGTGTAAAAATCGAGTTTAAAATGGTTTTTCCTTGGATTAAACACTTGGTGAGTGTGAGATATTCAAATCTCTAACTTGGGAAGCCGAAACTAAGCCCAATACACTCGTTTAAGTGTAAATCCATAGCAAAATCAGAAGTTTTGATGAAAAAGATGAAGGTTTTCATAAAAATAGAGAAGTTTAGATGAAAATATGGATGGAGTTTAGATGGAAATAGAGAAGTTTGGGTGAAATCAGAGATAAACTCGTGGAAAATCATGGTAGAAATCGTTGTGAAACATGTAAAAATAATGAATCTTCTTGGAAAAGAGAGAGACAGCAGTATGGGAGCGTTTTTGTGTGAAATGGCAGCAAGTAGTGAAGAAAGGAGTGAGTTAGGTATTTATAGAGAAAGAGGATTAGCGCAGGTTGGCTTCGTACGAAGCCAGGGGCCTTCATACGAGGCCAGGTGCCTTCGTACGAAGTCGCCTGTTTTACGCGGTTGATTTCCGTTTCGCGTATCGGATGTTCGTTTAGTACGTTTTATTGCGTTAGTTAGTACGAGTACTTTAAGTATTTTAGCGAGGTGTCAAGTGTTTGTGTTGTGTTGCGTTTTAGCGAGATAAATCAAGTTGTGCGAGTGGGCGTTAGAGCGTTTTAAGCGAATAACGAACACATATAACATATTTAACATCTACACACACAAATACAACAATTAATTAAGTCCGTGTTTCGAGTTTGCGTTGCGATCGTTTCAGTAATAAGCGTTTAAATGTGATAATTATAATGTAACACCCCAAAACTTATAAGTATGCATATTATATTTTTGCTACTTAAAAATGTGAACCTAGTTAGAATGTAACTTGAAAGAATAACTTAAAAAGGGTAAGTTTAGTCAATTAAAAACATATGTAGATACATGAGGGACCAAAAAGGGAAATGCAGAAAGTTTACTCATTAAAAAGAAAAATAACACACACCACACACACTTCAGTGTATGTGTGTGTCGCCTGGAACAAGGAAGCAAGAACCCAAACCCTCAACATCATAAAATCAGCAAATTGAAAGGGAATCCTTGGCCTAAATTACTGCATGAACACATAGAAACGTTCATCTAAGTTAGTCTATCAAATAGTAAGTCAAATTTTATGATTTGGTGATTCTTCATAAGTGGGTCTTGATTGAAACATGAAATTTCCTTGAAATTGATTTTGAATATATGTTAGATTCACTATATGGAGGATAAATCATGCTTAAATTCTGATTAATTCAAAGATATATGAAAAACCCACTTTGAAGATTAGAAAGATAGTAAAATGTGATGATCTTGTTAATCCATTTTCATGCTATGTTGATGCAAGGATTTGTATGTGTTAGAATATTGGTGAATGTTTGATATAAGATGTTGATTGTATGAAATTAATTGAGTATAATGGTTAATGTTGAGAAATAGGAAAAGTATGCATAGACTACTTGTACAATATGCTTTGTTGATGTTATGCACACCAAGTTTTTGTTAAAATGCTTGAATGAAGAGTTTTATGTGAAAAAGACAATCTCATGTGAGTAGGATGTTAGACGACTAGAATCGAGAAATTTGTATGTGATAACTTGATTTTGTCTAAGACAAGAATGAGAAATAAAGACATGAGATTGAAATATGTTGATTATGAATTGTAGGAGTAAAAGAGGAAGACGCAAGCCATTCCGGAGTGCAATCGAAACACGACAAAAGTAAGTTCATTTGCTTACAAAGTATTAATCGTGTGTAAAATTATGAAATGTTATTATCCTAGATTCGAAAACTTATACGTGTAATAAGTAAGCGTAAGTTGAAGACATATTAAGGATATGGGTCGAATGAGTAGAAAGGATAATATGCCAAGTTGGGAAATTTATGTTCGGATGAAGGTTTAAAAGGTTTTCTTGTAGTTTGACTGGTAAATTTTGGGTCGTATGAACTTATGATTTAAAATGTCTAATTGGTTGGTTGAATGTAGGTAAATCTTCTTGATGGAAGGCGCTTCTTGGAACGGACACACTCATGATGCACGCTTCTGCAATGATACTAGTCACGGGTCTAAACTTTTGTTGAATGGTTTTGTTAAAATGGGTCTTTTGTAAGTAACTAACCCGGAAGTCAATAGATGTTGAAACTTTGTAGTTAAAGATTATGTTAGTAGTTTAAGAAATGTTTAGGTTGTAAACTTTTTGTAACTATCTGGTTTAGCTATTATGAAGTTAATGTAGAAATTTTAAATGTTGATTATTTGACCCGTTTGGGAAATTTTGTTAATTTAGACACTTTAGTTATTTCAAAATTTTAGATATTACAAGTTGGTATCAGAGCTGAGGTTTGAGGGATTCAAGTATTAGAGTTAAAATGCTTAAACTCAAACCGAAAGCTCGTATAAAGGTGTGTTCGTTCCGAAGCGCTATGGAAGTAAGTAATTTATAAATTTTGATTTATGTTTTTAGTTGGAGAGAATGAGTTATAGTTAACTCACTAGAATAACCTGGGTTGGAACATTACGGAATGTTACGGGAGATTTTGGGACTTCATGGAACCTTTTCGGGGCTCGGGAACGAAGTTTTTGGGTAAAAATGAGTAAAAACAGTGATTGCAAGTCAGATCTGGGATTCAGCACCCAGTGCGCCAAAAACAGCGCCTAGTGCGCAAAAATGAACTTTCCAACTGTGGTGCGCTGAAATCAGCGCCTAGTGGCGCCAATTGTTACCAAACTTCCCGTTTTTCACATTTTGACCTTCCAACTTGTGTGTATGCTTCCAATACTCCGTAATGCCTCCTGAAAACCTTCCGTCAAGCCCCAAAACGTCAATGAAATCAAGAATACAAGCTGATTAACATAAATGCCATTAGTAAAAGCATGAACGAGAAGGAAGTTAAGTACATGAATGAATGTATAATTGAATTAACACGTCTAGGATGTTTGTAATGAAGAATGATCTACGAGAATGGATTGTTAAAAAACTAATAAAGTATAGAATGATAAAGAGAATGAATGGAATGATATCTAATACAAGTATGTAATTGTAGATGGCAAACGAAGGATATGCAAATACCACGGAACGGATAACTCAAGATGAACTAAATAAGCTAATTTCGGATGAAGTGGTAAAGACGCTTGATGCAAACATTCCAAGAATAGCGCAAGAAGTGGAAAGTCAAGTGTTAAGTATGGTGGAAACCATGATGACAAGTAAGATGGATGAGTTGAAGGAAATGATAAATGGAATGCATGGCAAGAAGGGAGCACGATGGTGCACATATAAGGAGTTTATGGCGTGTACGCCCGCATCTTATAACGGAGAAATAGATCCCATTGAATGTCAAAGGTGGATCTCCAATATAGAAGGGGTGTTTATTCGAAGTCATTATGAGAAGGAAGACCAAGTCATGTTTGCCACGGGGCAACTACTTCGACAAGCTAAAGATTGGTGGGATGCTTATTGTAAAGAAATCGGCGAGGATAAGCTTCAAACCCTAACATGGCAAGAATTTAAGGAACCTTTTATCAAGTATAATTGTCCACAATCGGCTGTGGATCGGATTCAAGAAGACTTCCTCTGACTTTGACAAAAGAATGAAACAATCGATGAAATCACAAACATTTTCCTCGACAAGATGAAGTTTTGTAAGGAGTTTACGGGAATGGAAAGAATGAAGATTAACCGCTATCACGACATGTTAAAAGCGGAGTACCAGGAATTTATCACCCCTTCCAAGTGCGAGATGTTGAATGAGCTCATTAATTGGGCAAGGGATAGGGAGATCGAGTTGAAGAGACAAGTAGAACGTGGGGAGAAAAGGCAAGTCGAGAAGGGATCAATTCAAGGCTCTCCCAAGAAGCCTAAAACGCATGATCAGGAAAAGAAAGACGTTTCAAAAGGGGGGTTTCCACGGTGCAAGACGTGCGGGAAACTCCATTCGGGAGAATGTTTACTAGGAAGAAAGGATGCTATAATTGCGGGCAGGAAGGACATCTGTATTATAATTGTCCCAATCCCAAAAGAGTGTGCTACAACTGTAACGAGTCAGGCCACGTGAAAGCCGAATGCCCAAAGCTCAAGCAAGGGACGAAGAAAGATGGAAAGAAGGAGGAGCCCTCTAAAGCAAAAGGAAGAATGTTCCAAATCTCCTCGGAAGAAGCGAGGGCTCACCCGAACGTTGTATCAGGTATATTTATGATAAACTCTATACCTACATATGTGTTGTTTGATACCAGAGCTAGTAGATCATTCATTTCAAGCGAGTTTATACATTCCTCTTTATTCATGATAGAAAGAATGCCTGCACCATTATAAGTAGGAGTAGCCGACTGTAAGAGTTATCTTTTACATGAGATATGTAAAAATTGTAAGATTACTATTGAGGATGAGGATTTTGACATTGATCTGATTCTCATGGTCTTGGGAGAATTCAAGGTAATAGTGGGTATGGATTGGCTATCTCGCTATCATGCGGAAATTTTATGTGAAAGTAAAACTATTCATGTGGTATCTCCTATGGGAAGGCGGGTAAGTATTCATGGGGAAAGGGAGGTAGAGACAAAATTTTGTACTATTTTAGAAGCGGTTAAGTATGTGAGAAACGGAAGTAAGGCATTCTTAGCCTATGTAGTGGATACTAAAAAAGATGCCTTAAGAATTGAAAATACTAAAATTGTGAATGAATACCCGGATGTGTTTCTGGATGAATTGCTGGGACTCCCACCGAGCGAGAAGTCGAATTCCGTATTGAGTTGGAACCAAATGCCAAACCGGTAGCTAAAGCCCCATACCGGTTAGCACTCGCGAAGGTACGGTAATTAATGGTCCAATTACAAGAACTTCTTGACAAGGGCTTCATACGCCCTAGCGTGTCCCCGTGGGAAGCGACCATTTATTTCGTTAAGAAGAAGGATGGGTCGATGCGAATGTTGTAACACCTCGGAAATTTGTGTTCAATGAAATAACGACACGTGTCATGTAAGACAAAAAGTGTTATAAACCCGGATGTAGTGAAAGATGTATGGTAGGATTTAAAAGCGTCGACATGTTAATTAAATACCTCTGAACGACCTAATTATAAATCCCAAGACCCTAATCTATATTATAAACATCTGATATACATTCAAATCCGGTAATTATGTGACAACCCTCAAAATTTCAGGTATCCGTACAATTAATTAATAGAAAATTTGTGCTTAATGACTGTGCTTGACTACAACTGACGAATTAAACTGCTTTATGATTTCTGTTACATACATATGTATGCATCACATTTCATACGATCACACCATTCATTACATACACACTTTAGTGACATACTTGATGCACAAAGCATAGTTAGCGGATAACTTGGAAATATAATGACAGTGCCAGTACATAGACAGACAATGTTTTGAGGCTCAGTATGAGCCAGGGACAAAGTACTACACTAGTAGGTAGTGTAGGGATGTAAGGACCATAAAACTGCGTCACTAGGTGATAGTTTAGGTGCCAGAAAGTGACTAAAACCCACTCTAAGTGCAGAATTCTGCATTTAACAACAAAATTCAGCATTTTAATATGCTAGTAATGTGCAAAAACATGGCAAAATGGTCCTGTATGCTTTCCTAAGTGTCGGGAATTAAAAGTGTCACAAAAAGATACATAAAAGACACTATATGGAATAACTTAGCGCTTTAACGGAACTGTATCTAACCGAACAACCGGACATTACCCGGAACACTAAAATATTAAATTTTGGTAGAAACATTGTTTAATTATTTCTTGGCTAGTTACGATCCCTGTACACCATAACACCCACTAGAAATCTACTAAGTAAAACATGTGACCTTATACTTGGATTTGAATACTAGAAGTCACCTACTTATCCTCCTTATGTTACTAAATATTACTTATCCTCCTTATGTTGACTAAATATTACTTATCCTCCTTATGTTGACTAAATATTAGAATCCAAGATTTAATCTCTATATTTTAGTTAATCTTGGCTTGCTTATGGTGACTAAACACTAGAAATGATGACTATAAATATGGTGCATAACTTCACAACCTTCACACCATCTTTCTCATTCTCTATATCTCTCTCTTGGTTCACTCTAAAACCACCACCACCATTCCATTGTTGAGCTTGTTTCAAGTATTAGAAGGTGATACAAGGAGCTTGAAGCTTGAAGGTCTTGAAGAATCCTTCTCATTTGATTTCATCATCCATCCTTGTCATCTTTTCTCTAGTGATCTTCCCTAGCTTTAAGCTAGTTGTAAGACTTCCATAAACTCTTGTCTACTTTTATTATTTTTTTTTATGGTCAAACAAACATAAAACATGAACATATAAGCTATAAGCAACATGCTGAGTAACATTTTTAGCCAACTTCAACTGGCTGTAAACGGATCATAATAAATCAAAAAACTGATTTTCTGAAGCCTAAATTATGTGTTTTCGAAAAACGGATCAATTGGCACTAGAATCGTAATTTTTCGAGGTAGTTTGCTATTTTTAAAGGGTCGTTTTTCACAGCAGCAAAAGCTGCGTTTTTACTGCAGAAAATGTGTGTTGTGTTTTTCATCATAACTTAAAATATGTGTAGAATTAACTCATGAAATTGGTACTGTAGATGACCACTGATGTCATAGTAATTCTCCCACTGGAATTTCATCAATCGGACTTACGATGAATTTTAAATGAATTTTTCCACGAACTGCAGTCAGAAAGTGACGAATCTGATTGCAGTCCGGTAAATGATTTTTTATAAAATATTGGTAATGAATTGGATCCCGATATTTTTACACACTAATATTTGGATCGTTTAAACCATTCTGTAAAAATTTGAGAATTTTTGGAGTAAGTTAACTATTTTATTAAAATATCCGAAAACAGTCCAGTTTTGGATATTCAAACTGAAACAATATAACTAGTGATTTAGATGTCTAAATGTTGGTTATGTTATCCGATAGTGATCTAACGTGTCATTGTGAAACCGAACGCTAAAAGAAGTAACTCATGAAATATTCCGGAAACATACTTTTGCAAATACATTTTTGGTGAATATTGTTTTGATACAAGAAGTGAAAATATATTATTTTCGGGAAAAATATATATATTTTGGAATACATTATTTTGACAAATAATTATAACTTGGAATAACATAAGAAACGCAACTCAAAACATTAAACTCTAAGCCAAGGCACGGCCCGTTCGTCTAATAGACATTAGTACGTGTAGGTTGTCGTGTAGCGGACGGAGTTTGAGTTACGGTACAAGACGCACTACAGTGAGTTCATGTTCCCTCTTTTCTCTTAACTGTTTTCAGTTTTATACTTCGGGGGTGGAATACATGTTACAACTATTACAGACATTATTATACATGGTATGGTTAGCTTAAGGAGGGTTTTACTACTAGACTGTGAAAGGTGGGCACAACACTTAAGGCCATTAATCCTCTTCGTAGGACCGAGGGACATGAGTGATAGATCTATTTGGGTGTAGCGAGCCCACACCCATGTGGTCAGGGTGACCCATAGAGGTGACTATGTCTTCCAACCGGAAGCCCGGTACAAATTTGCTAGGTTTGAGTTTTCCTACACCTTGTCACACTTACCAGTGGCTTTGCAACCCATTGGTGACTTCTTCTTCCTTATTGCTACATACCAGGGACATTTATACATACAAGACATATTTTAAAGGCTTATACACACAGACTTACACATGAACTCGCTCAACTTTTTTGTTGATTTTTTTCAAACTACATGTATTTCAGGGAACTAGCAGGATCTGGCAAGGTATGCATCTGTCTAGCTGCGTTAGATAATAGATGTCATCCAGAGTTGTGAAGTTTGAGAGGTGTAGCCTATTCTTGGACGGGTTACATGTCTCTAAACCTCGTCTTATCTAAAGTCTTTTAGTGTCCTATGAAAACGTTTTAAATAATTTGTGGTTTGTAACTCATTTCAAATGTCGATGTTTCTAAACAATGTTATGGTGGTATTTTCTCACTTTTATTAATGGATGAACATCTCGTATTTTTATCATATAGCATTGTTGTGATTGTTGCTATGGTATTAAGAAGTCACACCAAATAAACCCACGCTTCCGCAAAAGCCAGGGTGTGACAGCTTGGTATCAGAGCCTCGATCATAGCGAACTAGGATTCTTTCTTGAGTCTAGACTATGATCACTAGGGCTCTCACGAAAATGTTTTCAAACATTTTTACATTGCATACACTAAAAGTCCAGATTCGGGGCACAAACATTTTACAAACAAAAGGCACAAATACACCGTTCAAAAATTTATATTTCAGTCTTAGAGACTGGGGGAGTACAGCCTTAGAGGCTGGGGAGGTTCAGTCTTAGAGACTGAGGGGTTCAATCTTAGAGATTGGGGATGTTTAGTCTTAGAGACTGGGAGGTTTGGTCTTAGAGACCAGGGAGTTAGTCTGAGAGGCTAGGGAGTTCAGTCTGAGAGACTGGGAGGGATAGTCTAGGGAAGACTAGGATGATTACTTGATTACATTGATTGTGACTTACATGCTTATTTGACTACATGTTGATACCTATTTCCATGGGTGAAGTCTATGAGAAATAGACACAATACATTAATAGACTATGTGCCTACAATACATTACATTATCAGTTTACGCATTATAAACCGTTTGTAAGTTCAGCTTATACAAGATAGAAATCCTTGATTGATAGGATTTTACATGATTATATATATAGGTTGTTCATATATATGTTGCATGAAATATTTGGCAAAAACAAAATGCCTTCAACTTCGAATTCCATTGTCATCCTTGACTCACATAACGTGGTTAAGACACGATATCCTTTACACAAGACATAATACTCTATTTCAAAACATAACATATTTTATACAAAACATCTTCCATAAGAATATCGACCTCACGCCTATTGCGGAGCTTATAATGAACGTGGTTCCTGAGTGAGACCATAAAGCATTGATCCCGTGGAAGAATGGTTGCTTTCTCGCAGATGCTAAAATGCCTAAATTCAATAGTGACGTTGAGGCGGAGGTGGTAGCCTTGGACAACAACTCCATCAGTGGGACGAGGTCCCTGTGGCTCATACAAATCATAATTGACGACACTCTTGTACAGACAAGGAACATGAAGTACTCATCTTAAAGGTGCCCCTCCAGTTGTTATCTCTATTTCATTTAATGTCGTGCCGTTCTGTGGAGTAATGACAACGAACGTTGACACGTGAACTATCACGAAGTTTCCTTCTATGTTGAAGGTATATTGACAATAGTGTTTCCTCTCTTACTGATCGGCTGCTTCGTACGAGAGAACGCTAGGGTGACCATGCAAGGCAATTTATTATTACGGTGGCCAACGTAATAACAACTTGTAGTGCATGGGAATTCTGGTGGATTCTGCGGGCCAAGCTAAGGATCACTATTTGTTCAAAATTCTTAAGTTATTACTTGAGATTCAAAATTTTCTTATCTATTAGAACACGAGTTTACATTAGACCTACTGCCAGTCGAGTTGGGAAGCTTCGATGTGGTAGTAGGGATGGATTGGTTGTCAAGCAACAGAGCCGAGATTGTATGTCACGAGAAGACCATTCGCATCCCAATGGCGGATGGAGAAACGATCGTAGTACATGGAGAGAAGCGCGATACGCCCCTAAGGATCATTAGTTGTTTGAAGGCTCAAAAATGTTTGAAGAAGGGATGTGTTGCCTTCCTGGCACACATCGTGGATAAGGAAGCTGTTGAGCCAACACTTGAAGACATTCCAGTCGTAAAGGAGTATCCTGAAGTCTTTCCAGAAGACTTGCCAGGATTGCCACCACAAAGGCAAGTCGAGTTTCATATTGACTTAGTTCCAGGCACCGCGCCTGTAGCTAAAGCACCTTATCGACTTGCACCTTCAGAGATGCAAGAGCTGTCAACGCAACTCCAGGAGTTGTTAGACAAGGGATTTATCAGACCAAGCTTCTCGCCTTGGGGAGCTCCAGTTTTGTTCGTGAAAAAGAAGGATGGTAGTTTTCGCATGTGTATAGACTACCGGGAGCTGAATAAGTTGACAATCAAGAACAGATATCCTTTGCCAAGGATCGATGACATGTTTGATCAATTACAAGGTTCAAGTTTTTACTCAAAGATCGATCTACGATCAGGTTATCACCAGTTAAGGGTACAAGAGGAAAGTATTCCAAAGACGGCCTTTAGAACTCGATATGGACATTATGAGTTCCTGTTTATGCCGTTTGGTTTGACGAACGCGCCAGAAGTATTCATGGATTTGATGAACAGAGTTTGCAAGCCGTACCTCGATAAGTTTGTGATTGTGTTCATTGACAACATTTTGATCTACTCGAAGACGAAAGAAGAGCATGAGCAACATTTAAGAGCTATTCTAGAGCTGCTTAAAAAGGAGAAGTTGTATGCGAAGTTCTCGAAGTGCGAGTTCTGGTTACGCGAAGTCCAGTTTCTTGGTCATGTAGTCAATGGAAATGGAATCCATGTGGATCCTACAAAGATTGAAGCAATCAAGAACTGGGAGACTCCGAAGACGCCAACCGAAATTCGACAATTCCTAGGTTTGGCTGGTTATTATCGTAGGTTCATTGAGGATTTCTCGAAAATCGCTCAACCTTTGACCTCTCTCACTCAGAAAGACAAGAAGTTTGATTGGGGAGATAAGCAAGAAGAGGCCTTTCAGTTGTTGAAAAACAAGCTTTGTGACGCGCCGATCTTATCCCTACCCGAAGGCACTGACGACTTTGAGGTATATTGCGATGCTTCACGTCAAGGTTTGGGATGTGTGCTAATGCAGCGTCAGAAGGTTATAGCATATGCTTCTCGCCAATTGAAGATCCATGAGAAAAATTACACCACGCATGATTTGGAATTAGGCGCGGTAGTGTTTGCTTTGAAGATATGGCGACATTATTTATATGGTACTCGATGCACTATCTACACTGATCACAAGAGCCTGCAGCACATATTCGATCAGAAAGAGCTTAACATGAGGCAAAGACGCTGGGTAGAGCTGTTAAATGATTATGACTGTGAAATCAAGTATCACCCAGGGAAGGCGAATGTGGTCGCTGATGCTCTAAGTCGGAAGGAAATGATCAAGCCCATAAGGGTTAGGGCTTTAGAAATGATCATACAAACGGAGCTCTCATTGCGCATTCATGCCGTGCAGAGAGAAGCACTCAAAGAAAAGAATATTGAGAATGAGTATCTCCGTGTGATGGAGAAACAGTTGGTACCAAACGGGGAAGGGACTTTGTGCTTCATGAAACGAATTTGGGTTCCCTTGTTTGGTGGTCTGAGAAATGTTATTTTTGACGAAGCTCACAAATCTCGGTACTCGATTCATCCAGGAGCGGATAAGATGTACCAAGATCTTAAGGATTTCTATTGGTGGCCAAGAATGAAAGGCGATGTTGCGGTATATGTTGGTAGATGTTTAACTTGTGCCAAAGTGAAGGTTGAATACCAGAGGCCTTCAGGTCTCTTGCAACAACCTGAGATACCCCAATGGAAATGGGAGCAGATTTCTATGGACTTCATAACGAAATTGCCAAGGACGCCCAAGGGCCATGATACGATTTGGGTAATAGTAGACCGTTTAACGAAATCTGCACACTTTTTGCCAATCAAGGAGAAAGATAAAACGAGTAATCTTGCTGAGATATACTTGAGAGAGATTGTTGCACGGCATGGAGTGCCTCTCTCAGTTATCTCTGATAGAGACGGAAGATTCGTATCAAGGATTTGGCAATCCTTCCAAGAAGCTTTTGGTTCTCAGTTGAATCTGAGTACTGCCTTTCATCCGCAGACAGACGGACAGAGCGAACGAACGATTCAAACATTGGAAGACATGTTGCGAGCTTGTGTAATGGATTTAGGTGGAAGTTGGGACACTCACCTACCATTGGTTGAATTCTCATACAATAACAATTTTCATACAAGCATTCAGGCCGCACCATTCGAAGCTCTCTATGGACGCAAGTGTCGATCACCATTATGCTGGGCTAACGCGGGTGATAGACAGCTTGTTGGGCCGGAATTGGTCCAGGAAACGACCGACAAGATTTTACAGATCCGAGAGCGCATTAAAGCGGCTCGTAATCGACAAAAGTGTTACGCGGACCGAGAAAGGAAACCTCTGGAATTTGAGGTGGGAGATATGGTTTTGTTGAAGGTTTCACCCTGGAAGGGTGTAGCACGCTTTGGGAAGCGCGGGAAGTTGAATCCCAGATACATTGGTCCATTTAAAATCCTAAAAAGGATTGGTCTGGTAGCATACAAGTTGGATTTACCTGCCGAACTAAATGGCGTACATGATACATTTCATGTATCTAATTTGAAAAAGAGTCCAACTCAAAAGATAGTAGTCATTCCTGCCGACGAAGTTCATATTGACGACACACTCCACTTCACTGAAGAACCCGTTGAAGTTACTGATTGGAAGATTAACAAAACACGCAGGAGTAGTGTCAAACTCGTCAAAGTTCGATGGAATGCACGACATGGACCAGAATTCACGTGGGAACGTGAGGATCGTATGAAAGAGAAGTACCCACACTTATTCCCCAAGACCCTGCAGCTAGTAGCAGAACTAAAATTTCGGGACGAAATTTTCTTAACGGGGGGAGAATGTGACAACCCTCAAAATTTCAGGTATCCGTACAATTAATTAATAGTAAATTTGTGCTTAATGACTGTGCTTGACTACAACTGACGAATTAAACTGCTTTATGATTTCTGTTACATACATATGTATGCATCCCATTTCATACGATCACACCATTCATTACATACACACTTTAGTGACATACTTGATGCACAAAGCACAGTTAGCGGATAACTCGGAAATATAATGAGAGTGCCAGTACATAGACAGACAATGTTTTGAGGCTCAGTATGAGCCAGGGACAAAGTACTACACTAGTAGGTAGTGTAGGGATGTAAGGACCATAAAACTGCGCCAGTAGGTGATAGTTTAGGTGCCAGAAAGTGCCTAAAACCCACTCTAAGTGCAGAATTCTGCATTTAACAACAAAATTCAGCATTTTAATATGCTACTAATGTGCAAAAACATGGCAAAATGGTCCTGTATGCTTTCCTAAGTGTCGGGAATTAAAAGTGTCACAAAAAGATACATAAAAGACACTATATGGAATAACTTAGCGCTTTAACGGAACTGTATCTAACCGAACAACCGGACATTACCCGGAACACTAAAATATTAAATTTTGGTAGAAACATTGTTTAATTATTTCTTGGCTAGTTACGATCCCCGTACACCATAACACCCACTAGAAATCTACTAAGTAAAACATGTGACCTTATACTTGGATTTGAATACTAGAAGTCACCTACTTATCCTCCTTATGTTACTAAATATTACTTATCCTCCTTATGTTGACTAAATATTACTTATCCTCCTTATGTTGACTAAATATTAGAATCCAAGATTTAATCTCTATATTTTAGTTAATCTTAGCTTGCTTATGATGACTAAACACTAGAAATGATGACTATAAATATGGTGCATAACTTCACAACCTTCACACCATCTTTCTCATTCTCTATATCTCTCTCTTGGTTCACTCTAAAACCACCACCACCATTCCATTGTTGAGCTTGTTTCAAGTATTAGAAGGTGATACAAGGAGCTTGAAGCTTGAAGGTCTTGAAGAATTCTTCTCATTTGATTTCATCATCCATCCTTGTCATCTTTTCTCTAGTGATCTTCCATAGCTTTAAGCTAGTTGTAAGACTTCCATAAACTCTTGTCTACTTTTTTTTTTTTTTTTTTTTTTATGGTTAAACAAACATAAAACATGAACATATAAGCTATAAGCAACATGCTGAGTAACATTTTTAGCCAACTTCAACTGGCTGTAAACGGATCATAATAAATCGAAAAACTGATTTTCTGAAGCCTAAATTATGTGTTTTCGAAAAACGGATCAATTGGCACTGGAATCGTAATTTTTCGAGGTCGTTTGCAATTTTTAAAGGGTCGTTTTTCACAGCAGCAAAAGCTGCGTTTTTACTGCAGAAAATGTGTGTTGTGTTTTTCATCATAACTTAAAATCTGTGTAGAATTAACTCATGAAATTGGTACTGTAGATGACCACTGATGTCATAGTAATTCTCCCACTGGAATTTCATCAATCGGACTTACGATGAATTTTAAATGAATTTTTCCACGAACTGCAGTCAGAAAGTGACGAATCTGATTGCAGTCCGGTAAATGAATTTTTATAAAATATTGGTAATGAATTGGATCCCGATATTTTTACACACTAATATTTGGATCGTTTAAACCATTCTGTAAAAGTTTGAGAATTTTTGGAGTAAGTTAACTATTTTATTAAAATATCCGAAAACAGTCCAGTTTTGGATATTCAAACTGAAACAATATAACTAGTGATTTGCATGTCTAAATGTCGGTTATGTTATCCGATAGTGATCTAACGTGTCATTGTGAAACCGAACGCTAAAAGAAGTTACTCACGAAATATTCCGGAAACATACTTTTGCAAATACATTTTTGGTGAATATTGTTTTGATACAAGAAGTGAAAATATATTATTTTCGGGAAAAATATATATATTTTGGAATACATTATTTTGAAAAATAATTATAACTTGGAATAACATAAGAAACGCAACTCAAAACATTAAACTCTAAGCCAAGGCATGACCCGTTCGTCTAATAGACATTAGTACGTGTAGGTTGTCGTGTAGCGGACGGAGTTTGAGTTACGGTACAAGACGTACTACAGTGAGTTCATGTTCCCCCTTTTCTCTTAACTGTTTTCAGTTTTATACTTCGGGGGTGGAATACATGTTACAACTATTACAGACATTATTATACATGGTATGGTTAGCTTAAGGAGGGTTTTACTACTAGACTGTGAAAGGTGGGCACAACACTTAAGGCCATTAATCCTCGTCGTAGGACCGAGGGACATGAGTGATAGATCTATTTGGGTGTAGCGAGCCCACACTCATGAGGTCAGGGTGACCCATAGAGGTGACTATGTCTTCCAACCGGAAGCCAGGTACAAATTTGCTAGGTTTGAGTTTTCCTGCACCTTGTCACACTTACCAGTGGCTTTGCAACCCATTGGTGACTTCTTTTTCCTTATTGCTACATACCAGGGACATTTATACATACAAGACATATTTTAAAGGCTTATACACACAGACTTACACATGAACTCTCTCAAGTTTTTTGTTGATTTTTTTTCAAACTACATGTATTTCAGGGAACTAGTAGGATCTGGCATGGTATGCATGTGTCTAGCTGCGTTAGATAATAGATGTCATCCAGAGTTGTGAAGTTTGAGAGGTGTAGCCGATTCTTGGACGGGTTACATGTCTCTAAACCTCGTCTTATCTAAAGTCTTTTAGTGTCCTATGAAAACGTTTTAAATAATTTGTGGTTCGTAACTCATTTCAAATGTAGATGTTTCTAAACAATGTTATGGTGGTATTTTCTCACTTTTATTAATGGATGAACATCTCGTATTTTTATCATATAGCATTGTTGTGATTGTTGCTATGGTATTAAGAAGTCACACCAAAATAAACCCACGCTTCCGCAAAAGCCAGGGTGTGACAAATTACTAGTAATAATTAATTCATATTTGCAAGAATGGGATCCTATGAGGATATGCACGACAACCTTCGTTTATGGCTTTTCGTTAAAGTCAAAGACAATATTACAACATGGTAGGGTGGACATAACTGTTCAAGCATGATATAAAGGTCTCATACTGATAATTCATGGCCCAAAATCGTAATACACTAGTTGCCTATTCGAAGCTTGAAAGGGCAAAAATTTTTGCCTGCTGTAAAGGGCTTACGGACCGTAAAGGACCCCCTTACGGTCCGTAAAGCATGCCCAGTAACAGAAAATGCGACAGGAGCCTGTTATGAATGATGTAACCGACTTAAACAGATATTTTCACTTCCATGGGCGACCCCTAATAGTTCTTAGGCACTAGGGACACTTGTTGATGATCAGGGATCAATAGTAGAGTTATTTGTCATGATCATAAGGGATCAAAAGCACTATATAAAGCCCCTTTGGTTGCAACTTTGATCATTCACCCATAACTCATCTTCTGATCATATCTGGAGCTCAAGAGCCTTCTCTAAGCATCTCTGGTCGTGCATTAGACCTTGGTAAGTACCCTTGACCTTCCTGAATTGAGTTTTGCTTAGCTATTAACTTAAAAGTCAAACCGTCGTAATTAAGGTTTGACTTATCGATTAATCATTAATGGTTCAGTGTTTAGTCAAATTAAAGGTAGTTATAAGTTGGTAATTATGTGGGCATTAAACCCTTAAAAGGGCACCCTCTGATTCCCGTCCTAACTTAGTCATTTGTTGGGTCAAAGTTGTTTATAAAAAGTCAACAGAAACTTAATTTGCGAATTAACATGTAATTAGCAATGTAGAAGGCATGTAACCTATTTTACCACTCATATAACTTAGTAATAAATGTAAGAACATGTCTAAGCATGTTCGACCCGACAATTTTCTGTTTAGACCCGGTTCGGAACCGAAAGTCGCAAAACTTTGACTTTTGCTTTGACTTCAGTTCTGACCCGATTTAGATGGGTTTATAAATGCCTTAGAGCTCCATTAGGACCAGCTAGTATGATAGTATAACCCTCTGCGTTTATACTACTTGACTCGTTGATTGTTCGATTCATTTACACGTTTCCGTTAATTGCTTAAAGTTGACCATAATGCCCTTTTGACTATAAAATGAGAATTTTGGAAATGTGAGAGGACAATAACCTTTATTACTGATTTATAAACATGTCCCTAAATTTTCACATCAGTTTGAGGTCTAGATTAGGATTTATGCTCAATGGCGTAATTAGAACGCTTTTTAGTAATTAAACGGCGCAGTTAGCATAAAGCCTATCTAAACCCAATTTTTGACACCAAACCTTTTACCCACTGATGTAATATAATTTTTAACCTGCTCATAACCTAAGGTTATGGTCTTGACTCGGTAAATACCGATTATACCCTTTTTGTGTATAAAATGAGTTTTACATAATATTTTGACACCAATCCAATTGCTACTGATTTTATATAATAAATGAAGTATTTTGAACTTTATAACCTGATCAGAAAACTCAGATTTCCTGTATAACCCGGAAATCGCTTAAAATGGCGTTTTACGCGTATTAAACACCTAGTATGGGTTTAAAACCATTTTGCCATATAAGGCTTATCACCAAATGATATAACCTGATAAATTAAGTTATTTTACTGATTTATTCAGACCTGAATCTCAGAATTTCATTTAATCTCTTTTATAATCTTTAAAATGACCAAAATACCCCTACGGGGCTTAAATTGAGATTAAACTCGTTTTGGGCATAATGGAAGGTATCCTACTGATATCACAACCTATTTAAGGCATATTAACTTAGGAAACCTGTAAATGACTCTCATGGTTACCCGTTACGCCTTTTGCGCGTTCGGTTCGGTTTATGTAACTAGTTTGCATAAATTAGCCGAAACGGGTCGAACCTTATCGTTTTTATCTTAGAATCCAGAATGTGTTTAGTTTACCCATATTATACAATTCTTCAAACTTGTCGGGTCTAAACCACATTCTATTCCGGTCTTCGCTTAATCACGCGTTCGAACCGTATCTTCCTTTAAAACTAACCGGTCTAAGTTTAGACTTAATTAAAGACCCATTAGGATTCTAATAGGTTATTATAAACCTTCGTTCCAGAATAGGAGACCCGGTAAATGCTACGTGCACTTACTTGTTGTGAACATTACTTGCAAAGGTAAATACTTTTAACTTATTTTCCCTATACGGGCTTGGGGTACGGTATATAAAATACCGGTTGGTCGGACATTGAATCTTTAATTGTATGAAAGTTAAATCATTGAGATGTCCCGTTTGAAAATGTCTTGTTTGCTTAAAGCCTTTGGGGGGTTAATGACCATGTCCCGGATATCCTTGGCATCATTTTACGAAATGGCCACGACCTAAGCACGGGGTGTAGGCGTACACCTGTCAGTGCCTAAATAAATAATGTGGTGTGTCTATTGATCTTTAACCCGGTCTGTGGATCGGGCTACTGAACGCATAAGGAACATGTAATTCTTTTACAAGATTATATTCAAATAATTATCCCAAGTTATAAAAGTTTGTGCCATGTACATTCAAAGCAATTTTATTAAACCTTTTTTAAATGAGCCAGTTAATTGTATTTACCAGTGTAAACTGACGTATTTTCCCAAAAAGGTTAAGTGCAGGTACTACTCGTAATAGGCTGGCTTTCTCCTAGCATCCACAATAAGTCTCGCAAGCTTGGATGATTTGAAACTGTTGAACAATGTTTCCTTTTTATTTTGATCCACCTGTGGATTATTTTCAACTGTTTGTGATACTTGATATTACAATTTATTAAAGTTGAAATGAATCTATCTTTTGCTTCCGCTGTGCATTTAAATATTGTGTTGTTTGACTATAATGATATCAACTACGTCACGATACTCCCTCCACCGGGCCCACCGATAATACGTGGAAATATCGGGGTGTGACAAATGTGCATTGAATATCGTGAACTCAACAAACTCACGATAAAGAACCGATATCCCCTCCCGAGAATAGATGATCTTTTTGATCAATTACAAGGGGCAAGTTGGTTCTCAAAAATCGACTTGCGATCGGGTTACCATCAAGTACGAGTAAGAGAAGAAACGTACCTAAGACTGCATTCAGAACCCGTTACGGACATTATGAATTTTTAGTAATGTCTTTCGGGTTAACTAACGCTCCGGCCGCTTTTATGGATTTAATGAATAGGGTATGCCGAAACATGATAGATCAGTTTGTCATAGTATTTATTGATGACATTTTGGTATACTCCCGTAGTGAATCTGAACATGCGAGTCATCTGCGACAGGTGCTCGAAACGATTAGAAAGGAAAAGTTATATGCTAAGTTTTCTAAATGTGCGTTTTGGCTCAGGGAAGTACAGTTCTTAGGCCATGTAATTAATGAGAAGGGGATTTTGGTGGATCCTTCTAAGGTGGAAGTTGTGGTAAAATGGGTACCCCCGAAGAATGCTAGTGAAGTAAGAAGTTTCCTCGGTCTAGCCGGCTATTATCGGAGATTCATCCAAGATTTCTCTAAAATAGCCATTCCTTTAACCAGATTGACAAAGAAGGAAGAAAAGTTCGTATGGAATGATGATCAACAGAAAGCTTTTCAAATGTTAAAAGAGAAATTGTCGAGCTCTCCCATATTAAACCTGCCAGAGGGAACAGAAGACTTAGTGGTTTATGCGGATGCATCTCATCAGGGGTTGGGGTGTGTCTTGATGCAACGAGGCAAGGTTATTGCCTATGCATCAAGACAACCAAAATAGCATGAAATTAACTACCCAACCCACAATCTAGAACTGGCGGCGGTAGTTTTTGCCTTAAAAATCTGGAGGCATTATTTGTATGGAACGAAGTGTACAATTTATTCAGACCACAAAATCCTTAAATACTTCTTCGAGCAGAAAGACCTTAATATGAGGTAAGTAAGGTGGCTAGAATTGATCAAAGATTACGACTGTGACATTCTTTACCATCCGGGTAAAGCTAATGTTGTGGCGGATGCATTAAGCCAGAAAGAATATCCACCGCCTATTCGAGTGAAATCGATGAGAATGATAGTCATACCAAACCTCCTCGAAACAATACGAAAGGCGCAAGATGAATCCTTGAATGTAGGTGATCCGAAAAGTGAAAGGACGAAGGGGTTTGATAATAAACTTGAAGTAAACGCGAGAGGATTAAAAACAAGGTATGGGCGGGTTTGGATACCGCGTCATTGTGAAGCAAAGACCTTGTTATTGGAAGAAGCTCATAAGTCCCGTTACTCTGTTCATCCTGGAGCCACTAAAATGTATCAGGATTTGAAAGGGAATTATTGGTGGCCGGGAATGAAACGCGACATTGCTAAATACGTATCTAAATGCATGACGTGTTCCCAAGTAAAGGCGAAACATCAAAAACCATACGGCTCATGTACCCCTTGAGGACATTGAGATAGACGAGAGAATGAATTACGTAGAAAGACCGGTAGCTATAAAAGATTCCAAGGTGAAGACTCTTCGCAACAAAGAAATCAAGCAAGTTCTAGTTCAATGGTAACACAGGAAGGGGTCGGATCTCGCTTGATAAACCGGAGGATGAAATGCGAAAGTTCTACCCGTCTTTATTCGTTACGTTAATCTGGTTTCGGGGATGAAACCTTCTTTAAGGAGGGTGGACTTGTAACACCCCAAAACTTATAAGTATGCATATTATATTTTTGCTACTTAAAAATGTGAACCTAGTTAGAATGTAACTTGAAAGAATAACTTAAAAAGGGTAAGTTTTGTCAATTAAAAACATATGTAGATACATGGGGGACCAAAAAGGGAAATGCGGAAAGTTTACTCATTAAAAAGAAAAATAACACACACTCAGTGTGTGTGTGTGTCGCCTGGAACAAGGAAGCAAGAACCCAAACCCTCAACATCATAAAATCAACAAATTGAAAGGGAATCCATGGCCTAAATTACTGCATGAACACATAGAAACGTTCATCTAAGTTATCTATCGAATGGTAAGTCAAATTTTATGATTTGGTGATTCTTCATAAGTGGGTCTTGATTGAAACATGAAATTTCCTTGAAATTCATTATGAATATATTTATAGATTCACTATATGGAGGATAAATCATGCTTGAATTCTGATTAATTCAAAAATATATAAAAACTCACTTTGAAGATTAGAAAGATAGTAATATGTGATGATCTTGTTAATCCAATTTCATGCTATGTTGATGCAAGGATTTGTATGTGTTAGAATATTGGTGAATGTTTGATATAAGATGTTGATTGTATGAAATTAATTGACTATAATGGTTAATGTTGAGAAATAGGAAAAGTATGCATAGACTACTTGTACAATATGCTTTGTTGATGTTATGCACACCAAGTTTTTGTTAAAATGCTTGAATGAAGAGTTTTATGTGAAAAAGACAATCTCATGTGAGTAGGATGTTAGACGACTAGAATCGAGAAATTTGTATGTGATAACTTGATTTTGTCTAAGACAAGAATGAGAAATAAAGACATGAGATTGAAATATGTTGATTATGAATTGTAGGAGTAAAAGAGGAAGACGCAAGCCATTCCGGAGTGCAATCGAAACACGACAAAAGTAAGTTCATTTGCTTACAAAGTATTAATAGTGTGTAAAATTATGAAATGTTATTATCCTAGATTCGAAAACTTATACGTGTAATGAGTTAGCGTAAGTTGAAGACATGTTAAGGATATGGGTCGAATGAGTAGAAAGGATAATATGCCAAGTTGGGAAATTTATGTTTGGATGAAGGTTTAAAAGGTTTTCTTGTAGTTTGACTAGTAAATTTTGGGTTGTATGAACTTATGATTTAAAATGTCTAATTGGTTGGTTGAATGTAGGTAAATCTTCTTGATGGAAGGCGCTTCTTGGAACGGACACGCTCATGATGCACGCTTCCGCAATGATACTAGTTGTGGGTCTAAACTTTTGTTGAATGGTTTTGTTAAAATGGGTCTTTTGTAAGTAACTAACCCGGAAGTCAATAGATGTTGAAACTTTGTAGTTAAAGATTATATTAGTAGTTTAAGAAATGTTTAGGTTGTAAACTTTTTGTAACTATCTGGTTTAGCTATTATGAAGTTAATGCAGAAATTTTAAATGTTGATTATTTGACCCATTTGGGAAATTTTGTTAATTTAGACACTTTAGTTATTTCAAAATTTTAGATATTACAAGTTGGTATCAGAGCTGAGGTTTGAGGGATTTAAGTATTGGAGTTAAAATGCTTAAACTAAAACCGAAAGCTCGTATGAAGGTGTGTTCGTTCCAAAGCGCTATACAAGTAAGTAATTTATAAATTTCGATTTATGTTTTTAGTTGGAGAGAATGGGTTATAGTTAACTCACTAGAATAACCTGGGTTGGAACATTACGGAATGTTACGGGAGATTTTGGGACTTCATGGAACCTTTTCGGGGCTTGGGAACGAAGTTTTTGGGTAAAAATGCGTAAAAACAGCGATTGCAAGTCAGATCTGGGATTCAGCACCCAGTGCGCCAAAAACAACGCCTAGTGCGCAAAAATGAACTTTCCAACTATGGTGCGCTGAAATCAGCGCCTAGTGGCGCAAATTGTTACCAAACTTCCCGTTTTTCACATTTTGACCTTCCAACTTGTGTGTATGCTTCCAATACTCCATAATGCCTCCCGAAAACCTTCCGTCAAGCCCCAAAACGTCAATGAAATCAAGAATACAAGCTGATTAACATAAATTCCATTAGTAAAAGCATGAACTAGAAGGAAGTTAAGTACATGAATGAATGTATAATTGAATTAACACGTCTAGGATGTTTGTAATGAAGAATGATCTACGAGAATGAATTGTTAAAAAACTAATAAAGTATAGAATGATAAAGAGAATGAATGGAATGCTATCTAATACAAGTATGTAATTGTAGATGGCAAACGAAGGAGATGAAAATACCACGGAACGGATAACTCAAGATGAACTAAATAAGCTAATTTCGGATGAAGTGGTAAAGACGCTTGATGCAAACATTCCAAGAATAGCGCAAGAAGTGGAAAGTCAAGTGTTAAGTATGGTGGAAACCATGATGACAAGTAAGATGGATGAGTTGAAGGAAATGATAAATGGAATGCATGGCAAGAAGGGAGCACGACGGTGCATATATAAGGAGTTTATGGCGTGTAAGCCCGCATCTTATAACAGAGAAATAGATCCCATTGAATGTCAAAGGTGGATCTCCAATATAGAAGGGGTGTTTATTCGAAGTCATTACGAGAAGGAAGACCAAGTCATGTTTGCCACGGGGCAACTACTTCGACAAGCTAAAGATTGGTGGGATGCTTATTGTAAAGAAATCGGCGTGGATAAGCTTCAAACCCTAACATGGCAAGAATTTAAGGAACCTTTTATCAAGTATCATTGTCCACAATCGGCTATGGATCGGATTCAAGAAGACTTCCTCCGACTTTGACAAAAGAATGAAACAATCGATGAAATCACAAACATTTTCCTCGACAAGATGAAGTTTTGTAAGGAGTTTACGAGAACGGAAAGAATGAAGATTAACCGCTATCACGACATGTCAAAAGCGGAGTACCAGGAATTTATCACCCCTTCCAAGTGCAAGACGTTGAATGAGCTCATTAATTGGGCAAGGGATAGGGAGATCAAGTTGAAGAGACAAGTAGAACGTGGGGAGAAAAGACAAGTCAAGAAGGGATCAATTCAAGGCTCTCCCAAGAAGCCTAAAACGCATGATCAGGGAAAGAAAGACGTTTCAAAAAGGGGGTTTCCACGGTGCAAGACGTGCTGGAAACTCCATTCGGGAGAATGTTTACTAGGAAGAAAGGATGCTATAGTTGCGGGCAGGAAGGGCATCCGTATTATAATTGTCCCAATCCCAAAAGAGTGTGCTACAACTGTAACTAGTCGGGCCACGTGAAAGCCGAATGCCCAAAGCTCAAGCAAGGGACGAAGAAAGAAGGAAAGAAGGAGGAGCCCTCTAATGCAAAAGGAAGAATGTTCCAAATCTCCTCGGAAGAAGCGAGGGCTCACCCGAACATTGTGTCAGGTATATTTATGATAAACTCTATACCTACATATGTGTTGTTTGATACCGGAGCTAGTAGATCATTCGTTTCAAGCGAGTTTATACATTCCTCTTTATTCATGATAGAAAGAATGCCTACACCATTAGAAGTAGGAGTAGCCGACTGTAAGAGTTACCTTTTACATGAGATATGTAAAAATTGTAAGATTACTATTAAGGATGAGGATTTTGACATTGATCTGATTCTCATGGTCTTGGGAGAATTCAAGGTAATAGTGGGTATGGATTGGCTATCTCGCGATCATGCGAAAATTTTATGTGAAAGTAAAACTATTCATGTGGTATCTCCTATGGGAAGGTGGGTAAGTATTCATGGGGAAAGGGATGTAGAGACAAAATTTTGTACTTTTTTAGAAGCGGTTAAGTATGTGAGAAACGGAAGTAAGGCATTCTTAGCCTATGTAGTGGATACTAAACAAGATGCCTTAAGAATTGAAAATATTAAAATTGTGAATGAATACCCGGATGTGTTTCCGGATGAATTGCTGGGACTCCCACCGAGCGAGAAGTCGAATTCCGTATTGAGTTAGAACCAAATGCCAAACCGGTAGCTAAAGCCCCATACCAGTTAGCACTCGTGAAAGTACGGTAATTAATGGTCCAATTACAAGAACTTCTTGACAAGGGCTTCATACGCCCTTGCGTGTCCCCGTGGGGAGCGACCGTTTATTTCGTTAAGAAGAATGATGGGTAGATGCGAATGTGCATTAACTATCGTGAACTCAACAAACTCACGATAAAGAACCGATATCCCCTCCCGAGAATAGATGATCTTTTTGATCAATTACAAGGGGCAAGTTGGTTCTCAAAAATTGACTTGCGATCGGGTTACCATCAAGTACGAGTAAGAGAAGAAGACGTACCTAAGACTGCATTCAGAACCCGTTACGGACATTATGAATTTTTAGTAATGTCTTTCGGGTTAACTAACGCTCCGGCCGCTTTTATGGATTTAATGAATAGGGTATGCCGAAACATGATAGATCAGTTTGTCATAGTATTTATTGATGACATTTTGGTGTACTCCCGTAGCGAATCTGAACATGCGAGTCATCTGCAACAGGTGCTCGAAACGATTCGAAAGGAAAAGTTGTATGCTAAGTTTTCTAAATGTGCATTTTGGCTCAGGGAAGTACAGTTCTTAGGCCATGTAACTAATGAGAAGGGGATTTTGGTGGATCCTTCTAAGGTGGAAGATGTGGTAAAATGGGTACCCCCGAAGAATGCTAGTGAAGTAAGAAGTTTCCTTGGTCTAGCCGGCTATTATCGGAGATTCATCCAAGATTTCTCTAAAATAGCCATTCCTTTAACCAGATTGACAAAGAAGGAAGAAAAGTTCGTATGGAATGATGATCAACAGAAAGCTTTTCAAATGTTAAAAGAGAAATTGTTGAGCTCTCCCATATTAACCCTGCCAGAGGGAACAGAAGACTTACTGGTTTATGCAGATGCATCTCATCAGGGGTTGTGGTGTGTCTTGATGCAACGAGGCAAGGTTATTGCCTATGCATCAAGACAACCAAAATAGCACGAAATTAACTACCCAACCCACAATCTAGAACTGGCGGCGGTAGTTTTTGCCTTAAAAATCTGGAGGCATTATTTGTATGGAACGAAGTATACAATTTATTTAGACCACAAAAGCCTTAAATACTTCTTCGAGCAGAAAGACCTTAATATGAGGCAACGAAGGTGGCTAGAATTGATCAAAGATTACGACTGTGACATTCTTTACCATCCGGGTAAAGCTAATGTTGTGGCGGATGCATTAAGCCAGAAAGAATATCCACCGCCTATTCGAGTGAAATCGATGAGAATGATAGTCATACCAAACCTTCTCGAAACAATACGAAAGGCGCAAGATGAATCCTTGAATGTAGGTGATCCGAAAAGTGAAAGGACGAAGGGGTTTGATAATAAACTTGAAGTAAACGCGAGCGGATTAAAAACAAGGTATGGGCGGGTTTGGATACCGCGTCATTGTGAAGCAAAAACCTTATTATTGGAAGAAGCACATAAGTCCCGTTACTCGGTTCATCCGGGAGCCACTAAAATGTATCGGGATTTGAAAGGGAATTATTGGTGGCCGGGAATGAAACGCGACATTGCTAAGTATGTATCTAAATGCATGACGTGTTCCCAAGTAAAGGCAGAACATCAAAAACCATACGGGAAATTGCAACCCTTAGAGATCCCGGTATGGAAATGGGAGGATGTAACCATGGATCTTGTAACTAAACTTTCTAGGACAAGAAAGGGGCATGACGCAATATGGGTCGTTGTTGACCGCCTTATCAAAAGTGCCCATTTTCTACCCATTCGAGAGATTTATTCCACAGAAAGGTTAGCGGAAATGTATGTGAATGAAATCATTTCCCGCCACGGTGTGCCTGTGTCCATTGTGTCGGATCGGGATACGTGATTTACCTCCCGCTACTGGCAGAAATTTCATGAAGAAATGGGTACACAATTGCACATAAGTACCGCATATCACCCACAGACGGATGGTCAATCCGAAAGGACCATTCAAACTCTTGTAGACATGTTGAGAGCATGCGTTATGGATTTCGGGGGAAATTGGGATGAACATTTGCCATTAGTGGAGTTCTCGTATAACAACAGCTACCAAAGTAGCATACAAATCGCGCCGTTTGAAATGTTGTATGGTTAGAAGTGTAGAAACCCGGTTTGTTGGGGAGAAGTTGGACAAAGAGAACTCGCGCCCAAAGATGTGGTAGCGATAACTAATGAAAAGATCGACATAGTACGGGCCCGATTAAAAGCAGCGCAATACCGACAAAAGCCCTATGCGGACAAAAGAAGGCGCCCTATTGAGTTCCAAGTGGGGGATCGAGTATTCTTGAAGGTGTCCCCATGGAAAGGCATAATTCGATTCCGTAAGCGAGGAAAGTTGGGTCCCCGATATATCGGACCATTCAGGATTTTAGCTCGAGTTGGAAAGGTGGCCTACCGGTTAGAACTACCCTCATCATTAGAAGGGATTCACAACACCTTTCATGTATCACAACAACGAAAATGTCTTGCGGATGAAACAGCTCATGTACCCCTTGAGGACATTGAGATAGACGAGAGAATGAATTACGCAGAAAGACCGGTAGCTATAAAAGATTCCAAGGTGAAGACTCTTCATAAAAAAGAAATCAAGCAAGTTCTGGTTCAATGGCAACACAGGAAGGGGTCGGATCTCACTTGATAAACCGGAGGATGAAATGCGAAAGTTCTACTCGTCTTTATTCGGTACGTTAATCTGGTTTCGGGGACGAAACCTTCTTTAAGGAGGGTGGACTTGTAACACCCCAAAACTTATAAGTATGCATATTATATTTTTGCTACGTAAAAATGTGAACCTAGTTAGAATGTAACTTGAAAGAATAACTTAAAAAGGGTAAGTATAGTCAATTAAAAACATATGTAGATACATGAGGGACCAAAAAGGGAAATGCAGAAAGTTTACTCATTAAAAAGAAAAATAACACACACCACACACACTTCAGTGTGTGTGTGTGTGTCGCCTGGAACAAGGAAGCAAGAACCCAAACCCGCAACATCATAAAATCAACAAACTGAAAGGGAATCCATGGCCTAAATTACTGCATGAACACATAGAAACGTTCATCTAAGTTAGTCTATCGAATGGTAAGTCAAATTTTATGATTTGGTGATTCTTCATAAGTGGGTCTTGATTGAAACATGAAATTTCCTTGAAATTGATTATGAATATATGTTAGATTCACTATATGGAGGAAAAATCATGCTTGAATTCTGATTAATTCAAAGATATATGAAAAACCCACTTTGAAGATTAGAAAGATAGTAAAATGTGATGATCTTGTTAATCCAATTCCATGCTATGTTGATGCAAGGATTTGTATGTGTTAGAATATTGGTGAATGTTTGATATAAGATGTTGATTGTATGAAATTAATTGACTATAATGGTTAATGTTGAGAAATAGGAAAAGTATGCATAGATTACTTGTACAATATGCCTTGTTGATGTTATGCACACCAAGTTTTTGTTAAAATGCTTGAATGAAGAGTTTTATGTGAAAAAGACAATCTCATGTGAGTAGGATGTTAGACGACTAGAATCGAGAAATTTGTATGTGATAATTTGATTTTGTCTAAGACAAGAATGAGAAATAAAGACATGAGATTGAAATATGTTGATTATGAATTGTAGGAGTAAAAGAAGAAGACGCAAGCCATTTCGGAGTGCAATCGAAACACGACAAAAGTAAGTTCATTTGCTTACAAAGTATTAATAGTGTGTAAAATTATGAAATGTTATTATCCTATATTCGAAAACTTATACGTGCAATGAGTTAGCTAAGTTGAAGACATGTTATGGATATGGGTCGAATGAGTAGAAAGGATAATATGCCAAGTTGGGAAATTTATGTTCGGATGAAGGTTTAAAAGGTTTTCTTGTAGTTTGACTAGTAAATTTTGGGTCTTATGAACTTATGATTTAAAATGTCTAATTTGTTGGTTGAATGTAGGTAAATCTTCTTGATGGAAGGCGCTTCTTGGAACGGACACACTCATGATGCACGCTTCCGCAATGATACTAGTTATGGGTCTAAACTTTTGTTGAATGGTTTTGTTAAAATGGGTCTTTTGTAAGTAACTAACCCGGAAGTCAATAGTTGTTGAAACTTTGTAGTTAAAGATTATGTTAGTAGTTTAAGAAATGTTTAGTTTTAAACTTTTTGTAACTATCTGGTTTAGCTATTGTGAAGTTAATGCAGAAATTTTAAATGTTGATTATTTGACCCGTTTGGGAAATTTTGTTAATTTAGACACTTTAGTTATTTCAAAATTTTAGATATTACATATAAGTAATAAACGTTTAAATGTGATAATTAAGCGTTATAAAATGTGTTTAAAAATATAGTTTAACCCTTGGTAATAATCAAATCTCAGAGTACAAATGATTATGAAAGAAACAACGATATGATAAGAACAACCAAAAGTCGGGTTGTTACAGCTATAACAAATCTTATATACATTATGAGCCAAATTTTTCAATAGTGATTCTCTAGTATAACTAATGATTCCTGTTTATTTTAATACGTTTATTAATTTTAGTTTCTTTAATAACTAATATATTTTAATAATGATTAATAAAGCTCTATTTTATATACACACCATTTAGATTTATTTCAATCATACATTAAATTTATTAATAATTTAATATAGTAATGTAAAAATAATATTACTTATGGGCTATGGCTACTGGGGCACAATTCCCCCGTGCTTGTAGTCATGTTACTATTGGCTAACTTTTTGGCCAATAGTAACGAGTATCAAGTGATGTATACAAACCCCATATACTGGCAGCTATTGCAGAATATAAAAACTTACACTGTAAGTATAACTGATAATCATTTAGGGTTTTGTAAAGCATTTTTAAATATAACTGTATCACAAAAAGGTGATAAAAAGGAGAATGACTCACAAACTATGAGAAAAAGAGAATGACTCACTTTGTAACTTTAGGGTTCAACCAAAAATTTCCTGGTATAATCTTAGGTATAACTCCTGAGCTATTTAATAAAATATATAATGCACTCGCGTTAAGTATAGTAACCCAATTCAACTTTATCAATACGTCACGAGACAGAACCCCAACGTACTTAGTCGGGCAGCCTTCACATGAATTGGTGGGTCCTAAATCACTCGGACATAGTATCGACTCAGTGATCAGTGGTTAAAACACTTAAAACGGGGCAGTGCTTTATTATTATTATCAATATTGTAGAAGGCGCTAGGCGCTAGTCGGGCGGTGAGGTAACGCCTAGGGATTAATCGGGATTAACAGGGATTAATCGGATTGGACTTTTTATGTATAATTTTACAAAATTATATATATATATATATATATATATAATGTTAATTTTATACTTCTTTTACACATTAATTTACAATTTATTCATAAAAACCTTTATGTACAACATTAAAAGCTATACATACAATCAAAAGTAGCATTTTTATTCTTTTATCTCAAAATTAAAGACCAAATGTAAATTAGTAAAGGTTGAGGGGATTAAATGTTAACATTACAAACTTAATAAAACCTAAATATGCTTCTTCTTTCCTCATTTCTTCTAAACGCCGCACGAGAGGAAGAAGATGAATGCAAACCCTAGTTCTAATTCCACCAGTGGATCGAAGCAAGAACTCTTTCCAGGTATTTTTTTGGCCGACTTGACCCGACTTTTACCGATTTAACCCGATTTTGACCAAGTCCGATTTTTTGGTCCGATTTTGCAAAATCTGGGCGATGGGGTTCCGATTAGCGCCTAGGCGCCGATTAATCGGCCGCCTAGGCCGATTTCTACAACATTGATTATTATAGATGAAAATAATAAAATAAAAAAATAAAAATTAGAAATCTAGAGAGAAAGAGAGCGAGATATGGAGAGCAGAAGAAAGAAGTTGATAAAATGATATGGAATTCTTGCTCTTCTATTTATAATCATCTCCAAAAATGTTGGAGCTCCCTCCAACATACACGTATACAACATGCATTAAAGTCATATAGTGATTTGTTTCTCAAAAGATGCCATACGTACACATCCTATTTTGATTCCAATTGTTTTAGTTTTGCTTTTTTTATTGGGACATGTCCACCAACTTTTCAATTTCATATATAGTTTAGTAATTATTATTTTATTTTTATAATTAATTCAGCTGATTCACTCATTTGTCGCTCATAACTTCTAAAATATGACGTTTTAGAAAATGATGAATATATCTTTAGAACGAGAATATTTGTGTCTACATTTTGACTCAAGTTTCATTAAAAACGGAGTAAGTTCAAATATAATGTATTTTTATAATTATAATTATTAAACGGTTCCTAGGTCCGTCTAGGTACTTCATATTTCTAACAGTCAACTAACCCGTAATCTACTCGTTTAATAATATAAGTTTTATACACTTTATTTTAATAAAAAAATAGAAATGTCACACATATATATATATTAGGATCGTTTGATATGAAGAAGATTAAACATGAAGACAATATAAGTTATTTTAAAGAGATGGCAACATAAATAAGCATGATATAAATTTAAAATATACCTGAGTTTATTGATTGAGAAACTTGATTATTGAGATTTTGAGAATTGTTGTTTTGAGAGTATAATCTTTTTTGTAGAATCGGAGTTGCTCATATTCCCTGTAAAAATTCTCTTGATAAAAAATCTGGTAAAGAATTATTTTCTCCTTTTATAAATTCTATTTGAAAATCAAAATTGCTTAATAATGCTTGCCATCTTGCAAAAACTTGTTTTGAAATCAAAATTTTAATATCATCTTCTAAAATATATTTTACAGATAAACAATCAATCCTTAATAAAAATGGTTTCATATATAAATCATCTTCAAACTTTTTTATACATAAAACTATACTTAAAATTTCCTTTTTGATTGTAGAATAATTCTTCTGAGTATCATTCCATGCACCTGAATAATATCTAACTAAACTTTCCTTATTATCTAATTCCTGTTTTAGTATTCCTCCAGATCCTAAATTACTTCCATCAGTTTCTACAATTAATTTTGCATTAGAATAGGGAATATGTAAACAAGGTAAGCATTTTATTTTATCTTTGATATATTTTACTATATCCGTGTGTTCTTGAGTCCATGATTTTGGATTTTTTTTAACCTGTCATATAAAGGTTTACATATGATTCCTAGATCTTTGAAAAAGTCATGAATATAATTTAAACATCCTAAAAATCTTTGCAATTGCTTTTTATCTTTTATTTCATTTGGAAATTTATTTGAAAATTCTAAACTTCTGTTAATAGGTTTTATTGTTCCTTGAATAATATTATGTCCTAAAAATCTTATTTCTGTTTGGAAAAGACTCATTTTAGAGGGTGATACTACTAATCAATTTTTATGAATAATATTATAGAAAGCATTTAAATGTTTAAAATGTTGATCCAAAGAATTTGAAAATATCAATACATCATCAATGTAAACAATTGCATAATTTCCTAATGGTAAAATGATATCATTCATTATATTTTGAAATTCTGAAGGAGCATTTTTTAATCAAAAGGCATTACATTCCATTCATAGTGTCCAAATGGTGTATTGAATCCAGTTTTATATTTATCTTCTTCAGCAATTTGAACTTGCCAAAATCCAGATTTCATATCAAATTTAGAAAATATTTTTGAATCATAAATATTTTTTAATAAATCTCTTTTATTTAGTATAGGATATCTAATCCATTCTAAAACTTTATTTAATGGTTTATAATTTATAACTAACCTAGGAGCTCCTCTTTCTATTTCTACATTATTTTGAACATAGAAGGCAGAGCATGACCAAGGAGATTTAGATGGTCTGATTAATTTTTTATCTAATAATTCTTGTATTTCTTTTTTACAATAGCCTTCTAACTCTTGAGACATATGTATAGCTTTAGACTTTGTTGGAATATTTTTCTCATTAAAATCTTTAATATAAGGTAATCTTACTATGTGTTGTTTTCTTTCCCAAAAAGCATTTGGAATATTTGCACAGATATTAATTTTAAATTTATTCTCAGTTTCTTGTATTCTTTTTATAATCATTTTATCTTGCAATTGATTTTTTATTCTAGCATGATCGATTTCTTCAATTAAAAACTCCTTTTGTTTTTCTTTTAAGCTTAAAATATTTATTTGTTTAAAAGTAATTGGATGAGCAAATTCAAAACAAATCTTTTTATTTAATACTTTAATACTTATTCCTTTTTCTTCAACTGTAAAAGGATACAATTGAGTTATGAATGGGAGTCCTAATATAATTTGAGATGTTAAATCTCTTACTAGAACTAATTGAGTTCTATAACAATAGTTTTCTTTACAAATATGAACATTTGATAATTTATATCTAATATTTGATGGGTTTCCATTAGCTTCAGATAATCTATATGTAGTCTTTTCATAGTATTTTGTGGGTATTAAACCTTCTTGAATACAGTTCATATCAGCCCCACTATCAATCATGGCAACTAAGGTTAATCGAAATTCATTATTGATTATTATATTTAGTTTAGTATACTATTTTTGAGAATTTAATCCTTTTAAATTATTTATTTTTTCTATATTTTCAGTATCGTTATTATTTTTAGTATCATTATTATTTTCTTCTTTTTCTTTATTTTTTTCTTTTTCTAATTCTTTAATTTGTGCTTTTATTTCTCGAATTTCTTCTTTAATATTTTTTAATTCTATTTGTAATTCAGTTATTGTAACATGATTTTCTTTTATTTGTCTTGTTTGAAACCTTTGACATATTTCATTGAAATTATATACTTTTTCTTCCTTTTCTATTGGTAGTTTATACTTTTCTTTTAATTGTTTTAAATATACTTGTTTTACCTCATTATCACTAATTTTTTCTAATAATTCAAATAGGTCTTTGTTATTTTCTGTTAGAGAATTTATTGTATCATCGATTTCACAAATACAAGGACCAATACATTCACATATATTATCTTCTGAACTACTTTCTGAATTAGAATCTTCAATATTGTTTAAATCATTATCACTATAGTCTGAAATACTGTTTTCACTTGAGTTGTCATAAATAAGTATTTTATTTATCTGTTCTTTTAATTCATCGGATATGTTTAGCTCATTTATCTTTTTCTTAGTATAACAATCCTTTGAATAATGTCCTTGTCTTCCACATTTATAGCAAATGACAATATCTTGTTTACCTTGCTTTTTCTTTTGAAAATCAATCTTATCTTTATAATATTTTTGTTTATTTTTAATATATGGTTTTCTTTTATAGTTCTTTTTGATAAATTGTTTAGGAATTTTCCTTTTTGGTTTAGAAGGAGTTTTAAATGGTTCAAATCCATATTGTTGACAAAGGCTTCCTAATTCTTTATGGCCTTGAATGCCATCCTTTTTTATTTTCTCTTTTAATTTTCAATCATTACATATTTTTAATCCTTCTTGATTTATATAATTTATTATTTGCTCATAGGATAAATCTCTATAAGGAATATTATTATTAAAATCTTTTTTAATTTTTTTCTCTAATTCTTTCTGCAAATAATTTTGGTAGCCCAGCTATAAATCTTTCTTTCCAGTAAGCTTCTTTACAGTCATCTCTAGTCATAACTTTTGAAAGAAATACATCTTTATACCATCTAAAATCTTGTAATTTCCTACACGTCAGATTTAATAATATTAAAGAATTTCTTTCTTGATAATCTGTTGGATTTCCAATAAAATGTTTAATTATAGCAAATATTAAAGTATTAATTATATCAGGTATTTCTGTTGGTACTTGAACATTATTTTCTGTTTTGATAATTAATTTTTTAGCATTTTGGATTATTTGTTTTTCTTCTTCTGTAAGATACTTGTCCCACCAACCTTTAAGAATTCCAGTAAAACCAGAAACTATCATAGTAAGAATTTGAGCTTCATTATTTCCATTTGCTTTATATGCATTGGCTGCCATTATCATTTCTTGTAATAGATTAAGAATTTGATGTTCTGTTTTGTGACACTTCGGGTTTTCCCAAGCAACCTCATTGTTTAGCTTTATGTGTACATATACTATTGAATGAAGATTTGCGAATTATCTTGGAGTATTATGTGATGCCTGTATTAAACCATGTGTATGTAATATATATATATATATATATATATATATATATATATATATATATATATATATATATATATATATATACGTATAAGTGAACCGAGACCATGAACCCGACTCGAGACCACTCGGTCTCGAGTGAACGACTGGGCCGGTTGGGCCGCACACCTCTAAAAAGCCCACCCGAACCCATTAGGGTGTACTGACCCTAGATCGAGTATAAAACCCATGCCCAAGCCCACCTTCTCTCATTTTGACATCCCCATCATTCACACACTCTCCTACATTCCTTCAAATCACTAAAACCCTAAAGCTCCACCAACATTCTACTCCTTCTTCTCGGAACAACCGTCGGCCAAGGAAAGGAGCTCTCAGATCTCGGTGAATCCCCACACCCCTCCACGCTTTGGAACCGGTTAGTGATTAAATGTGTGTTGGAAATCTATGTGTGCTCAATGAATAAGATGCATGGTTAGTTTAGAGGTCTTGTTGTATGATTCTTGTATGTTTTGTGAGTTTGCAATATGATGATTAATGTGTGTGAGCAATTGTATGGAAATGTCTTGTTAAGGTGTTTTGAAGGATAAATGACTAATAGCCTAGGATGATCTTGTTATCCGATTCATGTTAGATATTTTAGGATAAATGTGTGTTTGATAGATGATGCAAGATTTGCTTGACCTTTGATCATGACATTTCATGCTTGAATGATCTCATGAAGAACATTATGAATATGTATTAAATATGGTATGAACATATGATGAACAATGTTGAATGTGAGATAAACATTTGAATATGTGATGTTTGATCTGATTTAATTAGGATTTAGACAAGAAAACATGTTTATGAAATCCTATTGGTTGGTACATAGTTTCATGAAAACACAATTCTATTGGATAGCACTATTAGACAAGTTCTAGAAGGTTTTCAGTCATCAGGTGTGCGAGTCGAGACCCCCTGTCTCGACTCGAGACCAGCAAACTACAACTCGAGACCGCATGGTTGCGACTCGAGACCATACGTAACGACTCAAGACCAGACAAAGCAGACATCAGGGACTTGAAATCAGCAAGGTCTCGACTCGAGATCTCATGATCTCGACTCGAGATCTCATGATCTCGACTCGAGACTGGACTCGAGACCTCCGAGGTCGCGACTCATTTCGGCATTACCCGAGATCTCACGGTTGCGACTCGAGACCGCACATTCTCGAGTCGAGACCACCTTGTCTCGATTGGGCTGATTGGCTCCGTTATTGGGCCAACAGTATGTGGACCGTGCATATTGTTTTGGTTGGACTCTGTGACGCTGTTAATTGTTAGTATGTTCGGCTAGGCCCGATAACACTTATGATTTGCATGATAGGTATTGACGGTTACTGTTTAACTGCTTACGTATTAGATCAGGCTCGATAACTTGCTGGATATTTATATGTCATGCATGCAATGTGTTAGCTATGTGTAGAATATACGTGATCTTCCTGCACCCAAACCTGACCTATACTGGTAACCATGTTAGGACGTGGTGACCAACGTACTTGACCAAGTAAACTGTCTACCGAGCAACCCAAGGTGAGTTAACAACTATTAAAGCATGCGTTCCCGGTGGTTTGGGAAACGGAAACTTAATCAACGCTATCCCCGCGTAAGGGATACAAACTTACTTTTCTTCCCTTGTTACTGGGAACAAACTTACTTACCTCCCTTGTTACTGGGAACTTTTGGTTAATTATTATTTATACGGAATGCAACAAGCAACACTAAACGAAACTCTATCACTTAAGTCCCTACCATTTAATACCGATTAGTCGCCGGGGCCTGGCGAACGGGTTATTAGTTAATAGCGCTATTTAGGTGTAACCAGCCTCACACCGACCCTTGTTACTGGGAACGGGAGTGAACTAATGAACTCTGGCAAACCGTCAATGATGATAGAACATTAACAACGGGGCACTACGGAAACGTACGGTTAAGTAAGTATTCGGTATTGGAAAAACAGTTTAGTCGCTTACTTATGGGGTAGCTCCCCATCGCATGTATAAACAGGTAAATTAACTGGTGAAACAAGGTTTTGGTAATTAAAACTGGACAACTCGTGGACTCGCCAACATTTTTGTTGATACCCTACTGCATGCTTTGCAGGTACCCAGTGACTCAGGAGCTTGCAGCTTGGGAATGTGTAGTGGTCGTCTAGCCCATGTGTTGGGTTCTAAATAATCCTGAACTATGAACTTTGTTTTGAAACTGTTTGGTTTATGCTTCCGCTGCTTACTTAAACTATTATTCGAACTTAAACCTTTAAAACTATAAACTATGATGTTTACTAACTATTGTGGTTGGTGAATATTTTTACTATTAACCAATGCTCAGTATAATTGGTGGCTGGATCCTGGTCAGTCACGCCTCCAAGCGGCGGTACTCCGCATGTGGATTTTGGGGGTGTGACAGATTGGTATCAGAGCCATTGGTTATAGTGAACTTGGTTTTAAAAAGAAGAGTCTTTTTTGAGAAAAACCAGACTATAACCCGTGACTCGTGACGACACTACACTCCAAGGGCAAGACTCAGCTTATTAGACCTCATAGCTCGGACTTGTGTTTACTTGCTTGTTTACTTTACGTTGATTGCTCTACTATACATACTAGTGTGCCTAATTAGATAGATACGTATCCCTCTTGAACCTCTTTCTCGCTACGTTACGACACCACACTCATACTGTGTTTTCTGGTTATAAAGACAATGAGTGGACGCGGAAGAGGAAGCGTTAACATGACTCAGGCTCAGTTCACCAATTTGCTCAACACAGTGGCTGCAGCTTTCGCAGCTCACCCTGGAGGTAAACTCACTACTTTAGGATGTTTAGATCCTACCCCTGCATCGTCTTTTCACCTCTAAACCCATTCGCTTCGCTTCTCACAACAGGTCAGCCTGCGCCTGCGCAGCCACGTGTTTGTACTTTCAAAACCTTCATGGATGGCAAGCCTCTCCCTTTCAACGGCACTGAGGGTGCCATAGGCCTTCTGCACTGGATTGAAAAGGCCGAAGCTGTCTTTGCTATCTGCGAGTGTCCCCCTGCTAACTGGGTTAAGTTCGCAACTGGTACGCTTGAAGGAAACGCGCTTTCATGGTGGAAAGCACAGATTCAGATGCTTGGTCTGGAAACTGCTAATGCTACTGCGTGGGAAGATTTCAAGGACATGATCAAAGAGGAGTACTATCACAGGGATGACATCCACAAACTCGAGAACGAGTACTATGAGCTCAAGATGGTTGGATCAGAGATTGAGACCTACACCAAGCAGTCCAATGACTATGTTGCAATTTGCCCAAACATGTCCCGACCTATGTATCGAAGGATCGAATTGTACATCAAAGGTTTGGTCCTAGAAATTCGAAGCCATGTAACCTCAGCCAACCTCAATACCATACAGCCCGTGGTTCGTCTTGCTCACAAACTCACCAATCAGGCTGTGGAGGAGGGCAAGTTGCCCAAGAGGATCAGTGCTACTGCTGGGACTTCTAGCGATAACAAACGAAAGTGGGATGGAAGTCAGGGAAAGGAAGCTAACCCCACTCAGGCCCCAGTTCAACAAAGGAAGACTGAAAACAACAAAGGCCCTCAGCAACAGGGTGGTTATCGAGGAAACCACCCCAAGTGTAACAAATGTAACCAACACCACAGTGGGCCATGTGGCAAAGGTCAATGTCAGTGATGCAACAAGATGGGGCATGAAGCCAAAGACTGCCGAAGCCAGTTCCCAGCTAGGCAGAATCAGCATCAACCACAGCAACAGCAGCAGCAAGGAAACAACCGTGAATGCTACAAATGTGGGGCAATAGGGCACATGCGAAAGGATTGCCCTCAGTTGAACCAGAATCGCAACAACAATAATCACGGTGCTGGAAACAACAACAACAACCAGGGAGCTGGGAACAATGCAAGGGCATTCGTGATTGGGGCTGCTGAAGCAAGGAACGACCCCAACGTGGTGGCGGGTAAGTTCCTACTTAATGATCGTTATGTTTCCATATTATTTGATTCCGGAGCAGATGCTAGTTATGTATCCCTACGTATTAGTAAGAAGCTTAAGTCCACTCTTACGCCGCTAAGCTCTAAGCACATCGTTGAAATGGCTAATGGTAGAAACCTCGAGGCCTCGCACGTTATTCATAACTGCAAACTAGAACTGTCTGGACAGACCTTCCATATCGATCTCTTCCCCATCGTTATCGGAAGCTTCGACGTCGTTATTGGTATGGATTGGTTATCCAAGCATCGAGCCGAAATCCTCTGCCAAGAGAAAGCTATTCGTATTCCCCGTCCTTCTGGCAAACCCCTTATCGTGCAAGGCGACAAAAGCGGAGAAGTCACAGGCATCATTTCTTTCTTAAAAGCCCAGAAGTGTTTACGAAAGGGGCACACCGCTATCTTAGCACTTGTTGCCGACAAACAGAAAAAGGAAAGCAGGATTGAAGATTTTCCTGTTGTACGCGACTATCCTGAGGTATTTCCTGAAGAACTACCTGGACTCCCTCCCCACCGTCAGGTCGAATTCCAAATCGAGCTAACCCCCGGAGCAGCGCCTATAGCTCATGCACCTTATCGTCTAGCCCCCGCAGAACTCAAGGAACTTTCTACTTAACTACAAGAACTTCTGGACAAAGGTTTTATCCGTCCTAGCTCATCACCCTGGGGAGCCCCAGTGCTCTTTGTCAAAAAGAAGGATGGCACATTCCGAATGTGCATTGATTACCGTGAACTGAACAAGGTTACCATCAAGAACCGTTATCCACTTCCCCGTATCGACGACTTGTTCGACCAGCTGCAAGGGTCGAGCTATTATTCCAAGATCGATCTGCGATCGGGTTATCACCAGCTGAGAGTCCGCGATGAGGACGTCTCTAAGACTGCTTTCAGAACCCGCTATGATCACTACGAATTCCTTGTCATGCCTTTCGGAATGACCAACGCACCTGCGATCTTCATGGATCTCATGAACCGAGTGTGCAAACCCTACCTCGACAAGTTCGTAATTGTGTTTATTGACGACATCCTTATCTACTCGAAGAGTCAAGAGGAGCATGAACAACACCTGCGTCTTATTCTCGAACTCCTTCGCAATGAGCAACTATACGCCAAATTCTCGAAATGTGACTTCTGGCTTAGAGAAGTCCATTTCCTTGGGCACATAGTCAATCAGGAAGGGATTCATGTTGACCCCGCTAAGGTCGAATCCATTAAGAATTGGCCTGTACCTAAAACTCCGACTGAAGTTCGCCAATTCTTGGGATTGGTAGGATACTATCGAAGATTTATCAAGGGATTTTCTAAGATCGCTCAAGCACTTACGACCCTCACTCAGAAGGGTGTTGCTTACAAATGGAGCGATGCTCAGGAATCTGCCTTCCAGGAACTAAAGAAGAACCTTTGTAGTGCTCCTATTCTTTCCTTACCTGAAGGTACCAACGACTTTGTTGTTTACTGCGACGCTTCTATTCAAGGGCTTGGTTGCGTGTTGATGCAACGCGAGAAGGTTATCACCTACGCTTCGTGACAACTCAAGATCCACGAAAGGAACTACACGACACACGACTTAGAATTTGGAGCTGTGGTTTTTGCGCTCAAGATTTGGAGACATTATTTATACGGTACCAAGTGCACGATTTACACTGATCACAAGAGTCTCCAACACATAATGGGACAAAAGGAGTTGAATATGCGGCAACGCCGATGGGTCGAACTCCTGAATGACTACGAGTGTGAGATTAGATATCATCCAGGCAAGGCTAATGTGGTGGCAGATGCCCTCAGCAGGAAGGAAACCAAACCTAAGCGTGTTCGTGCCTTACAGCTCACCATCCACTCGAACCTCCCTAAGCAAATCCGAGACGCTCAGGTCGAGGCATTGAAAGCCGAGAACGTCAGGGCTGAGTCCCTGCGAGGATCAAGGGAACGGCTAGAACAAAAAGAAGATGGTGCCTACTACGTAAACGGGCGTATATGGGTCCCACTTTATGGGGATTTGCGCGAGCTTGTGATGGATGAAGCCCATAAGTCCCGTTACTCAGTACATCCTGGTTCGGATAAGATGTACCACGACTTAAAGACTACATACTGGTGGCCTGGCATGAAAGCCCACATAGCAACCTATGTCAGAAAATGTTTGACCTGTGCAAGAGTCAAGGCTGAGTATCAGAAACCATCGGGCCTACTCCAGCAACCAGAAATCCCGCAATGGAAATGGGAGCAAATTTCCATGGATTTTGTCACTAGCCTGCCTAGGTCTCAACGCGGAAATGACACCATTTGGGTAATAGTGGACCGATTAACTAAGTCTGCACACTTTTTGGCTATTAAAGAAACAGACAAGTTCTCTACCTTAGCAGAGGTATACTTAAAAGAAGTGGTTTCGAAGCACGGAGTGCCAACCTCTATTATTTCCGATCGAGACGCGCGTTTTACTTCTGAGTTGTGGCAAGCTATGCACAAATCTTTTGGCTCACGTTTAGACATGAGCACCGCTTATCATCCACAAATGGATGGGCAATCGGAACGCACCATCCAAACCCTCGAAGACATGCTTAGGGCATGTGTGATCGATTTTGGCAAGAACTGGGAGAAGCACCTACCGTTAGTGGAATTCTCCTACAACAACAGCTACCACACCAGTATTCAGGCAGCACCCTTTGAGGCATTGTACGGTCGTAAATGCCGATCGCCTCTCTGTTGGGCGGAGGTTGGTGACAGCCAGATCACAGGCCCGGAACATGTAGTAGACACTACAGAAAAGATTGCCCAGATTAGGCAACGCATGGCGGCAGCTCGAGACCGTCAGAAGAGTTACGCTGATAAGGATAGGAAACCGCTAGAGTTCCAGGTTGGTGACCGGGCTCTACTTAAAGTCTCACCCTGGAAGGGTGTAGTTCGTTTTGGAAAATGGGACAAGCTGAATCCGAGATATGTCAGACCATTCGAAATTACCGAAAAGATCGGTAAGGTCGCCTACAGATTGAATCTGCCTGAAGAACTGAGTGCTGTGCACAACGTCTTCCACGTGTCTAATCTGAAGAAGTGTCTGTCAGATGAAACACTCATCATTCCTTTCAAGGAACTCACTATTGACGAACAGCTACACTTTACTGAGGAACCGATTGAGATCACGGATCGTGAGATCAAAACCCTCAAACGTAGCCAGATACCTCTCGTGCGAGTTCGTTGGAACTCACGCCGTGGCCCAGAGTTTACCTGGGAGCGGGAAGACCAGATGAAGCGCAAGTATCCCCAGTTATTCCCTAATGAAACTCCCAGCACTGAAGCTACAACCGAATTTCGGGACGAAATTCCAAACTAACGGGGGGATGATGTGACACCCCGTTGAAACGTTCTCACTTACACTAGCTTGTCAGTGGCTGGCTTAACTTTCGGGATGAAAGTTCTTAAAACTTGGGGATAATGTGATACTTCGGGTTTTCCCGAGCAACCTCATTGTTTAGCTTTATGTGTACATATACTATTAAATGAAGATTTGCGAATTATCTTGGAGTATTATGTGATGCTTGTATTAAACCATGTGTATGTAATATATATATATATATATATATATAAGTGAACCGAGACCATGAACCCGACTCGAGACCACTCGGTCTCGAGTGAACGACTGGGCCGGTTGGGCCGCACACCTCTAAAAAGCCCACCCGAACCCATTAGGGTGTACCGACCCTAGATCGAGTAAAAAACCCATGCCCAAGCCCACCTTCTCTCATTTTGACATCCCCATCATTCACACACTCTCCTACATTCCTTCAAATCACTAAAACCCTAAAGCTCCACCAACACTCTCCTCCTTCTTCTTGGAACAACCGTCGGCCAAGGAAAGGTGCTCTCGGATCTCGGTGAATCCCCACACACCTCCACGCTTTGGAACCGGTTAGTGATTAAATGTGTGTTGGAAATCTATGTGTGCTCAATGAATAAGATGCATGGTTAGTTTAGAGGTCTTGTTGTATGATTCTTGTATGTTTTGTGAGTTTGCAATATGATGATTAATGTGTGTGAGCAATTGTATGGAAATGTCTTGTTAAGGTGTTTTGAAGGATAAATGACTAATAGCCTAGGATGATCTTGTTATCCGATTCATGTTAGATATTTTAGGACAAATGTGTGTTTGATAGATGATGCAAGATTTGCTTGACCTTTGATCATGACATTTCATGCTTGAATGATCTCATGAAGAACATTATGAATATGTATTAAATATGGTATGGACATATGATGAACAATGTTGAATGTGAGATAAACATTTGAATTTGTGATGTTTGATCTGATTTAATTAGGATTTAGACAAGAAAACATGTTTATGAAATCCTATTGGTTGGTACATAGTTTCATGAAAACACAATTCTATTGGATAGTACTATTAGACAAGTTCTAGAAGGTTTTCAGTCATCAGGTGTGCGAGTCGAGACCCCCTGTCTCGACTCGAGACCAGCAAACTACAACTCGAGACCGCATGGTTGCGACTCGAGACCATACGTGACGACTCGAGACCAGACAAAGCAGACATCAGGGACTTGAAATCAGCAAGGTCTCGACTCGAGATCTCATGATCTCGACTCGAGACTGGACTCGAGACCTCCGAGGTCGCGACTCATGTCGGCATTACCCGAGATCTCATGGTTGCGACTCGAGACCGCACATTCTCGAGTCGAGACCACCTTTTCTCGACTAGGCTGATTGGCTCCGTTATTGGGCCAACAATATGTGGACCGTGCATATTGTTTTGGTTGGACTCTGTGACCCTGTTAATTGTTAGTATGTTCGGCTAGGCCCGATAACACTTATGATTTGCATGATAGGTATTGACGGTTACTGTTTAACTGCTTACGTATTAGATCAGGCTCGATAACTTGCTGGATATTTATATGTCATGCATGCAATGTGTTAGCTATGTGTAGAATATATGTGATCTTCCTGCACCCAAACCTGACCTATACTGGTAACCATGTTAGGACGTGGTGACCAACGTACTTGACCAAGTAAACTGTCTACCGAGCAACCCAAGGTGAGTTCACAACTATTAAAGCATGCGTTCCCGGTGGTTTGGGAAACGGAAACTTAATCAACGCTATCCCCGCGTAAGGGATACAAACTTACTTTTCTTCCCTTGTTACTGGGAACAAACTTACTTACCTCCCTTGTTACTGGGAACTTTTGGTTAATTATTGTTTATACGGAATGCAACAAGCAACACTAAACGAAACTCTATCACTTAAGTCCCTACCATTTAATACCGATTAGTCGCCGGGGCCTGGCGAACGGGTTATTAGTTAATAGCGCTATTTAGGTGTAACCAGCCTCACACCGACCCTTGTTACTGGGAACGGGAGTGAACTAATGAACTCTGGCAAACCGTCAATGATGATAGAACATTAACAACGGGGCACTACGGAAACGTACGGTTAAGTAAGTATTCGGTATTGGAAAAACAGTTTAGTCGCTTACTTATGGGGTAGCTCCCCATCGCATGTATAAACAGGTAAATTAACTGGTGAAACAAGTTTTTGGTAATTAAAACTGGACAACTCGTGGACTCGCCAACATTTTTGTTGATACCCTACTGCATGCTTTGCAGGTACCCAGTGACTCAGGAGCTTGCAGCTTGGGAATGTGTAGTGGTCGTCTAGCCCATGTGTTGGGTTCTAAATAATCCTGAACTATGAACTTTGTTTTGAAACTGTTTGGTTTATGCTTCCGCTGCTTACTTAAACTATTATTCGAACTTAAACCTTTAAAACTATAAACTATGATGTTTACTAACTATTGTGGTTGGTGAATATTTTTACTATTAACCAATGCTCAGTATAATTGGTGGCTGGATCCTGGTCAGTCACGCCTCCAAGCGGCGGTACTCCGCATGTGGATTTTGGGGGTGTGACATGTTTGACCTTCTATACTCCATTCGTATAGAGAGGATCCATCATATTTTGCTTGAACTAAAGTATGTCGTTTGTCGGTTAGATTAGCTATCTGCCCTAAAGATTATTGAAAATGGGCAGCCGAACCACGACGATATGGGGGTGTTCCCTCAGTATAAACTCTACTTTAAAAATTTAAAGATTAATAACTATAATGAATCAGTTATCAAATGTCACAACCCGATATTTCCACGTATTACCGGTGGGCCCGGTGGGGAGTATCGTGACGTAGTTGATATCATCATAGACAATTTATCACAGTTTATATACACAGCGGAAGTCGAAAGATAAAAATCATTACAAACCGAATAAAAAGTAATATCAAGTGTACTACAAAACGGTTGTAAGGATCCACAGGCGGATCAAAGTTCGAAAGATCATTGTTCAACAGATTTAATAACATCTAAGCTTGCAAGACTCTTTATAGATGCTAGGAGTAGCCAGCCTATTCCGTTTAGTACCTGCACTTAGCCTTTTGGGAAAATACGTCAGTTTACACTGGTAAATACAATTAACCGACTCATTTTGAAAATATTTAAGAAAATTGATTTGAATGCACAAGGCACAAAATATCTTTTATAGCTTGGGACAATTATTTAAAAATAATCTTGTATACAGATTTAAATGTTTGCCGTCTGTCAGGGCCGGTTCGAAGAGCCGGACGAGATTAACTGACACACCACAGGTATAATACCCACAAGAAATTTTCCTTATTGTGGGGTACCTTTTATACATACGCAACTGTCGGGTGTATGCCTACACCCCGTGCTTAAGTCGTGGCCATTTCAATGAACAAGCTGAGGATATCCAGGACATGGTCATTAACCCCCCAAAAGCCATATACCAAACAAAACAGATTAAAACGAGTTATGCAATTGTATTAATCACAATCCGATTTAAACAATTACATACCCGACCAAGCGGTATTATTATAATACCGTATCCCAAGCTCGTTTAATGGAAAATAAGTTAAAAGTATTTACCTGAGCAAATTATTCAATTTATCCCAGCCGTATACAATTGGAAAATGCAGATATCTTTTACTGGGCTCCTAAATCTGGAACGAATGTTTTAATAATCTATTAGATTCCTAACGGGTCTTAATTAAGCCTAAACTTAGACCGGTTAGTTTTAAAGAAAGATATACGGTTTAAACGCACGATTAAGCGAAGACCGGATTAGAATGTGATTTAGACCCGACAAGTTTGAAGACTTATGTAATATGGGTAAACTAAACACATTCTGGAATTTGAGATAAAAATGATAAGGTTTGACCCGTTTCGGTTAATTTATGCAAACTAGTTACATAAACCGTACCGAACGCGATAAATGCATAACGGGTAACCAAATGAGTCATGAACAAGTTTTCCTAAGTTAATATGCCTTAAATATGTTGTGATATCAGTAGGATACTTTCCATTATGCCCAAAATGGATTTAAACTCAAATTATGCCCCGTAGGGGTATTTTGGTAATTTCAAGGCTTATAAAAGAGTTTAATTATTAATCTGAGTTTCAGGTCTGATATAATCAGTAAAAACATTTATTTTTATAAGTCATAACAGTAGGGTATTGCATATATGTGAAATTTATCTTTTATAACCAAACTATGCACCGTATGGGCATTTTGGTAATTTCACATAAACTTTAAAGGTCAAAATTAGAATTCTGAGTTCAAAACTTTTGCTTACTGTTTAATTATAAAAATTTACTTAAAACATCAGTAGGTTTCATATGCCAAAAATGGTTTTAACTCATACTATGCGCTTAAAACGCGTAAAAGTCGGTTTTAAGAGATTTTTGGGTTTAAATAGGAAATCTGAGTTTTTGATCAGTTTATAAAGTTCAAAATGTTTTATTTATTATATAAAATTAGTAGCAAAAAGTTTGGTGTCAAAATATTCTGTAAAACTCATTTTATTCAAGAAAAGGGTATAACTGACATTTACAGAATTATAGCAAGAACCCTATGTTATGCCCAGCTTAAAAATAAATAAAAATCTTCAAAAATCCCAAAATATTATATTACATCAGTGGATAAAAGGTTTGGTGTCAAAATTTGGGTTTAGATAGGCTTTATGCTAATTACGCCATTTAATTAATGAAAAGCTTTCTAATTATTCTATTGAGCATAACTCCTAATCTTGACCTCAAACTGATGTCAAATTTTTAGGACAAGTTTATAAATCAGTAATAAAGGTTTTTGTTCTCTCACATTTTCAAAAATATCGTTTTAAAGTAAAAAGGGCATAATGGTCAACATTTAGGCATATAACGGAAACATGCAAATGAATCGGATAACTAAGGAACCAAGTTGTATAACCTCAGAGGGTTACACTAACCTATAACCTGGTCCTAAAAGAGCTCTAAGGCATTTCTAAAATATGCTATATTGGGTCAGAACTGAAAGTCAAAGCAAAAGCCTACTTTTGCGACTTTCGGTTCCGAACCGAGCTTAAACTGAAAATTGTCGGGTTGAACATGCTTAGACATGTTCTTACATTAATTACCAAGTTATACAAGTGATAAAATAGGTTCCATGGCTTCTACATTGTTAATTATGTGTTTATTCAAAAATTAGCTTTCTGTTGACTTTTTATAATTAAGTTTGACCCGACAATTGACCTAGTTAGAGTGGGATCAGAGGGTGCCCTTTTAAGGGTTTATTACCCACATAGTTACCAACTCAAAGCTACTTTCAATTCGAGAATTGATTGGACCATTAGTGATTAATCACTAAGTCAAACCTTAATTACGACGGGTTTGACTTTAGGCCATTAAACTAATAAAACTGAATTAAGAAAGGTCAAGGAAGCTTACAAAGGTCCTAAGCACGATTTTGGAACTTAAGGAAACTTGTTTGATTACCAGAGAGCTCCAGAGAAGAGTCTTGGATGATTTTGAAATGAATAAGTGAAGTGTTGCAACTTGTGTTCCTTATATAGGGACTTTAATCTCATAAGATGATGCCAACAAGGTCTATGGGTGATTCCTGATCATCCCCAAGTGTCCCTATGCATGAAAAACCATCAAACAAGCCCCTAGAATCGAATACAAGGCTTCTAAGTCGGTTTAACCTGCTGAACTTGCAGGTGTGCAAGAAATCTGCCCAGCTCAGGCCATCGCGTCGCATGACAGCAGAAGGGGATGTTGGTGGCGCAGGGCCACCATGTGGCTGATCAGGTCAGCAAGTTTCAAATAATTACATTTCACCCCCTGGACCTTCCAAAACGTAATTTCTTCCATTTTAAGCACTTTTAACCCATATAAATTATATTTCTATGATCCATGAGATATAACCAAACATTGTTAGGTCCGGTTTCATTAAACGATAACCAAAAACACAAGTTTTGCCTCGTTGACGCTTTTAACCCCTTAATTACAAAAGTTAGCGTATCTTTCGCATATGATATCGAAACCTTGTGAAATTTTTATCACTTATTCTTGGGAGTATAATTAATCGTTACAAGGCTCTGGGTTCGCTAAAAGGTCAATCAGAGGTATAACTTAAACATGTTGACACATTTAACCCTCGCGTCTTGTAAACTTTCACTTTCTTCCACAAACGGTTTCATATGCTTCATGATTCATTCGTTTAAGGGTATAAACATCTTGTAGAGTCGTTGAAAGGCAAAATTTTCATATGTTAACACTTTGGATCCTCTTACACCCATACTTTCTTCGTTTGACAACTTTAGTCCCTCGTAATCAATCTGTTAAACGTTTAAAGTCCATGACACGTGTCGCCATAATATTGGACACGATTTTACGAGGTGTTACATCCTCACCCCCTTAAAAGAAATCTCGACCTCGAGATTTACTGAAATAAATGAGGGTACTTTTCTTTCATTGTGGACTCTACCTCCCACGTGTACTCGGGACCTCTACGGGCATCCCATTTAACCTTTACAATCGGTACCTGCTTCCTTCGAAGCTTCTTAAGTTCTTCAACAAATTTCAGGCTCTCATCTATGTACACATCCGAATGGGGTATGAATAGTGATTCATCAGCTAGACATTTCTTCAGATTGCAGATGTGGAACACATTATGAATTCCACTGAGCTCTTCAGGCAGGTTTAACTTATAAGCCACTGTTCCGACACATTCGATGATCTCGAATGGTCCTATGTATCGCGGACTTAACTTGACTTTCTTTCCAAAACGCATTACCCCTTTCCAAGGTGATACTTTCAGTAACACTTTGTCACCAACCTCAAACTTTAGAGGTTTATGCCTTTTATCTGCGTAGCTTTTCTGCCGATCCCTGGAAGCTTTGAGACGATCTCATATCTGAACAATCTTATCTGTCATCTCCAGGACTATATCAGGTCCTGTTAGTTGGACATCTCCAACTTCTGCCTAACAAACGGGCATTCTACATTTTCTTCCATACATAGCTTCAAAAGGTGCAGCTTATATACTGGAATGATAGCTATTATTGTATGAAGATTCTATCAAAGGAAGATGATCATCCCAACTTCCACCTGGATCAATAACACAAGCTCGTAGCATATCTTCGAGTGTTTGAATAGTACGCTCGTTCTGACCATCCGTCTGAGGATGATATGCAGTGCTGAAATTTAATCGAGTGCCCAGGGATTGCTGGAAGCTTTTCCAGAAATGCGATGTATACCTCGTATCCCTATCAGAGATGATAGATACTGGCACTCTGTGTAGAGCTACAATCTCGTCCACGTACAGCTGAGCTAACTTATCTGAGCTGTGTGTTTCCTTAATAGGTAGGAAGTGGGCTGACTTAGTCAATATATCCACTATAACCCAAATAGTGTCATTTCCCCGCTTTATCTTTGGTAACTTAGTAATGAAATCCATAGTTACAATTTCCCACTTCCAGGTGGGAAGTTCAGGTTGTTGTAGCAAACCTGACGGCTTCTGGTGTTCGGCTTTAACCTGAGCACATGTCAGACATTTGGCCACATAGGTGGCTATAGACTTCTTCAAACCTATCCACCAATAATTTGCCTTCAAATCCTGGTACATCTTATCACTTTCAGAATGAACATAATACTTAGAACTGTGGGCTTCTTGAAGGATAACATCCCGAAGTCCTCCATAGATCGGAACCCATATTCGTCCATTCAATCTTAGGATTCCATCCTTGCCATATGATAACTGTTCAGCAGTTACTCCCAACTTCTCATTCGGGTAGTTGGCTTCTAATACAGCTTCTTTCTGAGCGGCTAGCACTCTTTCATTCAAGCTGTTCTTCAATTCAATGCTCTTGGTATTGATTCTAATGGGCTTAACCCTTTCTTTCCTACTTAAGGCATCGGCGACCACATCGCCTTGCCTGGATGGTATCGGATTTCACAATCATAGTCATTTAAAGTCTCCATCCATCGACGCTGTCTCATGTTTAAGTCCTCCTGGTTAAACAGATGTTGAAGGCTCTTGTGATCAGAATAGATCACACACTTAGTACCATATAAGTAATACATCCAAAGCTTTAGTGCACATACAACGGCACCCAACTCTAAATCGTGGGTGGTGTAATTCTTCTCGTGCACTTTTAATTGTCGAGAAGCATAGGCAATCACTTTGCCCTTCTGCATTAGCACACATCCCATGCCAGTGTGTTATGCGTCGCAGTATACTACAAATTCCTCTATTCCATCAGGCAATGTCAACACAAGTGCATTGCTCTACTTCTGCTTGAGAATGTCAAAGGATTCTTGCTGCTTAGGACCCCAGTCAAACTTGATATTCTTATGGGTTAGTGAAGTTAGGGGTGCTGCAATCCTTGAGAAATTTTCAATAAAACGCCTATAATATCCTGCTAAACCCAAGAAACTACGAATCTCTGTGGGTGTCTTCGGCTCTTTCCAATCCATGATAGCTTCAATCTTAGCGGGATCCACCTGGATACCACGCTCACTCACAACATTTCCAAGAAACTGGACTTCACGAAGCCAAAACTCACATTTTGAAAACTTGGCGTAGAGCTTCTCATGCTGAAGGAGTTTAAGAATGCAACGAAGGTGCTTCTCATAGTCAGCTTGATTCTTTGAATAAATTAGAATGTCATCAATGAAGACGATAACAAACTTGTCCAAATAGGGTTTGCAAACGCGATTCATGAGATCCATGAATGCTGCTGGTGCATTAGTGAGTCCGAAAGGCATCACTAAGAACTCATAATGTCCATACCTTGTTCTAAACGCTGTCTTAGGTACATCTTCAGTTCTAACCTTGAGTTGATGCTACCTTGTTCTCAAATCGATTTTTTTAGAGAAGCTTACCCTTTGGAGTTGGTCGAATAAGTTGTCGATCCTTATTTGATACTGGTTTCTCATGAAACCATAAATTTTCATTAATCTGCCTATCATTATGTGATAACGCGTCTCGACTTATCGGCGGAACATATACTTAAATCACTAGTGTGGGTCACATTGCAAGCTCCACTAAGCTCCTTAAATAGGTTTTAGCTTATAAGCTATTGACCTTTGATGTATTCGATTTCCTCGAATGATCCTATATATCCAGAGCTTAACTAGCCCGTTGTATAAAAATTTCAGCACACCCTTCTTAGGGCGATACTTTCAATTGAACCTTATTCCTTATTAAGGACTTAAGAGGGTTGCGACTTTCATCAATCTGAAATTTTTCCATCGATTACTGGCAACTTTCAGACGATTATGGATTTGTATGATCTCATTCGTTGTTTTGCAAGGAAACTTTCAGATCCTGATAATTGTACTTACCAATCTTCTGTCTAACAACAGATGTTTAACTTTCCATTTATACAAGGTCTCCAAAGGAGCAACCTTGATACTTACATACTAACTATTAGTTACAGGAGAGCTTATTTAAGGTGGAGTAATCTTTCCAACTACAGCTTAAAACCAATCTTAAGGAATAACCAATCCTTACAGTTAGTCGAACAACTCGACGATCCTTGGCAACTGATGGTGATTTTTAATTGTTGCCTAAATAGGGTTGCGGTAATCAATGCACAAGCAAAATGAACTGTCTTTCTTAATTAATAATACTGGAACTTTCATAATATTGAGTTACGCTTTATGAACCTCTATCTTAAAACTCACTTAATCAGGGTTTCGATTCTTCCAATGATGGTACTAGCCGTCCTGGAGATTTCATAATAATGCAGCCTTATGCGGGATGTAAATCTTAACTCTACTTGTCTTTCAGGAGGTATACAATGTAGTCTTTGGAGAAGATAATCAAGACAAGAGAAGGTTACAGAGATTTTCCAAATCTCAGGCTCTAGTTCATCTATCATTGCCTGTGTCAGGTAAGTGACACCTTTACGTTACGAGTCCACGGATTCCTTAATCAGAGACACTTACTGGGACAATTACATTTTGGATATCTTCTTTGAATACCATTAGCTGACTCTAGTACCATATGACCATTGGAATATCTTTGTGGTCCCATGCATTAAACCTCCATACTGATCAGGCATGGACGCAATCTATGGGACACACTGGGATATGCCAATCCTCATATGGCGCTTTTATCAAATATCGTTGGCACTCGTAGTTGATAGAAATCAATGAGATAGTAATTAAAATAACATATGTTGTCGTATTCTATTTGAAGAAAGAGTACTCTTAGATTTTTCGGAAGGATCATCGTCGAGAATAATAGGGACGGTCTCCATGGTTTCATTGGTAGGTCCTACCTTACTTAGTATCTAGAGTTCTTACGAGTATCATCAAAAGTTTGCTAAGCTTATGGTCTATGTAAGACTGATTATTGCATGTATTAAAAACAGGACACTTAGCAGAATTTATCATTGATATATGATAAGGAATGTACCTGATAATATTATTAATATGTACTGCCTCTGGTATTCATCAGGTAGTTCGGGCATTTCCCTTCTTAGCCTCTTCAGGCTACTTGGTTTTATTTGGGCAATTAGTTTTGATGTGCCCTATTTCATTGCAACCATAGCAGGTTACGTCCCTTATGTCTTGGCACTCCAAAGTTTTGTGCCCTTCCTTATTACAAATTCCACAAGGCTTAGCTTGTGAATCTAAAGTGGCTTTCCCTTTAGTCGCCTTCTTTGGGCAACGAGTCTTTATATGTCCTTTCTCGCCACAACCATAGCATGTGGCGTCTTTCAAGTCCTTGCATTCATGAGTCTTGTGATCTGTCTTCTTACAGATGCCACATCCCCTGATCTGCTTATGGAAACAATTTCCGAAGTGCTGCTTCCCGCAGGTTTTATATTTGGGTTTTGCCTCATTTGGCTTGGACTGGTTATAGTTTGAACCGGTCTTACCCTTTTTGTAACCCTTATTTGGGGTATTATCGCACTTTCGCTTATGATCCTTTATTACTCGGTTCACGGCTTTATTTACGGTTGTATCTAACATAGCCTGTAACTCAGTGCTCGTTAAGTTCAATCTTGCGTTATTGTTCTGATCAACTGGATGATTATGAGCTTCACATGAGTCAGCCATGGTGAAGCTTTGAAGGCTACAAACCAAGTAATAATAATTTGTTTAATTATATAGTGAATCGTCGAATTTGATAATTAAATAGCCATGGTGTAAATAAACCATATAGGCCAATAGATAGTATAAAATTTATTTGATTATGTTTTGCCTAGGTTTTTAAATAAACCATCTTTGGCGTTTAAACGGAAATCTAATCCTTCATTTTTATTAGACAGGGGACATAAGTCACAACTGTCAATGTCGTACAGGCATTTTGTATAGCGTAAAGGCTTGCCTTAAAGGACTTTTAGATGGCACAAAGGCCTTGTCACAAGGACAATTTAAAACATAATCAATGATCCTTTGGATCGGAAAAATTTCATAGTTCATTGCCTTTTGACAAGAAGTTATGAAATAAAACTATCTTTGTCATGAATACATCTTTGCCCATAGGCATACATCTTAAATGGATCTTTTGATGTATACATCTTGTTCGACATTTATTAGCCATGATTCATATTGATCATTTAGGCTAAATAAGGGGTTTGGAAATTCCCAATATAAAGATGACAAGTGTGATTTTATCGCATCACTGTTGTCAGGAGTGTTAACATGTTTTCAGATGTTAACAAGGATCTGAATCTCTTTTAAACAGGTTTTACCATCATAGCCAGGTCTTTAATGACATTCAAGCTAGGTTATACCCTTTAAGATTCTTTTTAATATATATACTGGCAGATCAATTTCAAAAAGGAATGATATTTTGATTTATTTCATATATTATATTCATATATGATGACGGGGGTAGCCCAAGATTAAATAAAATGACTAAATACGTAAATGCTCAAAGGGTTAAATGGTTCAAGGGTTAAAAAGCTGTGAAGAGGGAAAAAGCAATACGGAAACAGTAGCCAGTCACATCCAGGGATTGCTTCACCAACCCACAGCCGCAAAAGCAGCGCAGGTCTGCAGAAGCACACGCTATTATCCAGGGGTCAAAAGGCTTTAACCCCCGAAAGGGTAAGCCCCTCGCTGCAAGCAAGGACACTAGTCAAATGAATGCCTCTTTGGGAGATGTCTTCTCCTATATAATCGACACTTCATTAACTGAGTTGGGACATTCTCGGCCAGGCCTGTTTCCTTAAACTCTGGTCATTCACATTGAGTATTTGCTTTATGCAAGTCACTCACTTTCACATCCAACACACACATTCCGTTTGCTCCCACATTCGAATCTGAGTATACATCAGAGAAGGATCTTCAGCAAACAACAACAATAAACTAGTGAACCTCCTTCCACGTCTTGCAAACGTGGGGGGACCCCACGACCTGCGTTAGGCAAAGTTAAACCCTTCAACCCTTTTGCCTAACCAGCATAGCTACCATCCGTGGTCTCTTATTTGTTGCATCAACAAGTTGGCGCCCACCGTGGGGCTACGCCGCTATTTCTCCTCAAAAAGACCTAGTAGTGTAGCTCTCCTCACTTAAAATCATCATGTCTGAAAGTGGATTCCCGGGTGAAGTAAATCAGATTCCAAACACCTCTACCCCGGGTAGTAGCCAAGCTCATGTGGCTATACCAACTTCTCTCTCAACTCCGGGGAGCACACGCGAGTTCCTCACTTTCAACACACCAACTCCGTCCAGATCCGGAGTTCCTTCCCCTAATGTCGGTATCTCTAACACCCCGGCACGTGTTGAACTTACCCCCGAGGGGGTTGCCAACAATTTCCTGGAATTGAGGTCTCTCCTCAACCAGCATGTGAATAGAGAAAGAGAAAAGGGGGTGAGAATCCGCCTAGATTACGACGAGCCAGAACCAACGTTGTCTCCTGGACCACCTCCCCTTCCTTTTACGACTAGAAATGAGGCCGGTCCCAGTAATCCTTCGAACTCTCACCCATATCTGTCCACAATGACACATCCTACAGTGCATCCTATCTTCTCTTCCCAACCGATTACTAGTGGTGCACCTTTGGGACATGAGCTAACCCTTGACCAGCTCCTACACTCCCCAGTAACAAGCTTTCCAGCATCTGCAACAACCACGTGGGAGCAAGCTCTGTCCGTGCTCCCTTTGGCACGAAGTGCTGTTATGAACACTCCCCTTGGAATAAACTGCTCAGTTGCCCCAGGAAGCCTTCAAGGCTTCAAACTCATGCCCAACATGATGACCCAGATGATGGCCAACTTCCCGTGGCAACACTTTATTAATCAGGTGCTAGCCACTCAGGGAAATAACGGCAATGGCAGCAATGTGGATGCAAGGGCTGAAGAAGACTTGACTAAACCATATAAGCCAAGTAACCTTTCATGCTTTTCAAAGAAAATAGCCGATTATGATTTCCAAGCAAAGATCAAGATGCCATCTCACATCAGGACGTATGATGGGACTGAAGATCCTGAGGACCATCTTCAGATCTTCACTGGTGCAGCAAGGATAGAAAAATGGTCAAACGCTGAATGTTGCCTAATGTTCATGCAAACTCTTGTTGGATCCGCCAGAATCTGGTTCAACGATTTACCTGCTCAAAGCGTTCGAAGCTTTGACGACCTTAGCAAGGGTTTTCTGGCCAATTTCTCCCAACAAAGGCGATATGTTAAAGACTCAACAGTGATCTTCCAGATAAAACAGCGTGATGACGAAAGTCTTCGTGCGTTCATTGAACGATACAAGAAGGAAGGCCTGACTTATGTAGGGGCAGATGAGAAAATGAGAGTGGCTGGTTTCATGAATGCCATCACCTCTAAATATCTCACAAGAGATTTCAACAAGTCCTTGCCTAAGACCTTGGAAGAAGCTCTCGAAAGGGCTGAGGCCCACATCCGGGGAGAGGAGGCGGTAGACATTAAAGAACAAAGAAAAAGGGGATCCAGCTGGCGAAGCAATAGTCCAGCTAGAAAAAGGGGAAACTTCAACTCCTATGACAGGCGGTCAAAGGGTTCAGACCCTCGAAGGTCTGAAGGCCGGAACCCTTCAAGCAGGGAGAAAGGCATAAGTTTCACTCCCCTCATAAAGACCCCTCAAGAAATCCTTGCAACGGAAGAAGTTAAGCAAAACTTTCGGCCTCCTAGGCCTCTCCCCAAAAGCAGAAAAAATGAGAACTCCACACAATACTGTGAGTTTCATGAAGAAAAGGGCCACCACACCAATGATTGCTTCCAACTCAAGAAAAGGATTGAAGAAGCTGTTAAGTCCGGAGAACTCGCTCATTTGGTAAAGGGGGTCTGGGACAAAATGGCTGAAGGAAAAGGTAAGGAAGTCAATATGGTGGATTTTGACGGAAGGGTTCCTCATAAAAGGCAGCGGTTGGAAGCTTGGGAGCTTCAGTGTGTCTGTTTCCCCCCAACGGAGAAAGACCCTCTCTCTAGCCCTCTTGTGGTAGAAGCTGCCGTGGGAACATTGCAGACGTGTAGGGCGTACATTGACACTGGGGCAGCCACTGAAATCATGTTCGAGAAATTCTTCAACCGTTTGAGTAATGAAGAACGTTCAAGGCTTCAACCCTCTGGAACCTCTATAAAAGGTATCGCCGATATACCCCTCAAGCCTTTAGGGCAACTAACACTTAATGTTTGTTTCAGCGAAGGTTTGAAAGAAAGAGTCCAACCACTCACCTTTGTGGTTATCAACATCCCCTCAAGCTATGACGTGATCATTGGAAGACCAGGACAGTGTGCATTCTACATGGCCGTGTCTGTTGGCCATGGCACAGTTAAATTCCCTACCGAGAGGGGCATAGCAACCCTTCAACCCTCTCAAGAAGCTTACATGGTTGAGGGTGAAAGCTCAAACAGTGAAGAAGACAGGCAAAGGTTGGTCATAAACCCTAAGTACCCTGAATAAAGAATAAGGGTCAATCCAAGCCTTTCACAAGAGACCCTTTCATATCTCGAAAAACTACTAACACATTACAGCGATGTCTTCGCTTGGTGTCCAGAAGATATGACAGGGGTCCCTCGGGACATTGCCGAGCACGAGCTAAGAATACCACCGGATGTAAAGCCTGTTGTCCAAAAGAAAAGAAGCCTGGCACCCGAGAGGAGTCTAGCGGCCTGCCAAGAAGTTGAAAAGCTTGTATCAGCCGGCATTCTCTGAGAAGTCAAGTACCAATCATGGGTTGCAAACCCGGTTATGGTCAAGAAACCTGACAACTCTTGGAGGATGTGCATAGATTTTAAGGATCTTAACAAGGCTTGTCCTAAGGATTGCTATCCACTACCGGAAATCGATCTCAAGGTTGACTCCCTCACCGGTTACTCGTTCAAATGCTTTCTCGACGCATACAAAGGTTACCACCAAATCCTCATGAAGGAAGAGGATGAGGAGAAAACAGCCTTTCACACGGACAAAGGGATCTTTTGTTATCAAAAGATGCCTTTTGGCCTCAAAAATGCCGGTGCTACCTACCAACGACTCGTTGACAAAGCCTTTGCAAGCCAAATTGGTAAAAACATGGAGGCATATGTCTCAAAAGCAAGATGGAGTATCAAATGCTCGACGACATTCAAGAAACCTTCAAAAATATCAGAAAGGTTAACATGAAGCTTAATCTGGAAAAATGCTCATTCGGATTCGAAGAAGGAAAGTTCTTGGGTCACATTGTTGGGAAACAAAGCATCAAAGCCAACCCAAACAAAGTGAAAGCCGTCCTTGAAACCAAACCACCAAAAACCAGGAAAGAAGTTGAAAGTCTAAACGGCAAGCTTGCAGCCTTGAAGCGTTTTACCTCCAAGCTGGCTGAGAGGTCTCTACCCTTCTACCAAACGCTCAAGAATTGTTCTGATAAGAAGAACTTCAGATGGACCGACGAGGCTGAGGAAGCCTTCAACCAGATGAAACACCATCTTGCTTCCCTACCAGACATCGCAGCTCCTAAAACGGGGGAACCAATTTCAGTCTATCTATCAATTGCTGAAGAGGCCATAAGTGCAGTCCTCATCATCGAACGGGAAAAAGCCCAGGTACCCGTCTATTTCTTCAGTAAAACTCTAAAATTGGCTGAAACCAAATACCCCCCTCTTGAAAAGCTTGCCTTAGCCCTGGTTCAAACAGCTAGAAGGCTTCGAAGGTATTTCCAAGCACATCCTATACAAGTGGTCACTGACCAACCTATTAAGAATGTGCTTGAAAAACCAGAAAATTCGGGAAGGCTGGCAAAATGGGCAGTGGAACTAGGTGAACATAACATCACCTACGTCCCACGAAAAGCTATCAAAGCCCAAGTCTTGGCCGATTTCATCGTGGAAATCCCGAACCAAGCAATCACTGAAGTAAACACTACCACCACTGAACCTTCCAACCCTGAAGCCTGGAAGCTTTTTACCGATGGGGCTTCAAGTGTTGAAGGGTCAGGGGCAGGGCTAGTTTTGATCAACCCAGAAGGGTTGGAATTCACGTATGCTCTCCGTTTTGATTTTCAGACCACCAATAACAAGGCTGAATACGAGGCACTAATAGCTCGCCTAAGGCTAGCTAAAGAAATGAAGGTTGAAAAGCTTGAAGTGTTCACAGATTCGTTGCTGGTCTCAAGCCAAGTGAATGATAGCTACACAGCTAAAGAACCCAACATGAAAAAATACAGAGAAAAATCCAAGGAACTGATGAGCACCTTCCAAGCATGCAACATCAAACAGATCCCCAGATCTCAAAACAAAAAGGCTGATGCCCTAAGTAAGCTTGCATCTCTCACTTTCGCCCACCTTACCAAGAAGGTGCTAGTAGAAGTGTTGAAAGCTCCCTCAATCGATGAATTGGAAGTTCAAGATGTAGTTACCGAAGAAGATCCAAACTGGATTACTCCCATCAGAAAGTTCCTTAAAAATGGTGAATTGCCCAATGATCAAGTAGAAGCTAAAAGGGTTGAGATCAAGGCAAGGCAATACGTACTACAAGGAGAAACCCTTTACGAAAAGGGTTACCTTGCTCCCTTGCTAAGATGTGTCGGTCCCAAGCAAAGTAAGTATTTGATCAAAGAAATTCATGAAGGTGTATGTGGAGCTCACTTTGGAGCTAGGTCGGTGGTTTCAAAGCTCATGAACCTTGGATATTTCTGGCCCTCAATGCATCGCGATACAACTGAAGAATTGAAGAAATGTGATGCTTGCCAGATTCATGCACCAATCCCAAAAAGTCCCAAGCATGACTTAGTCCCGATAACCTCGGCATGGCCATTCCACAAATGGGGAATGGACATTGTTGGTCCATTTCTGTTAGTACATTTATGTCTATCGCCTCCATCATCTCAAACCGTAGCAGAAACTGTTAAATTCTAGGCTTTATGTTGTATCCAGTTAGTAAAAGGCAAGGTGGCATTATTGTAAATAAGGGGAACTCTCCTTATAAGCCTTGGCCTATAAATAGAAGCCTTAGGGTTTCATTTAGGAACTTTTGCCATTTGTGACTTTGGAGCTTAGAGGTTAGAGAGAGAAAGTAGAGAGAGAAAGGCAAAAGGTGATTCAAGGTGCTTGTATCTTTCAGATCTTTTATAGAATCACAGATTGATTACGTTTTGTGTGTTTCGGTCTTGCTCGTACACGGATTCCGCACGTCGTACGAGTCGGTTCGCAATCGTTCGGAGTCAAACCAGTCCTAACAAGTGGTATCAGAGCGGGAGATCGATTGCTCAGATCATTCACACGATTTCGCACAGGATTTCATCAGATTCAGATCTCAATTCGCATCAGATTCGATAAAGTTCTTCATTTTTCATCTCTGTCACGTTTTCAACAGATAATCGACAAATTAAACAAGATTTTACGGTTAAAATCGGCTGATTTTTTGATATGATGTGCGAAAACAACTAATCAATAAGCCTATAAAATTTCAGACTTTAATTCAAAGTAGTTTGAGAGAAATCTTAATTTTTGTGGTTCGAAAAAAGTTAAAAATTGGTGGTGTTGTTCTTGATGTCACACGCACGGACGACTTCTACGTGCGGATAAGTCATACGCACGGATAACTAATCCGCGTTGAGTGATTGTTGACCTATCCGTACGCATAAGTCACACGCACGGATAAACAATCCGCTTTGACCTTCGTTGACCTATACACATGGACACTTGTACGCACGGATAGTAATCCGCGACTCTATATCCTATCCAACTTTAGTCAACTCTATTATTTTGTCAGTCAAAGCGGTGAACATGTAACTTCATTAATTGTTTTGCATGTGATCTTCATTTCATCAGATAGTTCTCATAATTGACGGTCACGTGATCTGGTCATTGCTTGTCTTGATAAGTATTTGTCACATGTGATGTTTAATTGAAATTGTTGAATAGAAGGTCAAACGGTCAACAGTTTTGTCGTCTAGAAGAGAGAAGCGGATCATTAACTCACACGGATAATTAATCCGTGTTGACCTTAGTTGACTTGTCACCCGTACGGATAGCACCCACCCGTACGCATAGCAGCCACCCGTACGCATAGCACCCACCCGTACGCATAGCACCCACACGTACGCATAGCACCTACCCGTGCGGATAGCATCATTTCCCACCCGCACGGATTACTTTCAGCCATCCGTGTTGACTTGTTGACTTGCCATACGCACGGACAACTTGTCCGCGCGGATAACATCACCACCCGTGCGGATAACATCATCTGGATCCCCATCCGCACGGATAACAATCCGTGTTGACTTTTGTTGACCAGTTACCCGGACAGATAACGTGTCCGCACGGATAACATATTCAATCCGTATCATTACACCTCACTAGTCCGACCCACAATTAGTCAACATTTTCAGCTTGTGAGTCAATATATTCGGTCAACATGTGCATGTGAACATTAAAGTGATTATCAGCACCGATTACATGTGAATTTAGTCATTGATTACAAATATCATTTCTTTGCATGTGTAATTGATAAGTTGTCGGCCACTTAATTGATTGTTGTAATCAGATTCACACGTGAAGGTGATTCAAGGTTGCAAGTGAGTGTGTCGTTCATTAATTGAGGTCAAAGAAGTCAACTTCACCCGCACGGATCACCTTAGTCTCCCGGATCACCACCCGTGCATATAACATCTCCCGGATCCCCACCCGTACGTATCACCATCCGGATCCCCATCCGGACGAATCATCATCCGGATCTCCATCCGAACGGATCTTCATCTGGACTCTATCTCACCCGAAAGAATAGCAGTTTCATCCGAACGGACAGTATTATCACGAGATTATTGTTGACTTGTGTTGACTCACTCGATCGGATACCCGTCCGATTCATTTGTTTGATATTGTTTAAACTCATTGAGTTTGTTTGTTTGTTTGTGATTCAGGTGATTAAAAGGTGCTGTTAATCGAGAAGATCACATCATGGCTGAAGAATTTATCAATACTTTCTACAATGCGTTTACCTCGGATACAGTGGAAGGTTCAAACGATACACCCAAAGCAATAACGAAAACCATCAAAGACAACATTAACAATGACAACTTTTATGGAACATATTCAAAACCTCCGAAGCTGAATAACATTGAGGATTATGTTTGGTGGAAGGAGAGGTTTGTGAATTGGACGAAGGCATATGCACATGAGAGTTGGTTTTGTTTAAAGTTTGGCTATGAGAACCCAACAAATGACAAAGGAGAAGAAATTCTGATCAAAGATTATTCAGAGGATGATCGAAAGAAATTTTCTTATAAACAGAAGATGATTGCTTTGATTCAGCAATCAGTTCGTGATGACATCTTTTCATTATTAGTTCATGATGGGTCATCTAAATCTGTATGGAAAGCTTTAAAGGTTAAAGCTAAGGGGGGTAAACAAATCCAGAAAAACAAAATAGCTTTATTGAAAAAAGAATTTGATTTGTTTGACAGTTTAAAGGGAGAGACTGTGAGGCAAATGATTGAGAGGTTTTGCCATTTAAAAATTGAACTTGAAAGGTTTAAAATTGTGAAAACTAGAGAAGAAATTGTTGATAAAGTAATTGAAGCCTTACCACGAGCCGATCAGTGGCAAACGTTTGTTTTTATCTTGAAAAATGATGAAAAATTTGATACAATTTCTGTTGATGCATTGTTAGAAAAGATTGAGAGTCATGATCTGGAGCTACAAAAGCAAAACAAGATGAGTGGTTCATCTCATCATCAGAATGTTGGTCTATACTACAAAGGCAATGTACCTTCGGAGAAAGTTGGCAGTTCACCAAAGACAACATTCAGTGGTGAAAAGATGAAAGAACCACAAACAACTTCATCAAGTTATCATTCTGGATATCATTCATCTTCAAAATCAAATTCTGATGAAACAGAGGAGATTTTGTGCAACATTGCTCTTAAATTGAAGAATTCTCCTGCAATGAGCATCAATGCAGCTAAACAACAAATGAGCTTCCTTGCATCTGTTCTGGAATCGTATGAAGGTCTAGTTGCTGGCAAGATTGGTAACTCTGAGTTAACCAAAGAAGACTATGACCAGATTGATCCGGAAGAGATGGAACTCATTGACATCCGTTGGTGTTTGACAAGCTGCATCCGCAGAGCTCAAAGATATATGGAAATTACTGGGAAGCAATCTCTCGGTGGTGCATCTACAAAACTTGGATTTGATAAGTCCAAAGTGACCTGCTTCAAATGTAAGCAAAAAGGTCATTTCAAGAGAGAGTGCACTAATTCTGCGGTTGGTGGAAATGAACATCCGTTCAATGACGATTATTACGAAAGGCAATTTACCACCGTAGCAGAGAAGAGCCAAAGATGATCGAAGATAAACCCAGAGAGAAGTCCAGAGCTTATGCTGTAATCCACGATGATGAAGGATATGATTGGAGTCAGATTCTACCAGATGAAGATCGTCCTGTAACAGCTCATGGGAGAAAAACATCAAAGGCCCAGCATCATGTTCTTGTTGCTGAAATTAGTGAAGAAAACAAAGAAGAAAATGTTGTTGCTGAGGTCAAAGAGAAAACTCGAGAAGAGATTTTGAAAGAAAAAACTCCAAGAGAAAGATTCATTGTAGGTTGCAGAATGGAGAAAATGTAGGAAGAATATGAAAATGCTGTTGCGAACAAAAGATGGGATAAACAGCAAGAATGTTTTGTCAACAAACAAGGTGAACCGGTTGTTCCCAGAAGTGACATAGTTCACGATGATGTTCTTCTAGTAATTCCTCGATCCGGCGAATATTATTCCAATGTTGCAAAAGACAAGACATATGTGAAACGGCTGGATAAAATCATCAGGGATGCTATGACGATAAAACTGAGGAAGAGGAATGAAGAAAGAATGAAGAAAAATGTTGAAGAGATGGTAAACAATCTGAAGAAAGCTGCTGAGGAGGTTAAGGCAGAAGTAGTTAAAGAAGAAGATGTGAAGATTGTTGAAGAAGTGAAAGAAGAAGTGATGGTGAATGTGGAAGTTGTGAAAGAAGCTGTTACTGAAGAACAGCAGGTTGGAGAAGATGTAAAGAAAGCAGAAAAAGAAGTGAAGGTTGAAAGATCAACAGATGATGGTGATGAAGCTGTTGATGAGAAGCAGCAGAAAGAAATTGAAGCAAACACCGAAGTGCCAATCACTGAGGTAAATTCTGATTCTGAAACTCAAATTAAAATCGATGAACAGTGCAAGAAATGCATGGAACCATGCAGTGCTTGTACTGAAAAAGACGAAAAGTTCAGAACAAGAGATCTTGAGTTTACTAAAATCGAAGAAGTTTTTAATGGAAAATACAAAGAAATGTTTGAAAATGAAAAGGTTTTAAAAGAAAATGATGAAAAACTTTCTCAAAAATGTAAAAATCTAGAAAAAGAAAATGAAGTTTTGAAAGAAAAGGTTTCAAAAATGACAGAAGAATGTGATCAAAAAGAGAATGCTTTTCAGGAAATGAAAAAGGAATATGATTCAATAAAATTGGCTTATCACATTACAAAAGAATCATATGAAAAAGTAAAAAGTGAAATGAAACTTGTTCAATCAAGATTGAAGTACTGTTCTGAAACAACTAATGAGTATAAACGAATGTATGAAATAAAGCAACAAGTTGTTAATTCTTACATTGAGGATGTTGCTAAGCTAAAGCGTCAGATTGCTGATTTAGAACAGGATAATAACAAGTTAAAAAGTTATCACGCGTCGTCATATGTGCTTGAACGTATTTTCAACATAAAACCGGAGGATGGTGAGTCTGAGCAAAACAAGAAAGGCATTGGCTTAGAGTTTCATAAAGTTCCACCACCGGGAAAGTTTGTGTTTTATGATGAGGAAAAGGTCGAAAAAGCTTTCAACATGGTAGATCAATTGCCAGATAACATTGACGTAACCTATTCCAAATCTGATGATTCTAGTGATTCAGAGGTGGTAGGTAAGGTCGTTGAAAGTGTGTTGAAAGAAGAGTCGATTGATACAGGTAAATCTGAATCACAGGATGAAAATGAAGGTAATTTTCATGATGAATATCTGAAAAACACAAAATCCGAGAAAAATTTGAGTGATGATTCAAAAGGATTGGTTTATACCATGATTGGATCGGACAAATTATTCTTAGATATTGTATTCCCGATTCAGAATGTGATTTCAGAAAAGGTTGATAAAGTTTTCAAAATGGTTGAGATTGAGAAGTCTGAGATTTCTAAGTTTGCTGGTAAGAGTCATAGAGGTTCATATAACAAACCTGGTTACAAGAAGAAAAACATGAAGGCTGGGTTGGGTTATAAGAAGAAACATAATCGAAACAAAAATGAAACGCCAAATTTTCAGGCAAAAATGAGTTTTATTCAAGGAGACAGTTTAGCAAAAGAAAAAGAGCTCAAGATGAGACAGTCTAATGATGAGTTCTTTGCTAAAAAGAAAAAGCAACAACCACAGGTCAAAGATGTGTCCATGAGAACATGTTTCAAATGTGATCAAAAAGGACATCTTGCACACAAGTGTCCTAATCTAAAACCTGTGGATGTTGACAAAAAGAAGATTGATGCTGAGAAACAAAAATCTGAGAATGAGAGACAAAGGTCAACCAGATTTGATTCAAAACAAACTTGGAGGTACAACACAAACAAGTTTGCTTCGAATCAAAATTGGAAATCTAACCCGAACAGGTTCGATTCAAGACAGACCTGGAATTCTCACAAACCCAGATTTAGAACAACACAAAGTTGGCAAAAATCAGTTGATATGACAAAATCCCAAGAGTTTTGTAAACCAAAAGTTGTTCAAAAACAAAATGTTCAAAAAGAGTCTCATTTCTACAAAAGAGGTACTCCGAAAGGCCAGACATGGAGTATTAAGAAACCAATGATTTTTGTAAAAGATGAAAAAGTTGAAGTCAAAGTTGATAAGGTCTTTGTGAAAGACGACAAAGACTTTCTGGCATTGAATGAAAATTATTGTGTTGAAATGCCTAAGGTCAAACAGACCTGGGCTAAATTGTTCAAGTAATCAAAAACTTTGAATGTGCAGGTGCTCAAGACAACTGAAGATTGTGAAAATGGAAATCAAAGCAGCCTGGCACAAGGAGGAGAGGCTGCTGCTGAACCCTGGTTTGGTTGAACAGGGAGTTTATTTGTTTTCTGTAAATAAATAAACAATATTTCAAAAACCCTAAAAATTGAAAATTTTGAAAAACCAAAAATATGTTTTGTTTCTGTCAAAAATATTCAAAAATACAAAAATATGTGTTGATTGAATACGCCGAAACCCTCACGGCTGAACAAACATGATTACTTTCACAAGATTGAAAAACGGTTTTCAAACTGTCGAAAATCAATGGGTTGTAAATCATGGGGGTACTTTATATTAGTTTTTCTGCAAATCAGTACACTTAAAGCAGAAAATGGATGGCGAGACAAAGCTATCAGTATTGGTTGTCAAATTTTTTTTTAAAATGATTTTGCATTTTAGGGGGAGTAAGAAATTCTCAGAAAATCCAAAAACATTATAAAATTTGAAAAAGCAAAAAACATGATAAAATTCAAAATTGAGTTTTTGTGTAAAAAGAGGAAATGATAGTACATCAGTAGACAGTTACAGTATGCTAAAGAAATGTAATGATTATATAGTGTTAAACAGTCTCACTGATGATGTGTCGGTAGATTTTTATACATTTAGTAAACTTTTTCGGGATATAAACCTAAATTCAAACTTACTTATTTTGTGGGGAACACTACTTGGATATATAGGTAACCCCTGAAATCTTGTTTGAAAGGTCTCGTATTCTGATATACTAGGTTTTTATACTCAATGATATCTGGGGTATTATTCCGGGACTTCTGCTGAACGGTAGTTCTGACCTAGTCCTCGAATAATACTTTCCGCAAATGCTTGAAACACAGCATCACCCTCAGCATCAATGATAAGACAATAAAATTGCTTAACAATGCTGTTGTAAAAAAGATCCTCTAAAGGGGACACACCCACAAGTTGAGTCATGATCTCTCTGCTGAACGATGGTTCTGACCTGAGCTCTCATGATTCTTCATAATTTATTAACCCCTTACAGATATCATTTGTGTTATAATTACCTGTAAGACTGAATATTGGGATCTAGATACGGAAGTATATTCAAGAGGTGGGACACATGAATAAGTTTAAGTTCTTAATTCACCTAATTCGTATCCTGAATCAGTTGAAAGTTGTGTGAAAATTTAAAGTGGATCATTATATCGACAATCTAAGTGAATTGTTTAATTCTTAATGAGTAACTAAGCTCAACGGTACTTGTGACTTGTCAAAAACTGATATGATCCTCTAACGCAAACTCAAACAAAAATATTGTTTGTAAATATGTTTGTACATATTTCTTTATTGCTTTGTGTTTTCAGAAAAATTCAAAAAGATTTTGATTTCTGCTTTATTTTCGACAACCGATGTCTGAGAGCTGAGTTTCAAAATCTAAGTATGCTGATTGTGTTTCTGAAAATAAAACAAGTTCATTAATTTGAAACTTGATGTTTTAAAACAAAAATAAAAAACAGTTTGTGATATCTCCAAGGTCATTAAGTTGGACTTGGATGATTAACCGTGAAGGATTTGGATGCTTAGATTGTTAAAATCTGTAAAAGAGCCAGTTTCCTATACGGTTCGCTGAAACTGCCAAATCTTTGAAGATTGTTGATAGGGGGAGAGATTCAAGTAATCCTGGATATATTCATATTATTATATCTTAGTCACAGGATCTTGATTTAGAATGTTTAATAGAGCCAGGTTACGATACCTGGACAACTGAAAATGTTTTCACTGTAAAATGTTTTACTTATAAATGTTTGAGGATTGCAGATTCCAGACTACGATCCCGATAGCCGAGTCTAAGGGGGAGTCTGAAGACGAGCTCAACGCAAGGGGAAGCGTGCATAGGAGCCAGGATACTTTTCCCGGAAGAGCTTGTAACCGGAAAGCCAGGTGTCAATCCCAAAGCACGGAAGCTTGACGAAAGGGGGAGCCTGAAGAGTTTACCGAAAGGGGGAGCTGGAGCTGAAGACAGATCCACCGGGATTCTGTTAAAGCATGAGGGAGTCTTCATTGCTGAAAATGTGACTCAGTGAGAGAGAAAAAGACCAAAAGCTATGAGTTTGAACAAATGTTTGAGATTGACTGCGGCAATATCCAAGGGGGAGTCTGTTAGTACATTTATGTCTATCGCCTCCGTCATCTCAAACCGTAGCAGAAACTGTTAAATTCTAGGCTTTATGTTGTATCCAGATAGTAAAAGGCAAGGTGGCATTATTGTAAATAAGGGGAACTCTCCTTATAAGCCTTGGCCTATAAATAGAAGCCTTAGGGTTTCATTTAGGAACTTTTGCCATTTGTGACTTTGGAGCTTAGAGGTTAGAGAGAGAAAGTAGAGAGAGAAAGTAGAGAGAGAAAGGCAAAAGGTGATTCAAGGTGCTTGTATCTTTCAGATCTTTTATAGAATCACAGATTGATTACGTTTTGTGTGTTTTGGTCTTGCTCGTACACGGATTCCGCACGTCGTACGAGTCGGTTCGCAATCGTTCGGAGTCAAACACCCCAAGCAGGGGAGGAGTAAAATTCTTGCTGGTGGCAATAGATTATTTCACCAAATGGCCCGAGGTCAAACCACTCGCTAAAATCACGGGAAAGCAGGTCATTGACTTTGTTTGGGAGAATATCATTTGCCGCTATGGATTGCCGGGAGTACTTGTCACTGATAACGGAAGGCAATTTGCTGAGAAGCCTTTCAGCGTTTGGTGTAAGGAGTACAAAATTGATCAGGTTTTTAGCTCAGTGGCTTATCCGCAATCAAACGGTCAGGTTGAAAGAACGAATAGAAGCATAGTAGAAGGCATCAAGACAAGACTGGGAAGATACGAAAGCAACTGGCTTGAAGAATTGCCTAGTGTCCTATGGGCAATTAGAACAACCGAAAAAACAAGCCATAAGAAAACACCCTATAGCTTGGTATTTGGATCCGAGGCCGTGATCCCCGCTGAGATAGGAGTTGTAACCCAGCGAATTGTCAACATGGATCCCGTAACAAACCAAAAAGAGACCATGTTGAATTTACAACTCCTAGAGGAAGCACGAGATCAAGCTGCAATCCAAGAAGCCAAATACAAACAGCAAATGGAAGCCTATTACAACAAGAAAGTCAAGAACGAACGTTTCAAGCCAGGAGACCTGGTCCTCAGAAACAATGAAGCTAGCAAAAAGGAAAATCAAGGAAAGCTTGGCCCAAAATGGGAGGGTCCGTACACCATCCTCGAAGCACACAAGGGTGGATCCTACAAGCTAGCAGATTCAGAAGGCAAAAGGCTTCCAAGGCATTGGAATGGCAAAACCCTAAAAAGGTTCCATGTTTAGACAGAAAAGTTTGGTTTGTATCAAAATGTATTTCGAACAACACTATGAATACCTTTTGTAAAAAGCAAGTATTGCTTGAATGAATGAAGTTGTTTTATCAAACTTGTCTTTCTATCCTAAGATCAGGTTGAGAACCTAGCAAAAACTCCATGGCAAGGGCCATGTAAGGGGATGAGCTCCCAGGCCACATCGCTCAATAGGTTCAAAGGTTGAATGAGCCTATATAAGGGGTAAGTTCCTAAATCAATACAACTCCATGAGACTTGTTAAGAAAAAATAAAATTGTCTCATAGACGGGTGTGAACAGCCTACACCAAATGTTCCCTAGTCCTTAAAAATATAATCCACAAATAGGCTTGAAAAGTCAAGTGAAAACCAAAGAAATGATAAAAATGATAGGTGCTATATCTTCTTGTCAAAAATACCAAGGCTAAGTGTCTGCAGCACTGAACCCTTTAAGGTATAAAAAACATAAGGGAAGCACAAACTCGACAAAGACAAAGTTACAAAAAAGACAAAGAAAATCTAAACAGAAAATTATAAAGGTACAAACCAAGTCAGGTCACAAGACCAAGAAGCCTTCAAGGCTTCAAGCCACCCGGGTAATATCTCAAAACCTTAAAGGCTTCAACCTACAAAAAGACAGCCAAAAGGCTTGGAAGGTTAAAGCCAAACAAACTGCCTTAACGAAAAAGGCACAAGTATAAAAACATAATACAAGGAAAATAGTTAAACATCATACCATATCAAAGAAAGCCCTAAAAGACTTTCAAACACAAGTTAGGGCAAGTCCTAGTAACTTGCAAGCTTAACTACTGTTCAAGTGGCCATACAGGCCTTAAACACAACCAACAGGAACCTTAAGGGTTCCTAAAAACCTAACATTGTTTAAAAGTTACACACCATAAATTGTTTTAAGAATGCTAAGAAAGCTACGAATTCATGCATCAGTAGAAGGCTTAGAAGCCCCGGAACTGCTACCTTTGGTCTTCTTAGTCTTCTTAGCCTTTTTAGCTTTTGCACCCAAATCCTCAACAGCTGAAACCTCCAGGCTAACATCTTTCGGAGCATCAGATTCCCCAGGAAAAGTATCTTCACTATCTCCCGAGTAGGAGCGTTTCCTTGAAAGAGAGCTAAGCATTTCAGCACATAACTTTTCATTCAAACCATCCGGCTTCAGTTCCTGCAAAACGGAGAGAGGCTTACCATAACAAGAAGCAACCTGACTCACATACGGGTATGACAACCTCTCCATTTGCTCAACGGAACTCTTAAAAACATCCGAAGCCTCGGGACGGTACAAGGGAGATTTCTCTAAGGGATGACCAGACTCGTGAAGCTTATAACCCGCAATAAGACCTTGGTGTTTTCCCAGATTGAGCAGTTTAGTGTAGACATCACCAAGAGCGGAGTTAAATTCTTTAGAGTGCAAGAGATAGGTAACCACCTGGTGAAAACCCTGCTCAATGAGCCATTGGTTATCTCCGGTAGCTTGGGCAACCAAAGTTTTCAAACCATCCTTCTCCTTATCAAAAGCCTTCTTTTGCACAGCCAAGGTCTCCCGGTCAGTTTTCAGTTTCAACAGGCTGGCTTCAAAGCTCTTCTTGAGATCACCCATCTCAATTTCATGCCTCTTTGTTAACTCCTTCGCTTTCTAGGTCCAAGCCAGTTCTTTCTCAGAAAAGATCTCGATTTCCTTCTTCATGGCAGCAATTGAAGCTTTCATTTTCTCCTTCTTCTTGGAGGCCTCCTCATATTCCCGCATCCCTTTAGCAAAGCGAGTGACACCTTCAGCCAAAAAGGCAGAAAGGTTGCAGGAACTGAGCATCATCCTAGAGATAAGATGATCACCCTCCATCTCAGATATAGCATCTCGAACACCGGGAGGAGCAAAATGAGCCAAGGCTTCAGCACAAACAGCGGGATCCTTAAAATTGTCACCAACCTTAACCTTCTAATTAGGCACATAAATGTCCTCTGAACCCTCGAAGCTTTCAACACTTTTGGCTGATGAGCCTTGAATAGCAGGAATGGCCCCCTTCTTAACCAATTTCTTCTTCTTGCTTGAAACAATCAACTCCTTTTCCTTGCCCTTACCAACATCCACAACTTGATCCCCTGACGCCTCAATATCATCACTAACATCAATAGGCTCTGAACCAGAAGGTTGGTCAACATTTTTCAGATGACGTTGGGAACGACGAGTAGAACCTTTGGAAATAGTAACCTTGGTGAAGCCTTTAACATTCGGAACATTTACATAACCAGAACCCTCAAACCTATAATCAGAACCTTTTACAACAGCATTCTCGTCAGGGGTAGCAGCAACATCATCAAAAACAACGTCAGAGGTATCATCGCTTTTGATAAAATCAAGGGCAGACATAGCTACAACACAAATATAAAAGCACATGAGAAAATAAATAGAAAGGAACAAAAAAGCAAGAAAAGAATAAATGCATACCCTTCCCATCTCTAATAAGCACCGGATCCCGGTTAGCCTTTTCCCACAATTTACTTATACCCAACAACACCAATAAATGCTCAGGGAAGGAACGAAGCCTAGTAGGGCACTCCCTAAGAATTTCTAAAAAGTGAGTGTTTATCTCGGAATCAAAGGGCTCCGGCTCGTTCAGAACAGCATCTGGGTGTCTCCAAACAAGTTTGAAGGGAACAATTTCCTCCGACACCCAGAAAAACCGATCTTTCCAAACCCCAAGTGTAGAAACCATGGATGAAATCAAACAAGTATCAACTTGACTGGTTTCAAAGGTGAACCAATCTCCATTCTTAGCAAGCCGGAAAAAGCGACGGAATGCTAAAAGAGTGGGATCATACCCACAAGCCCGACACAGAATCTCAAAATGTAAAACCCTAGCCATGCCAAGGGGATGAACTTGACCAAAAGACACCCGATAATATTCCAAAACATTCAAGAAAAAGTTTGAAAACGGATAACGAAGATTTGAAAACTCAAAATGACGGCAATACAAAGCAATCATACCAGAAGGACAGGCATTGATAGATTTATCACAAGCCGGTGCAACCGGTTTATACTTTGTCCCTATTCCCCATTCTACACAAAATAAATCGACTTCCTCTTGGGTCAGTCGAGAGAAGGATTTTGCCATATCCTTACGAGCACCCATCACAATGAACAATTAAAGAGAAAGTAACTGACCTGATTTTGAAAAAAGGGGGATAACCGGAGAGAAAAAAAGGAGCAAAGTGATGATCTTCAGAATAAAATGTGATAATAAATGATATATGCAAATATAAAATAACCTACAATAGGGGTAATAATGGCAAACAGTAACCGCCACCCTATTAAACTGCCATACATCAATCAAATCAATTGTCAGTTATTTAAAATTCAAATATTAACTGCTCACAACCCTTCAAGCCTTCAAGCATCGAACCCTTGAAACCTTTTAGCAATAAAATACACGTATAAAAGTCAGAAGTCTTTGAGCTCATTCCCCAAAAACCTCTGACTTGGGGGGCTGATGACGGGGGTAGCCCAAGATTAAATAAAATGACTAAATACGTAAATGCTCAAAGGGTTAAATGGTTCAAGGGTTAAAAATCTGTAAAGAGGGAAAAAGCAATACGGAAACAGTAGCCAGTCACATCCAGGGATTGCTTCACCAACCCATAGCCGCAAAAGCAGCGCAGGTCTGCAGAAGCACACGCTATTATCCAGGGGTCAAAAGGCTTTAACCCCCGAAAGGGTAAGCCCCTCGCTGCAAGCAAGGACACTAGTCAAATGAATGCCTCTTTGGGAGATGTCTTCTCCTATATAATCAACACTTCATTAACTGAGTTGGGACATTCTCGGCCAGGCCTGTTTCCTTAAACTCTGGTCATTCACATTGAGTATTTGCTTTATGCAAGTCACTCACTTTCACATCCAACACACACGTTCCGTTTGCTCCCACATTCGAATCTGAGTATACATCAGAGAAGGATCTTCAGCAAACAACAACAATAAACTAGTGAACCTCCTTCCACGTCTTGCAAATGTGGGGGGACCCCACGACCTGCGTTAGGCAAAGTTGAACCCTTCAACCCTTTTTCCTAACCAGCATAGCTACCATCCATGGTCTCTTATTTGTTGCATCAACAATATATAATGATAAAAATGAAATTTTAGATAAAACATTCCAATGATTTTAAAAGAGGTACAGAATTGCCCTAAACGGGACTTGAAAGAAATAATGTTGTCCACGAAGGGACTAAAAGATAAATATGTCCTTATAAGGACTACTAAGGAAACGATCTTCAGCAAAAGAAGTTTCTTCTTCACTTTATTTCTGAATGTTTTCTTCTTTGTTGCACTTTTATCCTAGCCGCGGTATGAAGCTCGGCATTTATAGGCTTCGGATGGGGAGAATTTCCATTACGGCTTCTTTGCTTGGCGACATATTAAAGAAATATATAAAATCGAAAGCAATAATTTTCTTAATAGGGATGAGAGTATTCCTATGTTAAGTCTAGACTCAGAAGGTCAAGGATTGTGCTACTGTGTCATTGAGATTAAACACAAAAGGCTAGTGTTTAATTCACTCAATGTTGGCTCTGATACCAACCTGTCACACCCCGATATTTCCACGTATTACCGGTGGGCCCGGTGGGGAGTATCGTGACGTAGTTGATATCATCATAGACAATTTATCACAGTTTATATACACAGCGGAAGTCGAAAGATAAAAATCATTACAAACCGAATAAAAAGTAATTTCAAGTGTATTACAAAACGGTTGTAAGGATCCACAGGCGGATCAAAGTTCAAAAGATCATTGTTCAACAGATTTAATAACATCTAAGCTTGCAAGACTCTTTATTGATGCTAGGAGTAGCCAGCCTATTCCGTTTAGTACCTGCACTTAGCCTTTTGGGAAAATACGTCAGTTTACACTGGTAAATACAATTAACCGACTCATTTTGAAAATGTTTAAGAAAATTGATTTGAATGCACAAGGCACAAAATATCTTTTATAACTTGGGACAATTATTTAAAAATAATCTTGTATACAGATTTAAATGTTTGCCGTCTGTCAGGGCCGGTTAGAAGAGCCAGATGAGATTAACTGACACACCACAGGTATAATACCCACAAGGAATTTTCCTTATTGTGGGGTACCTTTTATACATACGCAACTGTCAGGTGTATGCCTACACCCCGTGCTTAAGTCGTGGCCATTTCAATGAATGAGCCGATGATATCCAGGACATGGTCATTAACCCTCCAAAAGCCATATACCAAACAAAACAGATTATAACGAGTTATGCAATTATATGAATCATAATCTGATTTAAACAATTACATACCCGACCAAGCGGTATTATTATAATACCGTATCCCAAGCCCGTATAACGGAAAATAAGTTAAAAGTATTTACCTGAGCAAATTATTCAATTTATCCCAGCCGTATACAATTGGCAAATGCAGATATCTTTTACTGGGCTTCTAAATCTGGAACGAAGGTATTAATAATCTATTAGATTCCTAACGGGTCTTAATTAAGCCTAAACTTAGACCGGTTAGTTTTAAAGGAACATATACGATTCAAACGCATGATTAAGCGAAGACCGGATTAGAATGTGATTTAGAACCGGAAATTTTGAAGACTTGTGTAATATGGGTAACCTAAACACATTCTGGAATTTGAGATAAAAATGATAAGGTTTGACCCGTTTCGGTTAATTTATGCAAACTAGTTACATAAACCGTACCGAACGCGATAAATGCATAATGGGTAACCAAATGAGTCATGAACAAGTTTTCCTAAGTTAATATGCCTTAAATATGTTGTGATATCAGTAGGATACCTTCCATTATGCCCAAAATGGATTTAAACTCAAATTATGCCCCGTAGGGGTATTTTGGTAATTTCAAGGCTTATAAAAGAGTTTAATTATTAATCTGAGTTTCAGGTCTGATATAATCAGTAAAAACATTTATTTTTATAAGTCATAACAGTAGGGTATTGCATATATGTGAAATTTATCTTTTATAACCAAACTATGCACCGTAGGGGCATTTTGGTAATTTCACATAAGCTTTAAAGGTCAAAATTAGAATTCTGAGTTCAAAACTTTTGCTTACTGTTTAATTATAAAAATTTACTTAAAAAATCAGTAGGTATTAAGTTTCATATGCCAAAAATGGTTTTAACTCATACTATGCGCTTAAAACGCGTAAAAGTCGGTTTTAAGCGATTTTGGGTTTAAATAGGAAATCTGAGGTTTTGATCAGTTTATAAAGTTCAAAATGTTTTATTTATTATATAAAATTAGTAGCAAAAATTTTGGTGTCAAAGTATTATGTAAAACTCATTTTATTCAAGAAAAGGGTATAACCGACATTTACTGAATTATAGCAAGAACCCTATGTTATGCTCAGCTTAAAAATAAATAAAAATCTTCAAAAATCCCAAAATATTATATTACATTAGTGGATAAAAGGTTTGGTGTCAAAATTTGGGTTTAGATAGGCTTTATGCTAATTACGCCATTTAATTAATAAAAAGCTTTCTAATTACGCTATTGAGCATAACTCCTAATCTACACCTCAAACTGATGTCAAATTTTTAGGACAAGTTTATAAATCAGTAATAAAGGTTTTTGTCCTCTCACATTTTCAAAAATATCGTTTTAAAGTAAAAAGGGCATAATGGTCAACATTTAGGCATATAACGGAAACATGTAAATGAATCGGATAACTAAGGAACCAAGTTGTATAACCTCAGAGGGTTACACTAACCTATAACCTGGTCCTAAAAGAGCTCTAAGGCATTTCTAAAATATGCTACATTGGGTCAGAACTGAAAGTCAAAGCAAAAGTCTACTTTTGCGACTTTTAGTTCCGAACCGAGCTTAAGCTGAAAATTGTCGGGTTGAACATGCTTAGACATGTTCTTACATTAATTACAAAGTTATACAAGTGATAAAATAGGTTCCATGGCTTCTACATTGCTAATTACGTGTTTATTCAAAAATTAGCTTTCTGTTGACTTTTTATAATTAAGTTTGACCCGACAATTGACCTAGTTAGAGTGGGAATCAGAGGGTGCCATTTTAAGGGTTTATTACCCACATAATTACCAACTCAAAGCTACTTTCAATTCTAGAATTGACTGGACCATTAGTGATTAATCACTAAGTCAAACCTTAATTATGACGGGTTTGACTTTAGGCCATTAAACTAATAAAACTGAACTAAGAAAGGTCAAGGAAGCTTACAAAGGTCCTAAGCACGATTTTGGAACATAAGGAAACTTGTTTGATGACCAGAGAGCTCCAGAGAAGAGTCTTGGATGATTTTGAAATGAACAAGTGAAGTGTTGCAACTTATGTTCCTTATATAGGGACTTTAATCTCATAAGATGATGCCAACAAGGTCTATGGGTGATTCCTGATCATTCCCAAGTGTCCCTATGCATGAAAAACCATCAAACAAGCCCCTAGAATCGGATACAAGGCTTCTAAGTCGGTTTAACCTGCTGAACTTGCAGGTGTGCAAGAAATCTGCCCAGCTCAGGCCATCGCGTCACGCGACGGCAGAAGGGGATGTTGGTGGTGCAGCGCCACCATGTGGCTGATCAGGTCAGCAAGTTTCAAATAATTACATTTCACCCCTTGGACCTTCTAAAACGTAATTTCTTCCATTTTAAGCACTTTTAACCCATATAACTTATATTTCTATGATCCATGAGATATAACCAAACATCCTTAGGTCTGGTTTCATTAAACAATAACCGAAAACACAAGTTTTGCCTCGTTGACGCTTTTAACCCCTTAATTACGAAAGTTAGCGTATCTTTCGCATATGATATCGAAACCTTGTGAAATTTTTATCACTTATTCTTGGGAGTATAATTAATCGTTACAAGGCTCCGGGTTCGCTAAAAGGTCACTCAGAGGTATAACTTAAACATGTTGACACATTTAACCCTCGCGTCTTGTAAACTTTCACTTTCTTCCACAAACGGTTTCATATGCTTCATGATTCATTCGTTTAAGGGTATACGCATCGTGTAGAGTCGTTGAAAGGCAAAATTTTCATATGTTAACACTTTGGTTCCTCTTACACACATACTTTCTTTGTTTGACAACTTTAGTCCCTCGTAATCAATCCATTAAACGTTTAAAGTCCATGACACGTGTCGCCATAATATTGGACATGATTTTACGAGGTGTTACATCAAAATTCTTTTCTAAACGAGACTATAGCTCAAATACTAATGATAATGATGAAGAAGACTTAAACATGAACTCTTTACATATGAATTCTGTTGAAATTAATATTTCTCAAATTGAAAACAGTCTTTTAAACTGGAATATACCAAAACAAGATGTTAAAACTATTTACAAAATTGGTACTTTTGATTTTTTCCAAGATTATTCTATAAAAACTCATGAACAAACTATACCTATTAATAAAGAGTATCAAAACATGCAATTATTATTAGTAGAAGCTATTAAAAGACATAGAAAATTATATAAATTTCTACACATAGGATTAGTTCAAGTCGCCATTAAACCTATGTTCAGATTAGGAATTGATGCTCCTGTATTACTAATTCTAAGGGATGCACGACATACAAATTTTAATAATTCTTTGCTAGATATGGCTGAGTCTAATATTTCAAATGGTCCTATTTACTTTAATTGCTACCCAAACTTTTCAATTGGTCTATTTGATCCAAATATTTTAGATACTCTAACATTAACAATTAAAACCAATAACTTAGAATTCAAAGAAAAAACTAATGTTGCATTAGTTATATACAGAATATATTATAAGACTATGACTACAATAGAACCTAAAACAAAATTAGTATCCCCAAAAGATGAAACTATTATTTTTGAAGCAAATACCATGCATACAAAGATAAGAACACCTAAAAGATTAAAATGGAATGAAATAACTCAATCATTAACATGGAATTTACAAGATATAAACCCACCAAAACCCATAGAGATAGAAAATCAAACATCTAGCATAATAGAACATTCTGATGGTTCAATAGATATTTATTTTAGTAATGTTTTACCAAGACATTCTGTAGGAGCAAGTACTTATAGAAATATTATAGATGAAAATTTATTTAGAAAAAGTCTATCGATGAGAATGAAAGGTGTTGATTTTTCAAATACTATTCCAAAACCACTATATGAAGAAAATGATAGTGATAATAATACTTATGTCCCAACTAAGTCTGATATGGAAAATTATGAAGATATACAATGAGTGATTCAAGAATTCAAGCTCAAAGGAATTACAATATTTGGTTTTTGAAAAATTGCAATAGAAGAATAAAATATTTAAGGGAAAGAATAGAAGAATATAATAGTAACCCGTATCATCCCTCTAGCTATATATTATTGTAACACCTCAAAAATTCACGTCCTATAATGTGTTGACACGTGTCATATGTTTGAACGTATGAAAGAATGTTCTGAAAGGACTAAAGTTGACAATCATGAAAAGTATGTGAATATACGAGTTCTAAATGTCAACAGTGAATAAATATATTGTATATTAACCCTACGTGATGTTTATAGCACCAAACGAATAACTCATGGATCATGCGAAGCTAAAAGTGAGAGATTACAAACTATAGGGGTTAAATGTGTCAACATGTTTAAGTTATACCTCTGAGTGACCTTTTGACAAACCCGAAGCTTTGTAACTGTAAATTATGATCACTAGAAAGCACGATATAAATTTCATAAAGTTTCGTAATCGTATGAGAAAGTTATGATCAAATTCGTGTGCGAGGGGTTAAAGCGTTAACGTTGAAAGTTATGACTTTTCAGGTTGACCAGAAGTGTCCAGGGACTTGGCAAAGTGGGTATAAGTCCTAAAGCCCTTATAGGTAAATAATAAGGGGTCAAATTGCAAGACTAATGCTTAGTTGCCCTTTCAAAGAGCCAAGAGACATTTATGCGGAAAATAGAAAATGCAAAATCTGTTAACAGGGTCCAGGCGGGCCGCGTAAAAGACCTTAAGGTCTTACGCGGGCCGCGTCAGACACACAGTAACAGAAAGTGCAGACAGCCTCCTGCAATCGCGTTTAACCGACCTTTAAACCGATATTTCTCATCTTGGACGACCCCTAGGCACCCCCTAAACACTTAGGGACATGTGTTGATGATTTATGGTCAGTGGTAGAACCATGTGTCAACAATCTATGGTGAAAAATTCACTATAAAAGGGCCATGAACTTGCAAACATTCTTCACACCTTCCTTCAAGCTTTCTGATCATTCCTGGAGCTCAAGTCTTCTTCCAAGTGATCACTAATCAAGCTTAGAACTTCAGTAAGTTGCTAATCCTTTCTTTAATTGAGTTTAGCTTAGTAATTTAGCTAAAAGTCAAACTGTCGTAATTACGGTTTGACTTCGAGATTAATTAATAATGGCTCAGTCAAATCTCAAATTAAAAGTACCTTTAAGTAGGTAATTATATGGGTAATAAACCCTTAAAAGGGTTCCCCCTGATTCCCACTCTAACTAGGTCAAATGTCGGGTCAAACGTGTTAATAAAAAGTCAACAGAATGTTTAAATTACAATTTATGCATGATTAGCAATGTAGAACACATATAACCTGTTTGATCATTAATATAACTTGGTAATGAGTGTAAGAACATGTCTAAACATGTTCAACCCGACAATTTCCTGTTTAGACCCGGTTCGGAACCGAAAGTCGCATAGTTTGACTTATACTTTGACTTTCAGTTCTGACCCGTTATGGTATGTTTTAGAAATACCTAAGAGCTTCATTTGGACCAGGTTACATGCTAGTATAACCCTCTGTGATTATACACCATGGTTCATTAGTTAACCGATTAATACGCATGATTCCGTTAATTGCTCATATGTTGACCATTATGCCCTTATTACCTTAAAACGTGATTTTTGGAAATTTAGAAGAGTAGAAACTTTAATTACTGATATATAAACTTGTATGCAAAGTTTGACAGCAGTTTGAGGTGTAGATTAAGAGTTATGCTCGTTAGCGTAAAATGAAAGCTTTATGTTAATAAAACGGCGTAATTAGCATATAGCCTAGTTAAGCCTACTTTTTGGTATCAAACTTAATACCCACTGATGTAATATATTATTTTGGGATTTTTGAAGATTTTTAATTAATTTTAGGCTGAGCATAACTCATAGTCGTAGGCTTAATCCGGTAATTGTCGGTTTCGCCCTTACGGGCTATAAAATGAGTTTTACACATCTAAACGACTCAAAACCTTTTGCTACTAATCACATATGATAAATAAATTATTTTAAGCCTTCTGGAAATATAAAAATATCAGATTTATGTATCAAACCCGGAAATGGCCTCTAATCGCCTTTTTAAGCGTTTTTAACGCATAGTATGTGCTATAACTATATTAAACATACAAGGTTGATACCTACTGATATTTGAGGCAAATTATAATGTTTTAACAGTAAGCAAAGGTTGATAAAATCAGACTTCAGTTTTGAGCTTTTCGGCTTATGTGAAATTACCAAAATACCCCTACGGGGCATAGTTTGGTCATAATTACTAAATTTCACATATATACTTTATCCTACTGTTATAACTTAGTAAAATAAGTATTTTTGCTGATTACATCAGACCTGTAACTCAGGTGAATATTTAAACTCTTTTATAACCTTTTAAATGACCAAACTACCCCTACGGGGCATAGTTTGTGTTTAAATTCGTTTCGGGCATAATAAAAGACATATTACTGATGTCACAACATATATGAAGCATATTAACTTAGGAAACCTATAAATGGCTCATATGAATACCCGTTACGCTTATTACGCGTTCGGTTCGGTTTATGTAACTAGTTTACATAAACTAGCCTAAACGGGTCAAACCTTATCGGTTTTATCTCAAAATCCAGAATGTGTATGAAATACCCATATTAAGAAAGTCTCTGAACTTGTCGGGTTTAAATCACATTCTATCCGGTCTTCGCCTAATCGTGCGTACAAACCGTATCTTTGAAACTAGCTTAAGCCTAATTAAAGACCCGTTAGAATTCTAATAGGTTATCATAAACCTCCGTTCCAGATTAGGAGTACCAGTAAAAGCTACGTGCGTTTGCTTATTGTGATTTATACATTGCTCAGGTAAATACTTTTAACTTATTTTCCCTATACGGGCTTGGGTTACGGTATATAGCATACCGCTTGATCGGGCATCAAATCTTCCATCGTTGGGTGGTTAATTGAATAATTTGATCGTCTCGTTTAAACAGTCTTGTTACTTAAAGCCTTTGGGGGGTTAATGACCATGTCCCGGATATCCTTGGCATCATTTTACGAAATGGCCACGACTTAAGCGCGGGGTGTAGGCGTACACCCGTCAGTGCACAAAAGAATATTGTGGTGTGTCTATTGATCTTTAACCCGGACAAGATCCGGGCTACTGAACGCACAAGGAACATGTAATTCATTCACAAGATTATAATATTAAATAATTCTCCCAAGTTATAAAAATGTTTATGCCATGTGCATCCAAACCAATTTTTAATCATTTTCCAAAATGAGTCAGTTGAATGTATTTACCAGTGTAAACTGACGTATTTTCCCAAAAAGATTAAATGCAGGTACTAAGCGTAATTGGCTGGATTGTCTCCTTAGCATCAATAAAGAGTCTCGCAAACTTAAGATGCCTGAAGTCTGTTGAACTATTATTTCCATTTTGTTTCCGATCCATCTGTGGATAAACTTCTGAATATTGTGACATTTGATATTACAATATTAAATTCGGTTGTATTATATCTTTTAAATTGCTTCCGCTGTGCATATTAAATATTGTGTTGTTTGACTATTATGTTGCCAACCACGTCACGATACTCCCCCACCGGGCCCACCGGTGACACATGGAAATCGGGGTGTGACAGGTTGGTATCAGAGCCAACACTGAGTGAATTAAACACTAGCCTTTTGTGTTTAATCTCAGTTACACAATTGCACATATCTAAACTTTCGAGTCTAGACATATAACATAGGACAAATTCCACTTTGTTTGTGTTGTCCTTTATTTTGCATATATTTTTGTTTTTTTATCTCATGCTATATTGACAGGATTAACAAAATGCCGCCAAGATTCTTCAGGAGAAGAGGAAGAGGCAAGGGGCCAATCACCACCCCCAATGATAATGAAGCTGGACCTTCGAATGTGCGAGCTCCATCTACCACGGAGAGTGACGATCCCCGGCAGAACCGGAGAAACCTCTTTGAGCCGGCTAGACGGTCGGTCTCACACAGTTCAACACCTCCTAACCCTTATGGGCCACAGCCGGAGTACGAGCCCAACAACCCTCAACAACCCTCAACCCTCCTACATACCGTTACAGCGATCTTTATCGCATCATTCTTTTGGAGACCCTACGTCTGTCTTCAGGGGCCAGTTTAACCCGGCCAATTACATACCAGAACCAGCGGGTTTTAACCCACTGGGGCCGGAGGATCATTTCTCGGGAGATAACGCGGATGACATGGACGAGGATACGGACCCCGTCGAGCCTGCTAGTGGTACACCAAACCACCCGATAGAGATCTCTGACGGATCTTCTTTCCACGGATCACCCTATGTTGGTCCGGATAGCTTTCAAGCTATGTTTACCAGGCACGAATGGTACTATACACCTCCTCGCCATTCACCTCCTCAGCAGCAGCAGCAGCAATGGGACCCCTCTGAGGATCCAAGATATGTGGCAGTCACGCCACCACCTCCACCGCCACCAGTTCAACCGGCACCTCCGCAACCGCCGAGGCGTAGGAGATCTGGACCGCGTATGTCTACACGGGGAGGGGACTTTCATTTTAGCTCTCCTCGTCAATCCAGTGGCAGTCACTATCCGCCACATCAGGAGGACCCACAAATAGGTGGACCATCTAACCCAGTTGTACCGCAGCCACCACCGATGGGTTTTGATAACCCAATTCCAGCATACACGGGTTCTATGGCATACAATCCGTTTGAGCCACCGGTTCACAACAACTACGGTTACGCAGAGGCTGACCCTTACATGGTCACAGCCAATTACAACGCCCTGCACCCGGAAGGACCATACGGAGCTCCATGGGGAGTAGGTTACCCAACACATGGGTACCAGATACCTCCCAGACCTATTATACGGACGCAATCGCAGCCGCCGCGGTTTTCTCCCCCAGAACGGGAGGAAATTCTACAGAGGCTGGATCAGGTTGAGCGAGACTTCCACCGCGACCGCAGGGAGAGACAGAGCTTTTTCCAAGGATTGACAAGCTTGATCAAAGGGAAGAGCAAGAAGGACCACTGAATCCTTCCAATTGTTGTGTAAACCCCTGCGTGGGTATGTATGTTGTTTATTTTGACCCCTGCGTGGGTCTATCTTTCTGTTAACCCCTACGAGGGTATGTTATTTATGTAAGTCCCTGCGTGGACTATTATGTTATTAAGCCCCTGCGTGGGTATGTGTGTTATTAAGCCCCTACGTGGGTAAGTACTTATTTAAACCCCTGCGTGGGTAAGTTTGCTTGTTGAAAAGACCCGTTTAGGGCAGCGTGTAATATTTTAATAAATTAATGGAATGTTTGTTTTATAAATTTCATGTTTGCCATTATGCGCATAGATAAATTATATGAAATAAATAAATTAAAATCATTCCTTTTGAAATAATCTGCCTATGTAAATTTTTAAATAAGAATCTTAAAGAGTGAAACCTAGCCTTCGGGTCATTATAAGACCAGGCCAAGATGGTAAGACCTGTTCAAAAGATTCAAATCTCTGTTAACATCTGTATACATCTTAACGCTCCTGGCAGACGTGATTCATTAAAAATCACACACGTCATTCTTATTATTGGATTCTTCAAAAGATTCCTAACCCAATTTTTATGATCTCTGAATCATGGGCTAGATCATCAATTAAGATGATCATATTTTTACCATACGTGGTAATATAGTGCCTACGGGCCCTGCTCATTTCCATATGAGCCAAAAGACAGTGGTAGCGATGACTCCCTGTCAGATTAAGGTAATGAACTAGGTTCAAACCTTCATGCTTTGATTCTCTGAAATCATAGCTTAAAATTTATACGTGTCCTTGTGACTAGGCCTTTTGTGCCACAAATAAAACTGTTATTGTTTTATAATTAGGATAAATTATGATAGAAATCCTAAATAAATATGATTAATAAATTAACCAAATATGGTCTCTGTTTACCATGGTTAATGAATTACCCTAAGGGGCAATTCCATAATAAACTCCCAAATAAACTAATGTCCTTGTTTTCTGTAACAGTTCAATTAAAATGGCTAACTCAGACGAGATAAATAGTCATCCAGTGGAGAACATTGATAACGCCCGGATTAATTTAACGGGTGCTGAATTAAAAGCGTTGGTCGACGACGTAGTTACAAAGGCATTGGAAAGGCAGTACAAAGAGTATAGTGGGACTCGTAGTAGGACCCTATCTACGCAGCCTTCAAAGCCACCGTCCAAGAAGGACGAACCAAAGAAAGATGATGATCGACACTCTTCGAACCACCACAGTGCTCCATCTCAGCAGGTTGTACTAAACCAGGGACCCCGTGACAAGGGTTGCTCTTATAAATATTTCGTTTCCTGCAAACCCTGGGATTTCACTGGGGAGAAAGGAGCCATTGACTGTATGACGTGGCTGGATGAGATGGATACGGTTGTGGATATCAACGGATGCGCTGAGGGAGACGTGGTCAAGTTTGTGTCGCAGTCTTTTAAGGGTGAAGCTTTAGCATGGTGGAGATCTCTGATTCAAGCCACCGGGAAAATCCCATTGTACAACATGTCTTGGGATCAATTTACTGCCCTCATCAGGGAAAATTACTACCCTCAGCATGAGGTAGAGAAGATAGAGTCTGATTTTTTATCATTGGTGATGACAAACCTTGACTGTCAAGCTTACCTAACGAGCTTCAACACTATGTCCCGGTTGGTTCCATATCTGGTAACCCCGGAACCAAAAAGGATAGCTCGTTTTATCGGTGGTTTAGCCCCCGAGATCAAGGCAAGCGTGAAAGCTTCTCGGCCAGCTACTTTTAGATCAGTAGCTGACATATCCTTATCCCTTACTTTGGACGCGGTCAGGCAAAGATCGCTGAGGAATAAGGAGGCTGAGAAGAGAAAACGTGAAGATGATAGTTCACGGAGGTCGAACAAGAAGCACCGTGGGAACGGTGACAACAAGAAGGGATCTGAGTCAAGGAAAGATGGGCATCATTCTGGTGAGAAGCCCAAGTGCAAGATTTGCAAGAAACAGCACTATGGAAAGTGCAGACTCGAGTCGAACTCTCAGACTCAGCCAAAAACCTATGCATGCGGAATATGCAAGTCCACGGATCACAAAACCTTGGATTGCAAGAAGATGAAAGACGCAACATGCTACCATTGCAATGAAAACGGGCACATTAAGACCAACTGCCCTAAATACACCAAGAAGCCTGAGGAGGCCAAGAAGACTAATGCCAGAGTCTTCAGAATGGACGCAAAGGAAGCGGTTCTAGACGATAATGTCATAACAGGTACTTTCCTTGTAAATGACGTCTATGCTAGAGTACTATTTGATTCAGGCGCTGATAAGTCGTTTGTAGATCATAAGTTTTGTGAATTGTTGAAATTACCTGTCAAAACCTTAAGTGTGAATTATGAGGTGGAGTTAGCAGATGGTACACTAGAAGCCATCTCAACTATGTTAGATGGATGTGTTATATCCATTAAGAACCATTCTTTTCCTCTGTCTCTACTTCCCTTTAAGTTGGCCGGTTTTGACATAGTTCTGGGTATGGACTGGTTATCTCACAACCAGGTCCAAATTTTCTGTAACAAGAAACAAGTGGTGATAAAGACTCCGTCTGGTGAATCACTTACCATTCGGGGAGATACCCATTATGGACTGCCTGAGCAGGTGACTATGCTTAAGGCTTCCAAGTGTTTAAAGAAGGGTTGTGTCATCTACATGGCACAAGTGATTATTGATGAGCCTAAACCGAGGATAGAAGACATCCCTGTCATTTCTGAATATCCAGAAGTTTTTCCTGAAGAACTACCTGGTTTGCCACCAGATAGGCAAGTGGAGTTCAGAATCGACATCATCCCCGGAGCAGCACCAGTTGCTAGAGCACCTTATAGGTTGGCGCCCACAGAAATGAAAGAATTGAGGACACAGCTAGACGAATTGCTAGCCAAGGGTTTCATTAAACCTAGTTCGTCTCCTTGGGGAGCGCCAGTCCTGTTTGTAAAGAAGAAGGATGGATCGATGCGTCTGTGCATCGACTATCGTGAGCTTAATAAGGTCACGATCAAGAATAGATATCCTTTACCCAGGATCGACGATTTGTTCGATTAATTGCAAAGGGCAAGTTATTTCTCGAAGATCGATTTAAGGTCAGCCTACCATCAACTGAAGGTTAGAGATGAAGACGTACACAAAACTGCATTTAGGACTCGTTATGGTCATTATGAGTTCCTAGTGATGCCTTTTGGGCTCACTAATGCACCAGCCGCGTTCATGGATCTCATAAACCGCGTTTGCAAGCCATACTTAGATAAATTCGTCATCGTTTTCATCGACGACATTCTTATCTATTCGAAGAACCAAGCTGACCATGAGAAACACCTTCGCTGTATTCTCAAACTCCTGCATCAAGAGAAGCTCTATGCCAAATTCTCTAAATGTGAATTTTGGCTTCGAGAAGTCCAATTCCTTGGACATGTGGTCAGTGAGCGTGGTATCCAAGTGGATCCCGCTAAAGTTGAAGCAGTTATGAACTGGCAAGAACCAAAGACGCCTACAGAGATTCGTAGCTTCCTGGGATTGGCAGGATATTACAGGCGTTTCATTGAAAATTTTTCAAGGATTGCTGCACCCCTAACTTCCTTGACCAAGAAGAAAGTAAAGTTCGTTTAGGGCCCTAAGCAGCAAGAGTCCTTTGATATCCTAAAGCAGAAGTTGAGCAAGCTCCAGTACTGACATTGCCTGAAGGTATCGAAGAATTTGTAGTTTATTGTGATGCATCGCACACTGGCATGGGGTGTGTGCTTATACAGAAAGGCAAAGTTATTGCCTATGCATCACGACAGTTAAAGGTGCATGAAAAGAATTACACCACCCATGACTTGGAGTTGGGTGCCGTTGTATTCGCACTAAAACTGTGGAGGCATTATCTATATGGAATCAAATGTGTGATCTATTCTGATCACAAGAGCCTCCAGCACCTGTTTAATCAGAAGGAATTAAACATGAGGCAGCGCCGTTGGATGGAGAGCTTGAATGATTATGATTGTGAAATCAAATATCATCCCGGCAAGGCGAATGTAGTCGCTGATGCCTTGAGTCAGAAGGAAAAGGTGAAACCCATCTGAATCAATGCCAAGTGCAAGGAAATAAAGAACAATTTGATTGAAAGGTTGTTAGCTGCACAGAAGGAAGCTGTGTTGGAAGCTAACTATCCTAACGAAAAGCTAGGGGTAACTGAGGAGCAGTTAACTCTTAGCAAAGATGGAATTCTACAATTAAATGGACGAATATGGGTTCCAATTTATGGAGGACTTCGAGATGTCATCCTCCAGGAAGCCCATAGTTCCAAATACTCCGTTCATCCTGGAGCTGATAAGATGTAGCAGGATCTAAGGGCAAATTATTGGTGGATAGGCTTGAAGAAGTCTGTAGCCACTCATGTAGCTAAATGCTTGACATGTGCGCAAGTCAAAGCCGAGCATCAGAAACCGTCAGGTTTGCTACAACAGCCTGAACTTCCTACGTGGAAGTGGGAAATGGTAACTATGGATTTTATTACCAAGTTACCTAAGACAAGGAAGGGAAATGATACCATATGGGTGATCGTTGACAGACTGACTAAGTCAGCACATTTCTTACCCATCAAGGAGACTTATAGCTCCGACATGTTAGCCCAGTTATACGTTGATAAGATTGTAGCCTTACATGGCATACCTATGTCTCTTATCTCTGACCGAGATACTAGGTACACATCACATTTTTGGAAGAGTTTCCAGCAATCTTTGGGCACACGTTTGAATTTCAGTACGGCTTGTCATCCTCAGACTGACGGTCAGAGTGAGCGTACTATTCAAACGTTGGAAGACATGCTACGTGCATGTGCGATCGATTTGGGTGGTAGTTGGGATAAACACCTACCATTAGTCGAATTCTCCTACAACAATAGCTACCATACCAGCATCAAGGCTGCGCCTTTTGAGGCCTTATACGGTAGAAAGTGTAGATCTCCCGTTTGTTGGGCGGAAGTTGGAGATGTTCAATTATCAAGACCAGAGATAGTCTTTGAAACGACGGACAAGATTGTCCAGATTCGTGACCGTCTCAAGGCTGCCCGAGATAGGCAGAAGAGTTACGCAGATCCAAAGCGTAAAGCTTTTCACTTCGAAGTAGGTGATAAAGTGTTGCTTAAAGTATCACCCTGGAAGGGAGTGATGCGGTTTGGTAAGAAAGGCAAGCTAAGCCCGAGATACATAGGACCTTTCGAGGTTATCGAACGTGTCGGGTCAGTTGCCTATAAGTTAAACTTACCTGAGGAGCTCAGTGGAATTCACAATGTGTTCCACATCTGCAATCTGAAGAAGTGTTTCGCTGATAAATCACTGGTAATACCGCATACAGATGTGCATATAGATGAGAGCTTAAAATTTGTTGAAAAACCTGTGTCGATTGAAGATCGACAGGTTAAAAAGCTTCGAAGGAAGCATGTACCTATTGTAAAGGTCAAATGGGATGCCCGTAGAGGACCCGAATACACGTGGGAGGTTGAATCCACGATGAAAGAAAAGTACCCTTATTTGTTTCAGTAAATCTCGGGTCGAGATTTATTTTAAGGGGGTGAGGATGTAACACCTCGAAAATTCACATCCTATAATGTGTTGACACGTGTCATATGTTTGAACGTATGAAAGAATGTTCTGAAAGGACTAAAGTTGACAATCATGAAAAGTACGTGAATATATGAGTTCTAAATGTCAACAGTGAATAAATATATTGTACATTAACCCTACGTGATGTTTATAGCACCAAACGAATAACTCATGGATCATGCGAAGCTAAAAGTGAGAGATTACAAACTACAGGGGTTAAATGTGTCAACATGTTTAAGTTATACCTCTGAGTGACCTTTTGACAAACCCGAAGCTTTGTAACTGTAAATTATGATCACTAGAAAGCACGATATAAATTTCATAAAGTTTCGTAATCGTATGAGAAAGTTATGATCAAATTCGTGTGCGAGGGGTTAAAGCGTTAACGTTGAAAGTTATGACTTTTCGGGTTGACCAGAAGTGTCCAGGGACTTGGCAAAGTGGGTATAAGTCCTAAAGCCCTTATAGGTAAATAATAAGGGGTCAAATTGCAAGACTAATGCTTAGTTGCCCTTTCAAAGAGCCAAGAGACATTTATGCGGAAAATAGAAAATGCAAAATCTGTTAACAGGGTCCAGGCGGGCCGCGTCAGACACACAGTAACAGAAAGTGCAGACAGCCTCCTGCAATTGCGTTTAACCGACCTTTAAACCGATATTTCTCATCTTGGACGACCCCTAGGCACCCCCTAAACACTTAGGGACATGTGTTGATGATTTATGGTCAGTGGTAGAACCATGTGTCAACAATCTATGGTGAAAAATTCACTATAAAAGGGCCATGAACTTGCAAACATTCTTCACACCTTCCTTCAAGCTTTCTGATCATTCCTGGAGCTCAAGTCTTCTTCCAAGTGATCACTAATCAAGCTTAGGACTTCAGTAAGTTGCTAATCCTTTCTTTAATTGAGTTTAGCTTAGTAATTTAGCTAAAAGTCAAACCGTCGTAATTACGGTTTGACTTCGAGATTAATTAATAATGGCTCAGTCAAATCTTGAATTAAAAGTACCTTTAAGTAGGTAATTATATGGGTAATAAACCCTTAAAAGGGTTCCCCCTGATTCCCACTCTAACTAGGTCAAATGTCGGGTCAAACGTGTTAATAAAAAGTCAACAGAATGTTTAAATTACAATTTATGCATGATTAGCAATGTAGAACACATATAACCTATTTGATCATTAATATAACTTGGTAATGAGTGTAAGAACATGTCTAAACATGTTCAACCCGACAATTTCCTGTTTAGACCCGGTTCGGAACCGAAAGTCGCATAGTTTGACTTATACTTTGACTTTCAGTTCTGACCCGTTATGGTATGTTTTAGAAATACCTAAGAGCTTCATTTGGACCAGGTTACATGCTAGTATAACCCTCTGTGATTATACACCATGGTTCATTAGTTAACCGATTAATACGCATGATTCCGTTAATTGCTCATATGTTGACCATTATGCCCTTATTACCTTAAAACGTGATTTTTGGAAATGTAGAAGAGTAGAAACTTTAATTACTGATATATAAACTTGTATGCAAAGTTTGACAGCAGTTTGAGGTGTAGATTAAGAGTTATGCTCGTTAGCGTAAAATGAAAGCTTTATGTTAATAAAACGGCGTAATTAGCATATAGCCTAGTTAAGCCTACTTTTTGGTATCAAACTTAATACCTACTGATGTAATATATTATTTTGGGATTTTTGAAGATTTTTAATTAATTTTAGGCTGAGCATAACTCATAGTCGTAGGCTTAATCCGGTAATTGTCGGTTTTGCCCTTACGGGCTATAAAATGAGTTTTACACATCTAAACGACTCCAAACCTTTTGCTACTGATCACATATGATAAATAAATTATTTTAAGCCTTCTGGAAATATAAAAATATCAGATTTATGTATCAAACCCGGAAATGGCCTCTAATCGCCTTTTTAAGCGTTTTTAACGCATAGTATGTGCTATAACTATATTAAACATACAAGGGTTGATACCTACTAATATTTGAGGCAAATTATAATGTTTTAATAGTAAGCAAAGGTTGATAAACTCAGACTTCAGTTTTGAGCTTTTCGGCTTATGTGAAATTACCAAAATACCCCTACGGGGCATAGTTTGGTCATAATTACTAAATTTCACATATATACTTTATCCTACTGTTATAACTTAGTAAAATAAGTATTTTTTCTGATTACATCATACCTGTAACTCAGGTGAATATTTTAACTCTTTTATAACCTTTTAAATGACCAAACTACCCCTACGGGGCATAGTTTGTGTTTAAATTCGTTTCGGGCATAATAAAAGACATATTACTGATGTCACAACATATATGAAGCATATTAACTTATGAAACCTATAAATGGCTCATATAAATACCCGTTACGCTTATTACGCGTTCGGTTCGGTTTATGTAACTAGTTTACATAAACTAGCCTAAACGGGTCAAACCTTATCGGTTTTATCTCAAAATCCAGAATGTGTATGAAATACCCATATTAAGAAAGTCTCTGAACTTGTCGGGTTTAAATCACATTCTATCCGGTCTTCGCCTAATCGTGCGTACAAACCGTATCTTTGAAACTAGCCGGTCTAAGCTTAAGCCTAATTAAAGACCCGTTAGAATTCTAATAGGTTATCATAAACCTCCGTTCCAGATTAGGAGTACCAGTAAAAGCTACGTGCGTTTTCTTATTGTGATTTATACATTGCTTAGGTAAATACTTTTAACTTATTTTCCCTATACGGGCTTGGGTTACGGTATATAGCATACCGCTTGATCGGGCATCAAATCTTCCATCGTTGGGTGGTTAATTGAATAATCTGATCGGCTCGTTTAAACAGTCTTGTTACTTAAAGCCTTTGGGGGGTTAATGACCATGTCCCGGATATCCTTGGCATCATTTTACGAAATGGCCACGACTTAAGCGCGGGGTGTAGGCGTATACCCGTCAGTGCACAAAAGAATATTGTGGTGTGACTATTGATCTTTAACCCGGACAAGATCCGGGCTACTGAACGCACAAAGAACATGTAATTCGTTCACAAGATTATAATATTAAATAATTCTCCCAAGTTATAAAAATGTTTATGCCATGTGCATCCAAACCAATTTTAATCATTTTCCAAAATGAGTCAGTTGAATGTATTTACCAGTGTAAACTGACGTATTTTCCCAAAAAGATTAAATGCAGGTACTAAGCGTAATTGGCTGGATTGTCTCCTTAGCATCAATAAAGAGTCTCGCAAACTTAAGATGCCTGAAGTCTGTTGAACTATTGTTTCCATTTTGTTTCCGATCTATCTGTGGATAAACTTCCGAATATTGTGACATTTGATATTACAGTATTAAATTCGGTTGTATTATATCTTTTAAATTGCTTCCGCTGTGCATATTAAATATTGTGTTGTTTGACTATTATGTTGCCAACCACGTCACGATACTCCCCCACCGGGCCCACCGGTGACACGTGGAAATCGGGGTGTGACAATTATTTTTAGAAAAAAGATTAAGAGAAGAAAATAATTATAGAGTAAAGCTTATGGGAAAAATTTCAAGCACAACTTGTTAATTATGGATAAAGAAATGTTAAAATATTTAAAAGATGAAATGTTCAATGAATATAATAATAAAAATTTGATATGGTATTTTTCTACATTCGATGAAAATGAAAGATTTTTACATGAGATTGACTGGCACTTATATATGTGTGAAAATGATGAAAATATTCCATTTTTCTCTTGGTTTCCTATTTACCGTATAGAAAATAAAATTAAGTATCCATTTTTTTGAAAAAATATCCGTTAGTAATACTATAACCAAAACCTATACAATTATAGATAAAAATGAAGACATTACTAGTGTACATCCTCCACATACGGATATAAAAATAAAAAATGAAAATAAAGATTATATTGCAAAACCTTTGGCAAACACTAATGAAGATTTAAATAAAAATGTAAAGACAATTATTTTTCAAAATAATTATACCAATGAAAAATTAAATACCATAGGAGAACAATTAGAAATGATAGAAACTAAAAATAAAAATAATTTAGATCAACCTAGTACTTCAAATACTAAAATAATAACTGAAACTATTGAAAATCCAATATTTAAACCATATAGTATAGATATCCCAATACGTCTAAACAAACAACAAGATATGTTACAAGATATTTCCTCAAATTAAAAGAGGAAATTATCATTTTTCAAAAAATAATACTTATACTACTAGACCTGAAACAAGAAATTATTACCCTAGACCTACTCCACCTGATTTACAATTTGAAGAACGACATACTTTAGTTCAAGCAAAATATGATGGATCTTTTCTATACGAATGGAGTATAGAAGGTCAAACAGAACATCAAATTCTTAATCTATTACAAGAAATGATAATGGCAGCCAATGCATATAAAGCAAATGGAAATAATGAAGCTCAAATTCTTACTATGATAGTTTCTGGTTTTACTGAAATTCTTAAAGGTTAGTGGGACAAGTATCTTACAGAAGAAGAAAAACAAATAATCCAAAATGCTAAAAAATTAATTATCAAAACAGAAAATAATGTTCAAGTACCAACATAAATACCTGATATAATTAATACTTTAATATTTGCTATAATTAAAAATTATATTGGAAATCCAACAGATTATCAAGAAAGAAATTCTTTAATATTATTAAATCTGACGTGTAGGAAATTACAAGATTTTAGATGGTATAAAGATGTATTTCTTTCAAAAGTTATGACTAGAGATGATTGTAAAGAAGCTTACTGGAAAGAAAGATTTATAGCTGGGCTACCAAAATTATTTGCAGAAAGAATTAGAGAAAAAAATAAAAAAAAAATTAATAATAATATTCTTTATAGAGATATATCCTATGGGCAAATAATAAATTATATAAATCAAGAAGGATTAAAAATATGTAATGATTTAAAATTAAAAGAGAAAATAAAAAAGGATTGTATTCAAGGCCATAAAGAATTAGGAAGCTTGTAGGATCGTTTTGTGACCCAAACGAGTCGTTCAGAAGAATTCTTATCTATACGAAAGGCGAAAACAGACGTATAGACTTGGAAATAGCTTGATTCACACTTTAAATGTCTTGTATATTGATTTAACACTGTTTACAATCACTAGATAGACCGGCAGCACCTCGGTATATCAATCTAATTCTATTACAAATGACTAGACATGAAGCCTATATATAGTGGAGGTGATTCCGCTTGAAAGTGGCAGTGACCATTTCAAGCGGAATTACACTTTCAAGCGGAATTAGCTCAAACACACCTAAAACCTATTTCTCGAACAACGTGCCCTGATCTAACAATTCTAGTACAAGACTCGATACAAGACGAAGTCGACAGACGTATGCACCAACAGACTCCCCCTCGGATGTTGACGAGTCTTAAGTGTCGAGTTTTCAACGTCTTCAGTCTTTATC